>NW_010729148.1:1227627-1243245 GCF_000365185.1 Nelumbo nucifera | reverse complement strand
TGGACTTATTTAATAAGTTAAATATGGGCAAATTCTGAGATGGATCAACAGATAGGATAGGGTTTTAACCCTATCCACTCAGAGAGTCCAAATCTGAATATGATTCAGATCTAGAAACCTCCTAATGAGATTGGAAGAGGGCTGATCTAATCTGTAGATAAGATAAGGGTTTATCCCTATCATCTAAAAGGATGTCTGATCCAAATATGATTTGGATCAGCAGCTCCTAATGGGATTAGGAGCTGATCTTTTAGGATTACAATAGAAGGAAGGGGCGGTAGCCTTTAGAGAGACATACTCACATCCTCTTCATAGCTGAAATCACAGAAGAAAGATTTCTGCAATCCCTACAAAAATCTTTCTTGACGTCTCCTTCCTGCAGCCGTCAGACATCCAGTTCGATCTCCAACTCTGTGGGAGAAGTCAAGATTTGATCTTGACATCAGTTCTTTGTGAAAGAATTGATTGGAAGCTATGCTCACGTGCCATCCTGTTGTTTCTTGCGAAGGACAGAGTTCTTGGAGAAGAACACTGTTGATTCTGATCCATCCTACACTGCACCATCTTTAGTGGGAGCAGTCTTTAGATCCTTCCTTGGGCGTGAACACCTTCGTTGGGAGATATTATTTCTCCGTATCAGGTATACCTCTCTCCTACTCCTTTTGGTTCAGATCTGGTTCAGTTTATGGTTCAAGATTGATCATTGAAAATATGATTTTCTAAATAGGGAATTCGATTCCCAATTAAAAGGGAGAGAAATTTTTGAAATTCGCCCACCTTATTCTGCAAGATTTGGGCGTCCATACGATGGATCTCTCATCACTTCATAAAGTGCTATCAGAATTGGAATCAAAATCGAAATCTTTTAGAATTCTCATACTCTGTTTAGTTCAGACAGGAATGAAAATAGGAATTTGAATTAACAGGAATGAGATTTCATTCCCAAGGGAGAAGTAGAGAGTGGTCGATCCCTCAAATGAGGGATTGCCATTCTAGCAGGAATGGGAATGAGATTCCAAATCTGCCCAACCAAATAGTTGGAAGTTGGAACAGGAATAGCCTATTCTAATTCTGATTCCATACCCTTATTCCTGTGAACCAAATGAGGCCTAATTACTTGAGACTCATTACTCTGAGCAAAGGGCCACTAATGGGCTGCTTCCTCCAAGGCCAGAGTTCTGCCTGAGATCTATAATCATTCCCAATTAGTAGTATAGAACAAGGAAATCTGAGCCCACTACAGTGGCCAAGGTAACTTTTGCAAGATTGTGGTTGTTTCTAAATAGTCCGGATTTCCTACCCATGACAACTTATCCACACCTACCCACATAACATCACAGCCACATATGGAGAATATCCCATCCTTCTACATGTTATTATGCACGGGAGGTGTTTCCAATTCACAGAGATAATGTTTTGTGTGTAGGCATGGATAGAGTTGTTGTGGGTAGGAGATCCATAGTCGTTTTTAAGCCCAAACCAGAAACCAATCATTTTTCCAAAGTGGCTTTGCAGACCAACATGGCTGGACCTAGAATCATATCTTAGACGGTATTTGGGAGGAATTTGGATTAGCTGAACATGATGGCTGTTCAATGGGCTGTGGAACCAATGATAATCTTCCACGTTAATAATAAACCATGAGCTCCGGTGCAAAAAGATATGGGTCTCATGGATTAGCTGAACAGCCGCGTTCAACTAATCTTACTCGTTTGAGGGTGGTTATTGTTTTTAAACGAGCTTTTCAAAATAGTGCATACTAGATAAGCAGTTTATGAGTGTTTGGTGAAAAGACAATTATTTTAAATGTGGGGTGGTATAAGTATTTTGAGCACAAAAGGATGTGCCAAAAATGTAATAAGCACTTTTTTTGAAAACAGCCAAAATTTTTTATTTGTGCTTTTCATTTGGCATCCAATTTTTTCAAGTGCTTATTTTAAAAAATAAGCACTTATTTCATATTGAGCATTTAGTAGTCTTTTTTTCTAATAAAGTAATAAGCACCTAAATAAGCATTTGTAATTATTTTGCCCTTCATTTTCTTTCAAAATTTACAAAAGCACCTCTGAAGTACTTTCATAAAAGTACTTTTACAATAAAAATACTTTCACAAAAGAACTTTAATAAAAACACTTTTACAGAAGTACTTTTATAAAATTAAACTAAGAATAGTTTTATAAGTGCTATTTTAAAATTCAAATAGAGATAATTTTGAAAGAAAAAAATTGAATAAGTACTTATACAATAAAACTTAAAAAAAAAAAAATCTAGAAATTTAGGCTTAAAAAATAAACCATTATTTTTAAAATAAACACTTATTTCAAACTTATTTTTCAAACACTAATAAATGCTTAATGGTGTAATCCCGGCCTAAATAAATACTTATTTTTAAGCACTTCCAAATATGCTAAACGCAGGCTTAATAGCTTTAGTTACAATTACACAGCACGTTGTATTGTATAAGAATAACATAATAAATTGGATCACGCAAAAAAATAATATTTGCCCACCAAAATGCAATTAAAACTTTTAACAGTGATTTCCCGCCCTCTTTTCAAGGTGAAACAAAAGGAGGCAGAAGAATCTTTCTGTTGTCTCCTGATTTGCTTTGCTGTCTCTGAAGTTTGAAAGACTCGAGACTGACTAGCTCCCAACCCAAAGCCACAATTCACTGAATCATTATTTAACATTATTAACACTGAAAGATGAATTCCGTAGCCAATAAATAAAACAATTCTTTTTGGCAAGAACCAAACGAAAACCAACAAATAAAACAATTCTCTTTGGCAAGAACCAAACGAAAAGTAACGATTCATTGAGGAGAAAGAATAGATGCAAATGCGTAACGTCCACACTCCACAAGAGAGAGACGTTATGCTTATGCAGTGTGCAGTTGTGCATTAACAACCCAAACACGCCGTGTCTTGGTCATCAACCAATTGTAGTGATGGGTGGCTTGTGGATTCGAATGCCACCTCACATATGACCTTACCAATGAATCAATGATGAATGAACCACCACACACTAGGCAGCCATAGAAAATGTAAATTCAATCAAAGAAAAAGAAAAATTCCAACTCAGACCGACACAAAAATAAAAATAAAAAAATATGGTGGAGAACCAAGCAAGAGGGGTTCTAAATGGTAAGTACAAGGATAACAAGACCCATTTCTCTGGGCTTGGGGTCCACCATGTGACAACTGACGACTGCAGCAACGCCATCACTGCCATCATGCGCCTCTCTCATTAGTCATTTCCATTTTTTTATTTTTTGTCTTTCTGCACTGTCTTTCGACTGTTTATAAACTGGGCAGACTGATTCTTGTTTGGTTTGTAAAAAATTTAGCTGCCAAAAGCCAAAGTGCTGAAAAGCCGTAAAAACCCTATTTTGAGCTGATTTCAAGAAATTCTAAATGAAAATTTTTGTGTCTTTTACGTTTTATTCTCATATAGAAAAATGCACGGAAGGACATGTACATGCCAAACTAACTTTGGACTACTCAGATCTTAATGCAAAAGCTCAATGTGTCTTTTAACAGCCTGAACTATCAAAATATCTTCTCAAAAAAACTTGCTAAACGGGCTTATAATCCCTCAGTCCCTTGCAAGCTGGGAAGGGAATTTATCTATTTTCATCATTACTAATCAACAATAAGAGAGGTAGACACTCGACAACTCGTTATTAATTAGAAAGGGGATCTGCTCCTCACACTTCGGTGCCTCACATACACATCCACCGTGCATTGAGAACATCTTCCATGAATAATTACTTACAAGTATGAAAGATGTTTCCAATGCATGATAGGATGTGCATGTGAGGTGCGTGTGAAACACCCTTTGTGAGGGGAAGATCCGGTCTCTATTAATTAATGGTTTTAACGGTCACCTACGAGGCTCCGACCCTACCACCCGATAAGCAGTACTTGACAGAAACAGATACTGGACAAATGAAAAGATTGCTTCTTCAGAACAAAACAAAACAAAATGAAATGAAATAAAATAAACGAGAAATCATTGCAAATTCTAATTCATATTTGCTCTAGTAAGTTTGCAGTCAACACATTTAGATTCGTACTTTTTTGCACAATTGACAATTTGGAAAGAGTACAAATACAAATGTGTAGTGTAAATACATAAAAAATATAAGGTTTTGAACTCTACAAATTTATATTTGTACCCCTTCCAAAGTTCCAAACTAAGCCATTATAAATGAAATTGCACTTCAAAGAAATAAGGCATAAAACCCAGTAGTAGCCGCTTTCCAATGAAGCAAACAAGGATGGATAGCCACGAGCCAAGCTTTTCACGAACTACTCGAATTCGGTTCGTGAAAAACTCGGCTTAGCTTAGTTTAAACTGAGCTTCGAACCGAACTCGAACCTAATTTGCAGGCTCGATTAATAAACGAGCCAAACTCAAGCCTAATAGAATTTGGCTTGTGAGGCTCGGGAGCCGAGCTATATATATAATAATTCTTAATTTTTTAAATATTGCTCGAACTCAAGCCTTGTAATTCCTAGGCAAGCCAAACTCGAGCCTCATACTATTTGGCTCAGCTCAACTTGAATCCACCCCTAGGTGTAAAATAAGAAGCATCTCATTCTCGTAAGCTGTCTTTAGGATGTGGAGTTGAATTAGAATGGCAGTACGGGATCTGCAACTAAGTGGATAATGAAAATGACCATCCAAAGTTCCAAATAGCCATCTTTGAAATCGGGTAATTAAATATATTCATCCCACCAATAACCAACAGAGAAAATGCAATATGAAAAGTATGTGTTTGGTTTCGTTTACATTTTTTCACTCAACATTTGTATTTTATTTGCTTGCAAAACTGAGAAAGTTAATAATTACAACCGTTTATGAAAACTACGCACCACTAGGCACCACTAGGCTCCACATCGGCGTAACAGTAAAAAAACGCTTGACTGTTTCTGAAAGCTTTAAAAAATAAATTCCCCAAACGATAGGCGTGCACAAAAACTGAAGTCCACTTTTGCCATTCTCGATGCGTATGGAAGAGCAAGAGAAAGAATCTGTTGAAGTGGTGCCTATGTGGCAGCATTTATTAAATAAACACCCACGGAACCAATCACACTGAAAATCCGCTACTTACCATGTTCCGCAAGACCCATCTTTGAAGATGAACAGAACACAACCTAAGAGAATAATTATCAAAAATATTTACTGAAAATCACATTTACATGACAACTTCTAAGAAGATTAAGGCTGCATTTTAAGGACTTATCCTTTTCTGCATTTAAGTGTTCATAGGGGCATCTTAACTGTAAAAAGGAAATAAGTCCTTAAAATAAGGAATGCCAAATGCAGCCTAAAAAACAAAGCAAAAGATACACTGTAGAAGTTTACTCACTAATCTCTTGAGACATGTACAAAATATGCATCTGGCACCTTTGCCAGATGGAACCAAAGAGAGTTGATTGAGAAAGTATCACTAACTGGGGTGGGTTCCATTGGAGAAGGTTTGCGCAGAATAAAGAATCAAACTAACAGCTTCTTAAGCAGGAGCAATGTAACAGAGAGATGAAATAATTGGCGTGGAAAAATGAATTTTTGAAGGTTGAAAGTACCATACATAGGGCCGAGCTGCTTATCAGCTTATGAATTGATGTTGCACTCTCGCAGATAGACTTCATCATAGTTGACAAATTTGGCCCAGTAGTTTCGGTACTGAGGCAAGCCTATCTCAAGCCATGGTTTCATGTTTCCATTATAGTGAATAACAGCTGCTTGCTCAATCTCCTCCAGATTAATATTTGGATTGTAGCCAAGACCCAGGGCATGCCAAGACCTATCAAGAGCAAACGTACGATTCCAAAATGTTATCAGACCAGGTGGAAGGGTTCCCAACTTCCACAACTGTCTGTCCTGGTTCTGTGTAACAAAAAAAGCATACAAGAAAAAACAGAAGTCAATAATTGTTTTGTGGTAATAACAAAAACAATATGAAAAAATTAAAACATCTATTGATTTAGAGCCAATGTATTATGCAATTGATAAACAGTTCTCTCTTACCAGTTTCTGCCATGTGTGGTACACCTCTGTTATGTTCTGCTTTTTCCATTCATCCAGATCAAATATATTCATTCCATATGCCCATCCACAAGCATGAGGATCGAAGTTCTTAGAAATTAGTGGATTTGAGAAGTTGAGATAATGATCAAACCGGTGGAAACTCTCACCACATGTCTCAACTGCTCCATTAACTTTTCCTTTCAAATCTAGTGACCAAAGGCCAGTGAGATCCTTCTGTACTACAATATCATCATCTAAGAATAGCAATTTACTGAGATTTGGGAAGATCTCTGGTAAGTAAAATCTAAGATGGTTTAAGATTGATAGGTATTTGGGGTTACGAAATTTCAAATTTGAATCAGAATTTGAGTGGTGATTCTTGAAGTAATAATCTATCATAGATGGAGAACCAAGCTGCTTGAGAACTGGACTATAACTTGAATTTAGCCATGTGAAATCTTCAATGTTCTCAACCTGGATTGTAGCTTTGCCTGGTGGATTAGCTAGAAACCACATCCTCATTGCAGCATAATTAAGCCTGTCAGTTACAATGTGGAAAACATGGTTCTCTGGCTCCTACAGAAGAGAACAAATCACCATCAATTAAAAAAAAAACCCAAGTATTGAGACAATATTTGATTATGCCTTGTTTCTATATCCCATAGCCTTACCTTTGCGTTGGAAATAGTTGAGTTTACAACAACCGCAGTTGCCAATATGTTGTCCGAAAATATAGCATAGTGGTACAGCATCGCGTCTTCTAGTTTCTCTTGATTCGGAAACTGCTGTTGGCTAGAATTCAGGGAATAGTATTCAGTTGAGAGGCGTAAAGGGAGGCAGTGAAGACCCTTTGGAAGGGTCTTTGCTGCAAGTTGTGTCAGGAACATGGTTTGCTTCTTGTATGCTTTGAGCTGCTCTTCTGTTGAGTGAAGTATAGCACGAAGCTTCTTTACTATAGCTGCACAGTCATCTTGAATTTGCTTACCCTTAGCCAATACTTGCTCCATTGCCTTCAGTTTGTCATAGGCACTGGGTTCAGAAATCATAGCTTAGAAAATGAAATTGACAAAAAACTCAATTAAAGGAGAACAATAGATTTATTGAGAAATTACATAAAGAAATCATTAGAAGAGAGCTAATAAAATAAAATATCATATAAATGCACAGTTGCACACACACATACATGCATGCAAACTGCAGCCAAAGATATTCCTTCACTCCCTTTTAAAATGGAAACTGAGCTAACAATCTCATTTCAAGGACTTACTTCCTAGAGAGCTGGGAATCCTTGGTTGCATCACCAAGTGCTCTTTGAATTTCTTTCATCCGCAACCGAAGCTCCTTTATGAAGTCGGGGTTGTTTCGAGTAGCACTAAGCCCAAGGTAAACCCTTGCCCTGATCAACTGATCTTTAAGCTGCCGGACACGTACATCTGGCATAACTGTTTGGTCAATCTGTTGCTTCGGTTTTGCCTTTACATGAGCAGAGGTTTTTGCAGATCGTTGCTTATTTACATTTTCCTGGGGAAAAGGCAAAAAATAAATTAAGCTCACTAGTCAGTTTATTTTCATATTCTTTTTTCACTTAAATTGAGAAAAAAAACAGCCAAACTTCTATTCTAATACTAGACTAAACTAGAAATCATTTTTCTCCTACCAGAACAAAGATGGAGGAAGTTTGTCAGAAAGTTGTATGGTGGTCGCTAAATTTTTGGATAAAATGGCTTACCCCATTCACTCAACAAGTTATGTATTGATAAACCATAAATTCTCGTATAATTAAATTTTAATGGAATTATTAATTGATAAAAAAAAGGAAAAAGAAAAAGAATAAAAGAAGTCAAAATCAAGAATTCTCCTAAATGTTTAGAATGACATGATATATTGTTGTTTAATTTTCATTTCACCCCAGAGCAGAAAGAAAAGGTCAAATGTTCATAATTAGAATTTTGCCCTGCTCCCCTGCAATATCAAATTACCATTCATCTTGGGATTTTCAGGTCCCATATCTCAGAACTCAATTCTGTGACAACTCAATAACCCATATCTAACCCGTTAAAAGGATATTGTAATGACAGTCATTTTAAAAAATTCTAAACACAAACCAATTCTAAGTTTCTAACCAGACATCTAGCCTATTAATTCTTAAGAGAGTCAGACCCTTGCAAATATAATCCCATCACCACATCTAATAATTACTAAAATCAAAAGATAAAGCACCTAGAAAACAACAGTCTGAACAAGAGAAAGTGCTTAAAATTTTATATCTATACTAACCAACTAAAGGAGATTTTTTCATGGTTGAAACGTTCTCAAGGGAGCTAAAATTGACAGTACAAACAAACGAAGGGCAACAAGAAAGTTACCATATTCTCAGAACTGTCATTGGACATCTGCTCAGATAACTTTGACTTCTCTTCATTTTCTCTTTTCCCTCGTTCTTCCTGGGTTTTCGTATCCCCAGTTGACTCAAATTTCTGTGAACCATCGCTCCCGTTCTTTGCTTGAGATCCATCAGTTACCTGCTTGATGGGGTTTTCCATTTCTGACCGGTTCCCTTCGTCAGTCATGGATAATACTCTGGTTTTATGCTCCCTCGAGTCTGCCAATGGAAATTCTGCATATAACAAGAAAAATATATGAAGGGTTTCATCTAGAAGAAATTCCTTATTATTAACAGTAATTATTAAAACAAAAGGCACAGGAAGGAACTATTATTTTATCTTAAACTACTGGCTTCAGCAAATTTCTCCGGTAGAAATTGTGCAATTCAAGAACCATAACATATAATCCTAGATTTGAGAAAGTCTCGACTTTGATTTGGATTCTAATGTTTCGGTTTGTGGAAAAAATAAATTACCTTCGAGGGCTGAATCGAGGTGTTTGACGGGGTGCTCTTCGGCCAATCCATCAGAACTTAAAACAGAATTGCTCGAATTGTTCGCAAAAACCAATCCAATCGGTTCTTTCAATTTATTATGGGGTTCCTACATAGTTGGAATGGGAAAATAGGTAAGATCTGTAGCTCATAACTCAAACTTAAAATATCGCAGCAAAAAAAAAAAAAAACTCAAACTAAAAATAATAAATCAAAGAAGTATATTACTTGGGGGAGCACATTTAATTGCTGTCTGGTTTCACTACTGAAAGTCTGAACAAGAAAATCAAAAAAAAATAAAACATATTAAAAATCATATTTTTGATGAAACACGAAGCCGAAACCTCAGATAAAAGAATCTACTCACGAGAGTCGAAAAATTTTCAATAAATTCGCTTCTAGCTGCAGAGCCATCAACATAAAAATATGAAATTAGAGCAGAAAAGGTACAACTTTTTAGCTTTTTTTCGCACATTTCTGAAAAAATAAATAAATAAAAATAAAAACTTACAGGACGAAATTGTGAAGCTTCCAAGCCTGTCTGTATAAAGAACAATCGGTGCAAGAACCGTGACGAACAGCAAGAATAATACTGGTTTCCTCAACCCCATCTTTTCCCAACAGAAAAAGAAAAAAAAAAAGGTTTTGCTGCAACAGCCAGGCAAAACACCAAGGCTTTCAAAGAAAAACAATCATTCAAGACGCCAAAATTCGCCGCTAGGAATCGCTCATTCCCCGATAAAGCTATATGCCCATGCTGATTTCATCGGAGATCTGCATCTGTAGAACCGCTAATATGCTCCAAAGAAAAACAGCAAAAGATCACCATTGGCCCAAGAAAAAATATAAAAACTTCGTATATTCCAGAAATGCCGGTCAAATTCCGCTACTCTTTCTGAAACAAGAGAAATTTAAGAACAGCTTCTCGATACTACACTTTTGGACCAGAGAAACACTCGCATTGAAGAAAAAAACCAGTTAAAACCTTTTGAAGGTAGGGAAACAACACTTTTCGGAAAAGAATAAAATAAAACTGAATCTTTAGTTTACAAGGAAAATTAATCTAATCTAATATATTTATCTAAACTTAAATATATACTTGATACAAAATTAGGCATATGAGGATGAGACGTGGATATATGAGAAAAGAGTAAAATGTATTTATTTACAATATGCCACTAATCTTCTGTCTTTTTCGTATTTGCTAAAAATTGTCTCTTTCGTTTGGGTTTGATTTTAACCCGGCCGGTATGCGTGGATTAGAATCGAGCCGATTTGAATAAATAGCTATTCGAACTTTACTTTGTTAAGCCAGTACAAGGCTCGAACTCCTTAACTTCGGAACATCAAGTTCGAGCTAGAATTTTGAGCTCAAGCTCGGCTTAAGTTAAAAGTTTATAAGTTTGAATTTGGCTCGATTCGAGTTCGATTTCAGAAAAATGTTATATAAAAATAAAAATTATTATATATGTTATTTATTTATTTATTTATTATTATTATTATTATTATTATTATTATTATTATATGTATGTATGTATCATTATTATATGTATGTATGTAGTTTTTTGAGGGTTTGTGCATCCCAAAAATATTATAATTGAGGGTTTTTTATTTTAGATAACTTTTTGAGATTTGTGCATCCCAAGGAGCCATAGGCACCTTACCTTTCTATTTTCTTAAAAAAAAAACTTTTTTAGCCTCAAATATATATATATATATATATATATATATATATATATATATATATATATATATATATACACACATACATACATGCATTTACATATATATACCTAGTGGCAAAAACGATTCAGGATTTAGTTCGGTTTTTAAAACATTAACTTGGACCAATTTCAATAAAGTTGGGCTTGGTGATTAGGGCTCAAGCCTGAGCTTGGAGGCCTAAATTCTTATCCAATCCTGACCAACAATGGTCAAGTAGCTCAACAACTAATTAATAGATCAAGCTCGTAAAAAAGTCGAGCTTGATGTTTTGAGCCTGAGCTCGGAGGCCTAAATTCTTATCCAAGCCTGAACAAGAGTGGGTTAGGTGCCCCAATAGCTTGTTAACAACTCAGGCTAAAAAAAGAAAGTCGGTGTTTTGGGTCTAAGCTTGCAAGCCTAAATTCTTGTCCAAGCCCAACCAATAAGTAAATAAGTAAATAAATAAATAAAAGCTTGCAAGCCTAAATTCTTGTCCAAGCCCGGCCCGGCCCATGAACAGGTCTAGTGGCGGGTTGTGGGTACTCAGAATCTCATAGTAATCGGTTGAGTGTTTGGTGCTGAGGGTGGTGAAAATTACGCCTAATGCCATTATCAGTTTTGTCTTTTCTTATAGCAAACTGCAAAAGGGCAGAAGGGACTTCAGTATTCAGAGTCGCACATAACCGAGTTAAGTGTTTGGTGCTGAGGTTGGTGTAAATTATGCTAATGCCATCGGTTTTGTCTTTTTCTTATAGAAAAGGGCAGAAGGGAAATAGGGAGAGAGTGAGAGACCGACGCGTGGTGCTCTCTACCTCTCTCTCCTTTTTGTCTTTGGAGAACTGAGAGAAGCGTCGTGGGAACCGGTTCGGTTTTGATTTTATTGAATCGACCGATTATATCCCTTTCTTCCCCATTTTCGTCAGTTTTTTGTCCTTTTCTTATAAGAGAGAGAGAACTGAGAGACCGACGTGTGGCGCTTTCTCTCTCTCTCTATTTCTCTTTTTTTCTTTTCTTTGTCTTTGTAGAACTGAGAAACCAATAGGTTATATTTTTCATGTATATTCGTGGGTATCGGTTCGGTTTCGATCAACTGAGCCAACCGGTTATATCGCTCTCTCCCCCGTTTTCATCAGATTTTTGTCCTCTTCTTACAACAAAGGGAGAAAACTGAGAGACCGAACCAGTCAGTTTAAGGAATCGATTGACGAGCAGTGATGAACCAAACCGGTGATTATTGGTTACAGTTTTGGTTAACACCAAAATGGGTGAACCAAATCGATGGTTAATCGAACTAACTTTAACCAAAGGAAATAAGGGATGGAGTTTTTTATATTTACGATATTTTCAATCACGTGTTCACGTTACAAGTGTCGCGTGGTGCTTTTCAAAATTTTGTTATTTACGGTTTTACCATTTTTGTCTTCATATACTATTTTGTGAATGACCCCGTAATAATTACGGTGAATTAGTAACATTAAATTTACATTATGGAATCAATAATGTTAAAATTATTTTTATTAATATTTTAAATAATTATTAAAACTTCAAGAAATATTTATTTCAAAAAATAATTTTTTAATAATTATTAGAATATGGACCGTTTTCTATATCATATGGAAAAGATATGATATAAAAAGAGTTTTGACCAATCAAAACTCACCCATGAATTTTGATAAATAATACCTAATTTGCTACCATGCTTATGATTTCAGTTTATTAGTCAATTGTTTTTCGGATATCATTTTTTTCATATCATAGTTGAACCCTTTGTTATACGTAGAGAGTTAATGATTAACTGAGATTGATAGAATGTGGGCAGAAATGGTTGTGGATGACCACTTTTGCATTTTTTAAGAATAGATTGAAAACGGTGGTAGTGGGTTGAGCTTTAACAACAACTTTTCAGAAAATGTCACGTCTCTAGCTTTCCAAAAAAATGAGAAGGCCATCTGAATGGTGGGGGTTGTAGCCTGATAGTGGGTTATGGGCTTTAGCAGGAATTTCTCTAAAAATGAGAAGGTTACTTGTCTAAATGATGGTAGTGAGCTGTGGACTTTAATAGCAACTTCTTAGAAAATGCCATGTGTCTAAATTTGAAAAAACCATGTGTCTAAATGATGGGGGTTGTAGCTTAAAAGCCTTCATTTCTTATTCTTCTTAGATGTGAGAATTGTGAGCCTGAAATCGAAACGATGGGTAAGTTAGCCAAAAAGGGTTGGAGGTTTTGATACTTACGATTATGCGATTCATTTCTTCTTTCTTATAGCAAAAGGCGATAAGGGAGAGAGTGCCCCATGGCAATTTTCAAAGTTTTGTTATTTAAAAGAGCAAAGAATTGTGACCTTCATCCCTTTTGTAGGTGGTAGCTACATGGACAATGGGTCGCATTGCTACGCTTTTTGAGCTAGTTCAATTAATCAAGGATCTAAATATAGATACGATACGTCCAATACAGGGCGTATTGTATTGGTATCGACCGATGGGGATACAGGATACGCTACGAATAAACCCGTATCCCCTTAATCGCGTGTATCAGAGCGATACGCCTTCGTATCGGTTCGTATCGTGATGTATCGAAGCAATACGCACCGATTTAGATCGGCGTTTTCTCGTGCGCAACCAAAGCCTTAAATGCGCGCTTGAACCATTAAGCCACTTTTCATCTTATGAAATCTAATAAAATAAAATAATTTATTTCTATTCTAGTGTCCACATGTAATGCAAAAAAGTTACATTTTTGTTTAACAATTCCAGCAAAAGAAAAAAAAAATATTCAAAACTAATATTTTATAAACTCATAGAATAAATAATTTTTTAAATCCACATTTATATAAAAAATTTTTTTAATCTCAAGAAATTTCTATGAAAAAGATATTAATAATAGAATAACTATTTTAGTACTTAATATTTATAAATTTGAACATGACATGTAACTCATAATTTTATAAATTATTAATTAATATTTTAATTTGAACTTAATAAAAGTATATATTATTTATAAAAATAAAAATATTATTTACAAAAACCATGAGAATATAATATAAATTGAATTTGTCAAATCCATTAATCTACATTTATATCAAAAAATGATATTTTATCTCAAAATTAATGAAAATAAAAAAATTAATAACAGAATAATTATTTTAGCAATTAAAAATTATGAATTTGCATATGATGTGTATCTTAGAAAATTTAATATATTTGATATATTTTAAGTTAATACTATATGTTATTCTAAATCTTTAATTTATATTTTAATTACATTTTTTAATAACATGTTTATTGTTTACAAAAATAAAAATATTGTTAACTAAACATTTGAGAATTAATTTTTAGTTGATTTTCAGTTAATATTAAAAATTAAAAACAGTGAAATAGAAAATAATCGACAAAATAATTCACATATAATAGTTGCATATGTTTTGTGCCTTGAAATTCAATAGAAAATAACATTATAATAGCTTTGTGCATGTATTAATTTTTAATATATATATATATATATATATATATATATATAATATGTTCCAGGATTCTTGGTTGATACAATATCAATAAAATTTTATGATTTCTATACATCCCACTATATTAATTGTAGTATATTTCTTCACATATACCTTTAGAATATACATTTTCTATGTATCTATACATTAATTTTGGCTATTTTGATCTTAAAAATAATGTTATTAATATGTTTATGGAATTTATATGCATTTTTTGGCGTATCCATATTTTTTCGTCTGTATCCATGCGTTTCCAAAGCGTATCCGTATCCGTATCCATATCCGAGTGGTATGATACCATACCCGATACCGATACTTTAATCCTAGCAATTAATTGATCATTAGTATCCAACTATCCATAGTAATTATAGCGTATAAAGTGAAGGTGCTCAACCCTATTCAAGTGGTCAGGAAATTTCTCACTTGTATTGATAACATCGGGTAGATGGAACCAGTTCCACTTTGGTTGATTGAACCGACCAATTATATTTTCCAATACTAGACCTGTTCATGGGCCGGGCGGCCCGACGGGCCGGCCCGACCCGACCCCTAGACGGGCTTGAACAGGTATATGGGCCCGCGGGCTTAACCTTGGGCCAAAAAGCCCGACCCACAATAAATTCGAGCCGGGCTCGGGATTTGCCAAAATAGCCCAACCCGACCATAGTTAAACCTAAAACCCTACTCAAGACATCTTTGACTCTTCCCATTCTTTATTCCAACCGAACCCTTCATCTCCATCTCCACATCCTCCACACTCCACAGACCACAGTTCTCATCCTCACACTCTCAAGCAGCCACAACCGGTGAGGCGGCGAACGTTTACTGGCGCAACAACTCCGGCGGCGGCGGTGAGCTCACTCTCTCTCTCTCTCTCTCTTTCTTTCTTAGACGCGAACTGATCAAGTGATCATTATCAAAATCGCAGGTCAGGCTCGCAGCTCACAGACCACAGTCACCGACTCACCGCGAACTCTCCGACGAATACAATCACCGGCGGCGGCGGTGAGTCCTCTTTACCATTTTATTCTATTACAATCTTCAATGTTTACTGTTTTTATAACTGTTGGAGATAAATGACACAACCCACCTATCTGCCTATCTCATTATTCTTTCGTTTTATTAAGCGCTTTCTAACCTCTAAAAGTGTTTTGTGTTAAAAATCAAAAGTCAAAAAAGGAAGAAGAATACACAAGATTCAACATGATTTTTATCAGTGATTTTGTACCCAATTCACAGAATATTTCCTGTACGTGAAATTTATTACTCTCATTTCAATATGTGAAATTTATAAACTTCTGCAACTTCCAGTCGACCACCACCAGGTTTGCCTCTCCATTACAAATTCTGTTAGTATCAGAACTGCTATTAAAAAATATGAAAATGTTCTAGCGGTATAACTGTGTTTGCATTAAATATGAATTCAGTCAACTTCTCTGCATGAGGAGCAGAGAAATGGGAAGCCTTTGTTTAGATAAATGGTAACATGAGGAGCAGAGC
>NW_010729148.1:1205666-1221189 GCF_000365185.1 Nelumbo nucifera | reverse complement strand
GGCCACCCGACCCATGAACGGGTCTAGTGACAGAATCAGCCCCTTTGTCGGACAAAGGTAATGATCGGGGATGCACTCTCTCTGATGGAAACCAAACTGCCGACAGTTTGGTTTTAATTCCCGGGATCTATGTGAGCAAAGAGTGCAACACTATTCCTTGCAGCCAAGGGAGAGGTCCTCTCTTGTCGGCTAGTGTTTGATCATTATTGGCTGAGAGGTTAAGTGTAAGGCCATTTAGGGTTATACCTGATGGGCTAATCTTGCAYCTGCCCACAGTCACTGGGTTTTTATAAGATGGCTTGGCCCAGGGACCACTTARTGTAAGTGTTGGGCCCATAGAGTCCATGTGATGGGCTCGAGGGGTTCATTGGGTTTTCTAGTGAATTCGGCTAGGCCTTGTAATAGAGGCTGGGCCGAACCCATGTGGCTGATGTGTAGATCAATGCTTGGGTCCATGCCATACAAAGAAGCCCAACTGGGCTGCAGTTTGGAAGCCTATTGAGCACTTGATACATATTGAGCCTAAAGCCCATTTCGAACTGGGCTGATTTGATTAGTCACTTAAAGGAGCGGATCTGAGATTAGGTCAAGCCAAAAGGATTGGGTCTTAATCCTATCCACTCATGGAGACCAAATTCAAATTAGGATTTGAATATGGTAACCTCCTGATAAGATCAAGAGTGGGCTGATTTAATCTGCAGATAGGATTAAGAAGACTCCTTATCCAAATACAGATTTGGATTAAGATAACTCCTAATGGAATTAGGAGGTTTCTTAATCACTAAGAAAGAAAGAGGAGAAACCCTAATTCGAATTACAAGAATTCAAACCTTAAGGGATTTCGCAGAGAACACTACAAACTAGAGATTGGATCTCAGAGAAACCTTAGAGAGGAGAAAGCAGTTCGCTACCTTCTTCTCTAGCCTTCTCCTCCAGCAACCGCCGCCATCTACTACCAGATCGATATCTCTGTGAGAGAAAAGATCAAGAAAGCTTCTTGATATCAGTCTTTGCTGAAAGACTGATTGTGTGTAGTGCTCATTGCTTCCATCGAGTTCTTCAGAAGGACTTGGTTCGTGGGATGAACACTGCTGGTTCTGCTCCATCATCACTATGTCATCTTCAGTGGGAGCGGTTCTTGGAAGTTTCTTTGGGCATGAACACCGACATTGGGAGATACTGTTTCTCCAGATCAGGTATATCCCTTCCCTTCTCTTTTGGTTAAGATCTGTTTCGGTTTTGGTTCAAGGTAGATCCTTGAATACTGTATTTTAAATATAGGGAATGTGATTCCCAGTTGGAAAAAAGGTAAGAAAATTTTGAAATTCGCCCACCCATTCCACACCCTTTTTGGCGTCCATATGATGGATCTTAACATTCTTTCAATTTTTGTATGTTTTTCACTGAATTCCAGTGCTCTTGTTCTATGTTACATTGATATCTACTTACAACACTCACGACCTGAGCAATGTTTAGCCGAGTGCACAACATAACATACATGATGCTCCTTATAGTATAGGCATAGGGAACCTTTCTCATGTCCTTTATCTCCTCTAGGGAGTCTTAGGTGACATTCCTTTGGAGAGAGTGATTCCATGTCTGAAAGGAATGAATCCCTTCTCGGAATCCTACATGTTGAATCTCTTGATGATTTTGTCAACATAAGTAGATCAAGACAATCCAATTAACTTCTTTGATCTATCACTATAGAGTCAAAATCCTAAGATGTAAGAGGCTTCTCCAAGATCTTTCATGGAAAATTGCTGTGAAAGCCATACCTTCATTGTGGTTAACATTCCTGCATCATTCCCAATGAGTAAAATGTCGTCTACATATATAACCATGAATATAACCACATCTCCCACTGTCTTTCTGTAAACACAGGTGATTGTGTGCGATCTGGATGCTCCTAGCTGGAGGGCAGCTCAGTCATCATTTGCTTAGTTGGTCGGTTAAACTGCAAGGAAATAAAGCTAAGAGGACCTGGGGTGGCTTACCCGGTGTGGGCGCTTCGATGCTTAAGTTAGTACTCTTAGTGTGCGAGCTGAAAGTCTGATAGCAAGTAGGCTAGTGAGCAATAAGTTGCGCGTACCTTGTGTCATTGGGATTGATGCCCTTAAATAGATGAATTGTCATAGGTCTCACAAAACACCTCCGAGATCTTCAGCATGTGCTGTTAGTAGTCCATTTCGCACCTGGAGGAGGACTTCTATTAGCCGATAAGGCTTATCGAGTCTATCCGATCCAGGTGGGATAAGGATAAGACCTAAAGTCATGCAGCACGATCTTGAAGAGCTCAGAGACAGCTGGCCCACTTCTAGAAGATGGCTACGTGTCACATCGGTAGGTCGGACCATCACGAGCTGCTCGGACCTTGGTCCTGGTCGAGGTGCCCGAGGTACCCGAGGTGATTTGGCCTGTTGAGGTGGCGGGAAGTGTCGTGTCAATGTCCAGTCAACAGGTCGCTTCCATGTGTCCGTACATGAGTAGGTCGAGCCAAATCACCCCTCATCAATTGCCCCTCACTCCCCGTACCAAGGGTCCTGACCCGGTGTGGGGAGTTCATGACGAGCTTAGGTCGATTTGGCCCAGTCTCCGTTCCAGTCGAGGTCTGATCTAGAGGTTGAATTGTGACAACCCAACCGGCTCAACCATAAAGCTAGATTGTGTATTGGGGACGCGTGGACGTCACTTGGATTAAAAACTTTGTGGATTCCAAAAATGCATGCTCAACCGATTTTGAATTTGAAAGCCATGTGACTAGTTTTTATGGGAGCTGTCGGATCAAACTGATATGACCATCCATGACCGACTAGAGTGGCTATAAATAGGGGCCTTGGGGTCCCATTTCTCCTTGTCTTATTTTGGATTTTCGTGTTCTGGAGGTTACACGCTAATAACCCTACATTTTGATGCACTTTGATGCCTTATGTGACCCCTGAGGGTCTCTGTGCAAATTATATAGAAAACTGGGAAGTTTCCTAGGCTGAAGTACAGTTTTTGGGAAGTTGGTGTGAAGACCAGTTGAGAGAGGGGGTGTTTTTGTAAAGAACTGAGGACATGAGGGCGCCTCCTATCTACTAAACCCAGTTGGTGCCCATCCTATTGTATTACCATTCTCCCCTCTCCTTAGTAAACCCTATGGAGCCTTTTTAACCTAATCTTTTCACTCTTAGAAAACCCTAGCCGCCCCTAGGTGTTTAATCTCCACCCTCCACCTCTTTTAATCTCAACCACTCATTTTAGGGCTCTCCTTTATAGCTTTTAAACCCTAGGGTGCCACCTATTATGCTAATCCTCACCATTCAGCCCCTCACCTCCAAATCTCAGCCACTCCCTCCTTCTTATATCCCAACCATTCAATCTAGGGCACCACCTGTACTTTTAATCTTAACCCTTCAACCCTAGATGTTCTAATCTACACCCACCATTTCTAGGCGCCCAAATCTCAGCCCTACATAATATTGGGTGCCCTCTCCTTTTATTTTCAGCCATATGATCACCCCAAAACCATCTTATCCATCCAATAGAAACCCTAGGGCATCCCTAACTTTGCTAAATCCCAGCTACCGCCCCCCATGTTTCTCCCTATTTCCAGTTGTGTCCACCCTTCTCTATAAAAAGGGTCCCAGGGGCCCTGTAGAAGGGGTTGGTCAATTCACCCAAGTAAGAAGAAAGGCTGATCTTGAGAAGTTCAAGGGTAGAGGAAGAGGAGGACGTCCAAGCAAGAGGAGGGGTTCCTACTTGCAGTTCGCCAACACCACTATTGCCATCTCTGGATTTGAATCCCAACCATATTTTCTTCAGTTTTAGAATTACTTTTTGTTCTTTAATTTCCAATTTAATTTTTCCTTCCTAAAAATTTATTTTTATTAGATATAATTTGTGATTTATTTCTTTTCTGCAGATCTGAAATTCAGCCAGGTAAGACGGAAGGCCTAGCTCGAGAAGTTCGAGGGTGGAAGGAGCGATCCGGAAACTGCTACCTTTGATCGGATTTTCAAACATTTTTATTTTGTTTCTTTTATTTAGTTGTTTATGTTATTTATATATTTTTATGCACTTGTTATTCTCAGTACTGTTCGAATTTGGTTTTAATGAATTCCATTTTTTTAATTAATTAATTTTTTATTTCTACAACTCCCACTTGCGTTATCTTCTCTCGAATCTAAGTACGTAATTATTTTTCCCTGGCTTTCCTATGGATATGACCCATTCTCACCATTTACTATGTTTATAGTCGTTGTGAGAAATGAAAAAATTATAAATGTTTAAACTGGTGTTCCGGAGTGATTAACTACGCGCTTCCGAACTCACCACACACTAGCTTCCAGGTCGGGGCTCTTTGTCTTTGTCTTCTCTCGCCTTAGTTTCCTGTTCTTTCTTAGGTTGTACGGGTAGTTTGTTTGATATGAGTGGTGAGTCCAATCGGGTCGAGGAGGTCACCTCGGTCCAATACTTAGAGTCAAGCCCGTCCGAGATGGTCACATCGGCCCATAGCTCAGAGTTCAGTCCGGCCGAGGTGGAGACCTCGGTTTAGGAGTGGAAAGCTTTTGGTAAAAAGGCTTTGTCTTCTCGACGCATTTGCCCTTATCGGGGGCCAAATTGCTTCGGTCCTATCCTAACGCCCAAGAAGATTAATGCGTTGGCTGTCCAATACAAGTTCTTCGATCACTTTGGTTATAGCCTGCCTTTAGAGAGTTTTCCCTGGGAACACGATGGCGACGAAATTACTATCTTCGAGGAGCAATTGATTGACAGGCTCCAATTTCCTCTTAACCCTTTTGTCATTGAAGTATTAAACTTCTTTGGTGTCACTATCGACCAACTTCACCCAAACTCGGTTCGTACCATGGTCGACACCATTTCCATGTTTCACGATTACGACCTCCCCTTAGACATTGATACCTTCACTTCGCAGTGTTCTATCAAAAATAATCCCGTCGGTCCCAAGGGGGTGGATAAGTTCAATTATTACATAGCTTATTGTCCTGGGTATAATCTGCTCCATGAATATTCTTCTAAGGTGTCGGCCTGGAAGAATAGATATTTTATTGTGATTGTTGAAGGGGGGTGTCCTTTCCCAAGTCAATGGAGAGCCACCATCAGTGACCCCAGAGATCGCTTAAGTAGGAGGATGAGGAAGATGATTCAACCCATGGTTGAGCTCCGGCTGAAATTGGGAGACTATTTGGCCGAGGACAAACTTGTCAAGGCCGGGCTGAGTCCTCCGGGTAGGTCATCACTTTGGTACACACACACTTTGCTTTTTCCACGCTATTTGTTCTTCTACCACTTCGGCTAATCTGGTACTTGCTTTCCACAGGCGTTATGGCAAGTGTCTCGATGACCAACCTCTTTGCTGACATGAATAAGAGGAAGAAGAGAAAGATGTCCCAAGGTGACTATTCTCAAGCACCTTCGGTCGATCTGACTGCCTTTGTTCAGAATGAGGACCCTACAGTCATCAACTTAGTAGAGGAGGACCAAGAAAGGGAATCGTCGCCTCATCATCTCGAGGTAGTTCCGTCGTCTGAGCCTCAAGCAGTTCATCCTAGGGTCAGTTCTTCTAGTGAGGGCCCCGAGATGCTCCAAAGTATCATGAATGCCCGAACCAACCTCATAAAGAGTATGGAGGTAACTTTTCCCGAGGAGGTCACTGAGTCTGCCGGGCTGCCTCATGCTTAACTAGGTGCTAGGGCTATGGGTCATGTCATGATAGTGTGTCCTCGATCTCGGTACTTTGCTTCTGTTTGCCTTGTCTTCTGCACTTAGTAAATTTTTCTCTTCTTTGCAAGCGAACTCCATGATTCATTCCCTTATGCAGCAACTCGATTAGCACGCTGCAAGGACGAGGGCCACCGAGGCAAAAGCTGAACGGGCTGAGGCAATGGTCATGGAGTGCTAGGTCAAGATGTTGAAGGCCATTGATACCTTCCAGAAGCTAGAGGCCGAAGTGCTGGCAAAGAAGGAGCAGAACGAAAAGCTGGCGAAGGAGGTAGAGGAGTTGAAGGTTGCTTCTGCCGAGCATGAGGCCGCTCTTATCCAAGGCATTAAGGATGCCGAGGTGGCTGCAGTTAAAGCTTACAAAGTCTCACCAGAGTACAATCAAATGAGGAAGGAGCTCGATACAGATACCTTTCGGAAGGGCATCAAACTTTTCCACTGGTTGGCCAAGCGCAAGTTCATTGTGCATGACCTTGGAGTCGTCACCATGGTTGGAGTCACCACTGAGATGGTCGTGGAAGTTGACTAAGAGCCAGACTCCGACGAGGAGAGTGACGAAGGTCTTAACGGGAGAGCAACGGAGAAGGGCCCGGATGCTACAATTGACGAGGTTTTGGAGGCCAATGAGGTTACTACTACTAAGGACATTATGGAAATTGACTCAGCGAGAGAATCTTCTGAAAATGTTAAAGGTGGGGGCGAGGAGCCCCATGATGAGTAAACTTTGCCACTTTTCTTGGACCTCCCTGTACATATGACATCTGTCGAGCCTCCGATTTCGGTTTAGTAGACTTTACCTTCTTGTTTTTTTCTTTTCATTGTTGAATGTATGAACTACCCCTTACTTTTTCAAATAAAGTGAACTGAAATTCTCTTTTTGCCCCAAGGTGCCAAGCTTCTAAAATAGCTAGGCAAAGTAAGGAGTAACAAGTAACTATAAGCCAAGGTGAATAGACATTGTAGGATATGTGACTCAAACTGCCTATACACCAATGAGGCATGAATGAAGTTCGCCTGTGTTGCCCATATGCTTGGAAAGCGACTGGGGTCTTATTTATCTTTAGCGTCGAGGTCGTTATTGGCTCGACACCATGGCCCTTAGGCTTTTAGAGTGACTCGAGGTTCACTCTAAAGGGATGAGAGATCCATCATATGGATGCTCGAACCCTGCAGGAAGGTTGGGCGAAATTTCAAAAATTTTTTCTCTCTCCCATCTGGGAGTCGCATTCCCTATTTTAGAAAATTGCATTTTCAAGGATCAAGGAGAAAATCAAGGGAGGAGAGGGATATACCTGACACGAAGTAGTAGTAACTCCCAATGAAGGTGTTCATGCACAAGGAGAAAATCAAAACCTGCTTCCACTGAAGACGACACAGTGTAAGGTGAAGCAAGATCAACAAGACGACTCTTCAGCAAGAATGAAGTAGAGGGCTGGTGAGCACGACTTCAGATTGCTTCTACCAAGAAGTAATATCAAGAACAGGGAAGAACTCTACAATTTGTTGTATCTTGTCTGGTGTGTGTTTTCATGTCCACCCTGCTCTCTTATTTATAGCCTTAAAGAGACAACCTCCTAATCTGATTAGGAGTTTCTTGATCCAAATCTTTATTTGGATCTAGACTCTTTAAGTGATAAGGATAATCCCTTATCTTATCAGCAATTCAGGATCAGCTTAATCCAAATCAAATTATGAGTTTCCTGATTCAAATCTTTATTTGGATTTGGACTCTTTAAGTGGATAAGACTTATCCTCCTATCCATATCTGCTGATCCAAACCCAGATCTGTCCCAATCTAATTACTCTAATTAACCCAGTTCGAAATTGGGCTTTAGGCCCATTAAGTTTATGTGCTCACTTAACCTCTTAACCTGCTACCCAGTTGGCTCTCTTTGTATGGCGTAGGACCCAAACATTGATTTACACATCAGCCACATGGGTTCAGCCCAGCCTTTGTTACAAGACCTGGCCGAATTCACTATAGGAAATAGTGAACCCCTGAGCCCATCACTATGGACTCTTAATGGACCCAACATTTACACTAAATGGTCCTTGGGTCCAGCCACCTTATGAAAACCCAAGGACTGTGGGYAGATGCAAKATTAGCCCATYAGRTAYTACCCTCAATGGTCTTACACTTAACCTCTCAGCCCATAATGATCAAAAACAAATTTCAATGGTTGAAATCAATTGCCGGCAGTTTAGGTTTCCATCAGAGAGAGTGCTCCTCGATCATTCACTTCGTCCGACAAAGGAGATGATCCTACCACTATGTTCACCCACTCAGATGAATTCTCGGACTGTCCCAACATACCCAAGTTTTGACCCCCTCTAAGGATCTCACTGATTGGCATATCAAAGACAACCTGATCCGACACCTAGTGCAATACCATAATCGAGTCTAGGGATCAGGTGTAACATTCCAATTTTGCCCATCTATCTCCAAGGTCCAAGGCAATACTAGAATTTTGGTTTGGTTTAGGGTTTCAAGAAAACCCACACTGCATGCACCTCAGGTCTCACCCTGGCAATTGAGACAAGCCAACCCAACCAACTTGGCGGCACATCAATGTCAGCCTTGGCAGGATAAATCTCCCCAGATATAACCAACAACTGTGAAGATTGTAAACTAACACGAGTCTCATAAGTGTCCAGTTTAAGGGTATTACATAGAAACACACCACAATGACATGAATCAATTATGTACTTTATTCATTTACAATAAATGTCAAAAGATACATCAATCTTATTGGAGCTAAGGGCATAACTGTCTAACACACTCTTCATTGTATAATTTATCCAACGTGTGGTCTGACCGTTTTGCCTAAGAAGGTGGTCATTTGGACTTAGAGAAATTTGATGGATGTTCGGTTCCCGAGCTCATAGGTAGTATCTCCTTAGGTTGTTGATGTTCCAGGCACAAAGCACCTACCTCCCTTCCAGTGTCTCAAGCTCGTACGTCCCTTCACCAAATACTTGTCTAACTCTATACAAACCTCCCAATTTGGTCCGACCTTACCTACACTGGGCTCAGGTACCATCACTTTCTGGAGCACGAGGTCGCCAACTCGGAATTGGCATCACTTGTCTCGGACATTGTAGTATCGAGCTACTCATTGTTGGTATGCCGTAGTCCGAATATTGGCTAGGTCACATACCTCTTCGATCAGGTCGAGGTTCGTCCGAAGCTCGTTGTCATTGGCTTCCTCATCATACGCCTCTAACCGTAAGGTTGGTACTTCAATCTCGGCTAGGATGATGACCTCTGTACCGTAGGTCAACTTGAATGGTGTCTCTCCCATTGCAGTCTTAATAGTGGTCCTATAAGCCCATAGAACACTGGGCAACTCGTCAACCCACAAACCCTTAGCTCACGCTAGGTGGGCTTTCAGTCAACGGAGAATCGCCCTATTCGTCACCTTGGCTTGTCCATTCGCTTGAGGATGTGCTACTGATGTGAAGTTCTACTGGATCCCCATCTCGGTACACCAGTTTTAGAATTTGATGTCTTCGAATTGATTCCCATTGTCGGAGATTAGTACCTTAGGCAGTCCGAATTGGTATACTATGTTCCTCTAGAAGAAGTTCTATACATTTTGGGCTGTGGTTGATACCAGGTGTTAGACAATTATGCCCTTAGCTCCGATTAGATTGATGTATCTTTTGATGTTTATTGTAAATGAATAAAGTACATAATTGATTCATGTCATTGTGGTGTGTTTCTGTGTATTACCCTTAAAGTAGACACTTATGAGACTTGTGTTAGTTTAGAATCTTCACAGCCGTTGGATTAATCTGGGGAGATTTATCCTGCCAAGGCTAACACTGATGTGCAGCTAAATTGGTTGGGGTGGATTGTCTTAGTTGCCAAGGTGAGATTTGAGGTACATGCAGTGTGGGTTTTCTTGAAACCCTAAACCAGACCAAATTCCAGTATTGCCCTAGACCTTAGAGATAGATGGGCAAAACTGAAATGTTACACCTGACCCCTAGACTCGATTATGGTACTGCACTAGGTGTCGGATTGGGTTGTCTTTGATATGCCAATCAGTGAGATCCTTAGAGGGGGTCAAAACCTCGGTATGTTGGGACAGTCCGAGAATTCACCTAAGCGGGTGATCATAGTGACATGATCGGCCCCTTTGTCAGACAAAGTGAATGATCGGGGAATGCACTCTCTTTGATGGAAACCTAAACTGCCGGCAGTTGATTTCAAACGTTCAAATTTGTTTTTGTAAAATATATTTAGATAGAGATATACATATATATTATGGTTTCAAAATATTTGCAAAAGGTTTTAATTCCCGAGATCCATGTGAGTAGAGAGTGCAACACTGTTCCTTGAAGCCGAGGGAGAAGTCCTCTCTTGTCGGGTAGTGCTTGATCATTATGGGTTGAGAAATTAAGTATAAGACCTGATGGGCTAATCTTGCATCTGCCCACAGTCCTTGGGTTTTTATAAGGTTGTTGGACACAAGGACCATTTAGTGTAAATGTTGGGCCCATTAAGAGCCCATGGTGATGGACTCAGGGGTTCACTATCTCCTATAGTGAATTCGGCCAGGCCTTGTAACAAAGGCTGGGCTGCACCCATGTGGCTGATGTGTAGATCAATGCTTGGGTCCCATGCCATACAAAGAGAACCAACTGGGCAACAGGTTAAGGGGTAAGTGAGCACATAGTCTTAATGGGCCTAAAGCCCAACTCGAACTGGGCTTAAATTAGTTAATTAAAAGGAGGCAAGACCTAATTTATAATCTGATTAGGATTAGCTAAAAGGGTAAGATAAGTCTTATCCATTTAAGAGTCCAAATCGAAATATCATATTTGGATCAAGAAACTCTCTCTCCTAATTAGATTAGGAGGCTGATCCAAAGAAGACTATAAATAGGGGGCAAATTCCTCAGTTTTAACATACAACAACCTGCAGAATTCTCTCATATTCTTGCCATCCCTGCCCAGTTCGATCTCCTCTTGAGGAATTGAATAAGAAAGGTTCTTGATATTGTTTCTTGGATGAAGAAACAAATTGAAGTCATGCTCACCAGCCTCTGTTCGATTCTTGCTGAAGAATCCTGGCTCTTGCTAAAGAGCTATCTTGCTGATCCAGCTTCTTTACACACTATGTCGTTTTCAGTGAAAGTGGGTTTCAGTCTTCTCCTTGGGCAAGAACACCATCATTGGGATTTACTGCTACTTCGTATTAAGTATATACCTTTCCTCCCTTTTGGTTTAAGATATACCTCTCCTCCCTCAAAATAGGGAATGTGATTCCCAGATGGAAGAGAGAGAAGTTTTGAAATTTCGCCCAACCTTCTTGCAGGGTTCGGCCATCCATATGATGGATCTCTCATTCCCTTTCACCAGGGGGTCGACCTCAACCCACTTCGTAAAGTAGTCAACCGCCATGACTAGGAATCTTCTCTACTTGGTTTTAAGTGGGAATGGACCGAGGATGTCTATCCCCCATTGGGCAAAAGGCCATGGGCGGGTGGTCAGATACTTTAGGTCGGTAGTGAGCTTGTGAATAGTAATCTTTTTATTATTTGGTTTAAATTATTTTTAGTTAGAACAAAGCTCCTGATCTCTCTTGCAAGTAAATTCTAGCAGAAGAGGCTCCCACCAAAAGAACTCTTGCATATCTGGAAATTAATCTTCAGGAAGTCCTCTTTACCCTTCTCTTTACTTGGTATTTCTCTTGTTGGTTTTATTGTGATCCCCTAACACTAGGAACATTGAGGACAATGTTCATCTTAAATGTGGGGGAGTGAGCCCGAGCCTAGGGTATGGGGGCTGAAATCATTCACCTCATTCACCCCAACACACATATGCAGGCAATGACATAACCAAAAAAGACTGGAACCCCTCAAGTTCATTACTATTTATTTGGTGATTTTTAAGAAGGAATTCAATGAGTTGAAGGAGACTAATGTACTTGTTAAGTTTTTATTCTTGTGAATGACCCAATTTGATTTATGCATGAGAAAAGGGGAGCTAAATATGCCTTTCAGCATGACTAGCCCTAACTATCTTCATGTGTATGGAATCCCTTGATTTCATGGTTAATGGTCAAGAGAGCTAGTGCACATCTGAAATGCTGATTCTTGAGGTTCAATAATTGCAAAGAAGGACAAAAGCCCAAATTGACTCCGCTATTTTAAGCTGAATAGTAAAACTAGCAGCTCAGAACATGAGTCCTATTTACCTACCTCAAGCAAGTGACCAGTGTGAGATGGAGCATAAAATGCACTCACACAAAAAAAAAAGAAAAGAAAAGGAGAAAAAGAGAGAAAAAAGTGTGTGAGATGGAGCATAAAATGCACTCACACCAAAAAAAAAAAGAAGAAAAGGGTGAGATGGAGCATAAGATGCACTCACCCCTAGAATTAAGAAATTGTGGTGACAGCTAAGGTTCAAGTGGTTATAGTAAGTTGAATTCTCATTAAGATATAGTTACAGATGTTCAGTTTATTGGGAGCTGAATTATATATTGATTGGGAGTGGAGGCTGGACTTTGATGAAATTCATATTCTCCTTTCCCTGAATCTTATACATATTAAATGGTAATTTACAAGAATAGGAGCTGAACACTTACAAAAGTTCCCTGACCACACAATGAATTTCTATCTTAATTCATCAGGTAAATGGTGAGAATAGAGGGGGGGAATGTTTAGTTTATGGCTGATGTCTTTGCTTGAGGACAAGCAAAAGCTTAAGTGTGGGGGTATTTGATGAACCTACAATTTATCTATAATTTTTGAGGACTTTAGCATGGATTTTTATGCCGGTTTTATTAATTTTTGCCTTAATTTAGCTTAATGCTAAGAATAAGTTTCAGGGGTAATTAATCCAAGAAAATGAAGGAAAAAGACAAGGAAAAAAGGTTCAAAAATACCAAATTCAGCCTAGCCCGGTTGTGGAAGCAAGAGAGAGCACTTCGGCCCAAGAAGAGCAAGTGGATTACTTGAGAAAACCCAAAAAAAGAAAGCCTAGCTAAGAGTAGAATTCGGCCCAGCAAAGAAGGCCCATTCTTAGCCCAAAAGAGCAGCTCAAATTATAGCTATCATGTGTTAAGAGAAAGCCTAAGTGCAATCCAAATAGCAGCCCGTGGGATGCTTTCAAGAAAGCTCTAAAAGTTCAAGAAAGTGGTGTAATAAACTCCATTCTAGAGGCTTCAAGAAGGGGCAAGAGCCCCCTTGAAAAACTATATAAGGAGGCCTCTAGGAGGGGGGAGAGGTGTTCAATTGCTTAAGAGAAAGGCTCTCCCATTCTTAGAGGTTCAGCCACCTTGAGAGATGAGAAGAGAAGAAGGCTAGGCGCAAGGAAGAAGAAGAAGAAGGGYTGAAGGAAGTTCAAGTCAAGAAAGCAAGAAGAAGAAGGTGAGTTCAAAATTGGGGGTTTGTGATTCAAAGATCTTTTGTAATAACTCAATTGTAGTTTCATTATCCTTTAATTTGAATTCAGTTTCTTTGTTATATTTTCTTTCTTTTTTCTCTTTCTTCCATTCTTTCTTGATGTATTTCATCTTGTAAAATTTCAGTTCAGCAATCTAATTCTTTTTTTATTCATTCGAATGGTTATGAATTGTACTTGAAGTTTCTTGAGTAGGGGTTAAATTGCAGATTAATTCGGCCAATTAACCTTCAAAATTCAGATCTGAATCCTCAGATCTGAGATTGCAAGATCTGAATTGCTTGAAAGAGAATTCAGATCTGCAAATTTTAGATTGGCTGAATGGATCTAAAGCTTGGAATTCCACGAGTGCTTGAGAGACTCTAGGAATTCAGATCTACTATTCAAGAACTGAATTGAGTGCAAGGTTAGAGATAACTTGCACAATTCAATTGGTGATCAATTCAGATTTGAATTGATGCCTTAGAAGTGTTTGAAGAAATGCATGCATGGGGATTAGATTCTTGCTAGAGATAGAAGAAYCRTCACTCATGCATAGGATGAACATGCRCTTGAGAGAGGCTATTCATGACCTTGGGGTTTCACCAAACCAAGGCTCAATTATGATTTATTCGAATGATCCAAATTGATAGATTGCTGAATTTTGAGATTGCCATTTACTTCTTACTCTTCTAACCTAATTTGAAAGCAATTGGGCCAATGATTTAGATAGATTTTAGTTTAGGATTTTTAGCTTTTGAATAAAGTTTTGATTTATTGATTGATCAGATAAGAAGTACTCAGTTTAGTATTGGTAATTGTTTCCTAAATCCTCATGGGAACGATACTTCACTCACTACTTTATTACTTGAACGGCTAGTGAACTTGCTAGTGTCACAATGAGCCACACATCAGAGAGTGTGTTGGCCTCATCATTCTCTGATCTTGGCACTTACTAGATGAACCAAGAGTTGAAGTCGGACAGGAGTTCCCTCGCTTTGGCCAAGTAGGCCATTATGGCAAGTTCCCTAGCCTCATACTCGCCATTCACCTAGTTCACAACCATCTGAGAGTTGCTACATACCATGACGTGCTTTGCTCTGACCACTTTCACCAACGTCAACCCGACTATCAGTGCCTCGTACTCCACTTTGTACGACACCTCGAATCTGAACCAAAGAACGTACTCCAACTTCACTTCACTTGGCCCATTCAATGTGAGTCCAGCTCCACTTCCTCACTGATTAGACGAGCCATCAACCAAGAGGATCCATGGCTCCTCATCCAAGGTTGGGGCATCCTAGACCGGAACTGGTGCCACGCTGGTTGATGCCTCCGATGTGCCGATTAGCTCAACCACCTCAAGGGTCGGCGTGTTGAGCGTACACTCCGCGACAAAATCCGATAGGACTTGAGCTTTAATAGTTGGGTGTGGCTTGAACCGGATATCATACTCACTCAGCTCGATGGCCTAGTTGTCAATCTACCTGAGACCTCGGGATTTTGAGGAACATACCTCAATGGTTTGTCAGTGAGGACGACGGAGGTATGGGCTTGGAAGTAGGTGTGTAGCTTCTGAGCTGCAATAACTAGGGTGTAGGCCAGCTTCTCGATGTCGAGGTATCTCGTCTGAACGCTTGCAAAACATTACTCATATAGTGGACAGGCCTTTGGACCCGGTCTACTTCTCTAATTAGTACTGACCTGACCACCTCATCGCTCGCAGAGAGGTATAGTCTAAGCTCGTTTCCAGGCTTAGGTCGGGTTAAAACTGGTGGGGTAGTTAGATATTTTTTAAGCTCGTCGAAAGCGAGCTAATACTCCTCAGACCATTCAAACTCCTCATTCTTTTTAATGATCTTAAAGAAAGGTAGACACCGACCAACCGATTTAGACATGAATCGGTTCAAAGTGGCTACCCGACCAATTAGCCTTTGTACTTCTTTTATGTTCTATGGTGGTCTCGTATCTAAAGTGACCTTTATTTTTTCTAGGTTGGCATCGATGCCACATTGGTTCACTATTGTAGAGAACATTGATGTGGGCCCCACAACTGTGGTCCCACTATGTCCGTAGGGTAGAATATATCTAGTCACAGCTGTGGCTATTTTGCTATTCTGTTATTTTTAGTTTCAGTTTTATATTGTTTGTTATTTGTTAGCAGTTATGATGTAAACACCAAGGGTAGATATGTCCTTTCATGTAACTAGCAYAACCTATATATATTAACTTAAAGTGGTGGCGGCAGAATATTGACATTCTGTTCTTCTCCTCAAAATTTGTGTTCTATTGCTCTTCCATCACWYTTTCTTCTACATCTTCTTCACTTTCTCTTCTCATCGAACCTGAAATCTCTTAGTGATCAAGACTGAATAGCAGTCTTGAAAACCTACATGGTATCGGA
>NW_010729148.1:1176258-1200020 GCF_000365185.1 Nelumbo nucifera | reverse complement strand
AGTTATGATGTAAACACCAAGGGCAGATATGTCCTTTCATGTAACTAGCATAACCTATATATATTAACTTAAAGTGGTGGCGGCAGAATATTGACAATCTATTTTTCTCCTCAAAATTTGTGTTCTATTGCTCTTCCATCACTCTTTCTTCTACATCTTCTTCACTTTCTCTTTTCATCGAACCTGAAATCTCTTAATGATCAAGACTGAATAGCAGTCTTGAAAACCTACAACTATATACCCGATGAATTTGCCCAACATGATCCCGAAGACACATTTTTTTGGGTTGACCTTCATGTTGTATTTTCTTAAGGTTTGAAAAACACAATCTAAGTCATTAATCAAAGAATGGGAAAACTAGGTCTTCACGATCACGTCGTCAACATAAAATTCCACTTTATTGCCTATCAAAGGCTCAAAAATTTTGTTTACAAGTCATTGGAAGGTCGCTCCAGCGTTTTTCAGTCTAAAGGGCATTACAGTATAGCCCTAGTTCAGTTACAAATATGGTTTTGTCCTGATCGGCTAAGTCCATCCTGATCTGGTTATAGCCGGAATAGGCGTCCATGAAGCTCAACAATTCCTGCCCTGAGGTCGCATCTACCAGGCGTTCTATCCTTGGACAGGGGAAGTTATCCTTTGGGCAGGCTCTATTGAGGTCGGTGTAGTCAACGTACATGTGCCACTTGCCATTGGTCTTCTTCACGAGGACTGAATTTTCTACCCAGCTCGAGTATTGTACCTCTTTAACAAAGTCTATTGAGAGGAACTTCCCGACCTCCTCATCAACTAACCTCCACCGCTCTAGGACGAGGTTCCTTTTCCTTTGTGTAACTGGCCTAACTAAAGGGTCCACATTAAGCTTGTGAGTTATAACACTAGGGTCTATGCCGGACATCTCTGTTGCCAACCAAGCAAATACATCTAAATTACTTAATTAAAAACTTACCAATTGTGACCGAAGTGGTTCCTTTAGGCTAGTGCCAATTTGGAGAGTCTTTGTGGGCTTGGTATCAGAGACCAGGACCTAGATTGTGTCCTCCATCAATGCAACTCGCTCATTGGTGTGCTTAGGGGGTAGTTCTAGCTCCACGTTGTCCGTTAGCTTCGCTTTTCCCTTCAACGTCGCGACGTAGCACTTTTGCAACTCCGAAGGATCGCCCCGTACTACCCCACTCCGTAGCTCGTCAGGAACTTCATCATGACATAGTAGGTTGACACCATCGTACATAGTGCATGCAGGATGGGCCGACCTAGGATCACGTTGTAGGGGGATGGGGTGGCAACCACAAGGAACGTGTGCTCAAACTAGACTGTGTTGGGCCTCGCTCCTACTGCTACCAGTAATGTGATTCTATCGAGGGGCTTCACCACGTCTCAACTGAACCTGACCAGGGGTGTGTTTGCCGACTAAAGGTCCTTCTACTCCAGCTTCAACTTATCGAATGCCTCTAAGAATATGATGTCCGTGGAGCTACATGATTCTACTAGTATCCACCTCACCTCGAAGTCACTGATTATCATTTTGACAACAAGGGCATCATCGTGCGGGTATTGGATCCCGCGTGCATCATCCTCGGTGAAGTAAATCACCTCCTCTACCCGAGGGCACTTCGATGGATTCTCCTCTTCGTGCTCAAGCTCCTCAACTGATGCTTTCCCTATTGATGTGCTATAACCTGCTATAATGGACCTACTGGTAATCATGCTGATTACCCCTCAGATCGGTCTCTCATCTGTTGGAGGTTGTCGAGGTGGTTGGTCGTGGTCGTTCCACCTGCTTAACTCTGGTGTGTCTCTCCGCTGATCGGTAGGTTGATGCTTTGCTTCTCTGTTTTCATACTTAATGATAACCCTGGTGGATCAGCTCCTCAATCTCGCCCTTCAAGTTGTGACAACTTTCAGTATTATGCCCGACGCCCCATTGGAAATGGCAATACTGGTTCGGCTTCCTGTTTGCTAGGTCTACTCTCATCTTGGATAGCCACGTGACGTAGCCGGTATCTTTGATAGACATTAATATTTCACCCTAGTTGGCATTCAGGGCAGTGTAGCTGGATCTCTGAATTGGGGGAGTCCTAGATCACCGACCTGACCTAGAACCCCGAGGTGGTGACTGGCTCTTTCTTGGCGATTTGCTTCGCCTGCTGCGTGGTGACCTTCTTCATTTCGACGGCTTACTCTTTCACTGCTGGTCCTTACTACTACTTTGTTCTTCCTCTGCTCTCTTCCTTTTCCCAGCTTGGTGCAACTCTAACCGGGACCCTAGAGTCTCTTCCGCCATAATGAACTTATCGACCTCCTCGAGGAACGCCTTCATGGTGCTCAGCGGGTTCAACTCGAGGTTCTAATGAAGATCAAGATGGCATACTCCTCTCTTGGTCGTAGTGAGTTGCACAACTGGGTCAAGGTTCGGTATGCGTAGTTTTTCTGGGTTGGACCATTTGATGTAGTCTCTCAGCAGCTCATTTTCCTTCTATACCACGTTCAAGAGGCTTGTTACTGACTTCAAACACTTCTTGCTGGTAATGAAGTGCACGGTGAAGAACTCAACAAACTGCTTCCAGCTCCTGATCGAACCTGGAGGTAGAGTTCGATACCATAACCTCGCTTCTTCTTTAAGAGTCATTGAGAAGGCCATGCATAAACTGGCTTCATCAGCTCCTGCGAGCAGCATCAAGGACTGGTGATGGATGCCAACTAAGTGCTAGGTCCCAAGCTAGAGTCGGGTTCCGAGGAGGAGTTGGGACCCGCGATGACACTAGTCCTCGAGGAGGTGACCAGCGTCCATGCTGCTGGTTTTGGTTCTACTGATTCTGGTGAAGTGAAGGGAACTATTATTGGTATTGGTACTGTTGATATTGTTTGTACTACTAGTACTGTTGAAATTATTGGAACTGTTGTAATTAAAGTTGCATGGTTCGGATGCTTTGCACAAGCTCATGGATCTGCCGTGCTTCTACCCCAACAGAAACCACAGAGGGCTCTGCGGTTGGGAGAGCAGTGCTCACATGAGGCATGGGTCTGCTGACTGACTGAGTAGTGAATGTCAAGTTCTTGACTGTCGATAGCCCTGGAATAGTGAGGGGGATGGTAAACTGTATGATGGTCACTGAGGGGGTCTCAGGGTTGAGTGCAGGCTATTCTTGCCCCTAGTGACGGGCATCTCGACACTCTTGCCAGTACTTGAAGAGACCATTAGTGAAACTCTTGCAGAAAAATAAAGAGTAAGGTGAGAACTTAGCTTTTTGTTGTGTTTCCCACAAATGACGCCAATTGATTGTACGCGATCTGGATGCTCCTAGGTGGAGGGCAACTCGGTCGTCGGTTGCTTAGCTGGCCAGCCGAACTACAAGGAAACAAAGCTCAGAGGACCCGGGGTGGCTTACTCGGTGTGGGCGCTCCAATGCTTAAGTTATGTACTCCTAGTGTGCGAGCTGAAAGTCTGATAGCAAAAAGGCTAGTGAGCAATAAATCACACATACCTTGTGTTGTTGGGGTTGAGGCCCTTAAACAGATGAACTGTTGTAGGTCTCACAAAACACCTCCGAGATCTTTGGCCCATGCTGTTAGGAGTCCATTCCGCACCAAGAGGAAGACTTCATGTTAGCTGATAAGGCTTATCGAGTCTGTCTGATCCGAGTGGGATAAGGATAAGACCTACAATCGTGCGGTGTGATCCCGAAGAGCTCTGAGACAGCTGGCCCGCTTCTAGAAGATGGCTACATGTCACATCGGCAGGTTGGTCATTGTCAATAGTCAATTAAATTGATTTTGAGCAAAATCTAGATGAACCCTATTGATGACATGTGATTTGGCCCGACCTACTCATGTACGGACACGTAGAAGTGACTTGTTGGATGGAGATTAACATGACACTTCCCGCCGCAAAATCATATTTCAAACACATGTGAAATTCACTACGAGAAGTTTAGGTTTCCATCACAGAGAGTGTAAACCCTGATATTCACTTTGTTAGAAAAAAGAGGTCGATCGTACCACTATGATTACCCACTCATGTGAATTCTTAGACTGCCCCAACATACCCATGTTTTTTGACACTTGATGAATCTCATTGGTTAGTATACTAAAGATAGTCTAGTCCAACACCTAGTGTAGTACCATAATCAATTCCGGGGTTATGTGTAATTTTCTAATTTTGTCCATCTATCTCCAAGGTCCAAGGCATAACTAGAAATTGGTTCATGTTCAATGCTTCTAATAAACACCCATTGGTTGGTTGTGTTTGGGGTCTAACCCTTGTAGCTTAAACAAGTTGCTCCAACTCCTTGGCAGCACACCAATGTCTGCCTTATCAGGATAAACTCCCCAAGTCTATCTAATGACTGAAAACATTCTAAACTAACACGAGTCTCTTAAGTGTTCAGTTTAGGTGGTAATACACAAATACATACCAATATTAACACGAAACAATAATGTACTTTATTCGTTTACAAATAAATGATCATGTACACCAATTTGATTGGAGCTAAGAGCATACACTACCTATTAACACCCACTTGCACATAGAGTCAACACCCGATTTTTGCTCGGTCAGCACCCAATTCACACCAAACACCCGATCAAACCCTTCCAATCTTTCTGAAATAACCAACCCCAAGAGCCCTCAAGATCCACTGTTAAACCTGCCCGATACCTATTCGATGGTCCCGATCGACCCTCACTTACACCTCAACCATTAGATTAGACACAACCATTAGACTCGAGACATCCCAAAACACCTACCCATGAAATTTGAACTCAAGATTCCTTTGTTCACCCGTCAATTAAACAAAGATTCTACTTCAACCTTTCTCGTACCCACAACCCAAATCCACTTGATCCGAACACATCTAGATCAATCAAACTTTTCCAATCACCCCAAAATACCAAAAAAAAAACCCTACATATGAAATTCCAGCCCAAAACACCTTCATTTATCCTCAATCATACCAAGATTCCATTTTAAGATTCTAAATTGACCGGATTATAAATCTACCCAATTCAGGCCTAGTTGGCTTAATCTGATTTTACCAATCATCTCAGACTACCCAAAAACCCTACCCTGAGAAATTTCACCCAAAACTGTCTTTATTTTCCCCTTCATCACACAAAGATTTCATTTCGAGCCCCAAAATTAACCAATTTGAACCCTTTCAAGATCTGTGCAATCCAGGCCCGGTTGGGCCAATTTGACCCCACCAATTGACTCAGAATGTCCAAAAACCCCACCCCATGAAATTTAATTCAAAACAACCCCTGTTTGCCTCTTCATCCAAAAAGATTCTATTTCGGCCAATCTCTCATTCGAGAGGCTATTCCCTTCTTCCCCAGTCGAACCCAGACAGAGCGGCAGCAAACCAAAGACTCCATCTTCTTACCTTTGACCTCATTCAATCTCTTTCCTTCTTTCTTCTTCTTCTTCTTCTTCTTCCTCTTTTCTCCCATTTTCTCTCCCCTCCGTTTCTTTGTCACTGCCGTTGTAAGTAGCGGTGATAGATCTAAACCCTGCTCCGACCTCATCTTCCTCCGATCCCTCTTTCCCTTGTTCTTTTCCTCTTTTTCTTTCAAATTTTTTCCTTTCCTTCTTCTTCTTCTTCTCTGTTCCAAAGATTGCCGACCCCTTCTCCCCTGCCAATGTCGTTCAACCGAACCACTGCTGCAACTCTTAGTAGTGGCTGCATTCTTCACTCCTCATATCTCCCCCCTAGAATTCTCTCTAGTCGCTAATCGCCAAAATCACCAACTAGCTTGATTGGACAATCTTCAACCATTCATTGTCTTCTCACCAACAGCAATAGATCTGAAAGTTCGATAATCTCTTCTCCAAGTTGCAGCGGCTGAGTGCATAACAGCCGCCTTGGAGATTGCGCATTATATTGGTTAGACGGAGTCTAGGATATCGTTTGCTTCCACAATTCCCACAAACCACAGAAGTTTCTCACCACTCGAAGGCAAGAAATCTGAAACCGAAACCATTTGAAATTACCTAGTGCTCAGTCAATCATTTTCAAGCCGACATCCAAGTTGGGTAAATCGATTTCTTTTTTTTTTTGTCTGTATGTGGTGTTCATTTTTCTTAGTTCATTTCTTCAGTGTTTTCTTATAATGGGATCCAGGAGGGAGGAGGACCGATGGAGCTGGTCTTTCTCATATCAACTCCTGTAAGTCACACAGTACCGACCCAGATCTGCTATTATTGTTCTTTTTGTTTGACCATACCATGATAATGCCGAGATGACTGTATTTGCTCTTCCATTCTGTTATTGTTGTTATACACCATGAAAACGCTAAGATTTGTCAATTTGCTCTTCTGTTGTGTTGAGATAATACTCGGGTAATGTTTAGATCTAGTTTCTTGTGTTTTGAATTTAGTTAGATGACATGTTTTCATAGAATTTGAATCTTGATGGTTGTTTGTCATGTTTGTCTTGTTCAAGAGTCAAGATCAGAATAGTCTTGTTGTTCTGTTCAATTGTTGAGAAATGTAATTTGGATGAATGAGCTAGCGGTTACTGGTCTTGGTTTCCATAGATTGGAATGAATGATAGTGATTGCGATTTTAAGGAGTTATTTTTTGAGTTAATTGAAGTAGTACTTCTTCATGCTTATACTTGAATGAAATTCCTATGTGAGCCCCACCTATTGGACCTGAGAGAGGGGTGCTTAACCCCTTCCCTCTCCCATTCGAGACCTACCTAGACTGGTTTAACAGGTGCCTTGAGCTACTAGATTCACTATTGAACCAAAACGATTTTGATACCATTCTTGGGGTTCCCATCACCTCCATTTCCGAATTTGATGGGTGGCAACTCCGTTTCTGGCCTAAGTGGCAAGTGAGCCTATTTTTTCGACGCTCACACTTAGGTCAAATCGGGTATAAGCCCTAGTCTCATACTATCCACGTGTTCTTCAAACACATTCTACCTCAGTGGCTTAGTCAGTGGGTCTGCTACCTTATCCGTTGATGCTACCTTCTAAATTTGGATGCCTATTCTACCAACAATCTCCCATAAAATGTGATACTTCCTCTTGATGTGCTTTAACTTCGAGTGGGCTCTTGGCTCCTTAGCCAATGTTGTCACACAACAGTGGAATGGGTGATGTGTTGGATGGAATGACTCCTAATTCTTTGATGATTTTCTTCATCCAAATGGCTTCCTTGGAAGCTTCACTTGTGGCAATGTACTCACCCTCGGTCGTGGAGCCTGATGTAGACCCTTGTTTGTTGCTTTTCCAACTAACTACATAGAACCCCATCATAAAGATGTATCTAGATGTAGACTTTCTATCATCTAGATCAACTTGGAAGTTGGCATTTGTATACCCAACCATCTGTAGTGAACTACCATCAAAGACAAGACAATAGTCTTTGGTTCTCTATAGGTATTTTAATATGTTCTTTATAGCAGTCTAATGCTCTTGTCTGGGATTGGATTGATATCTACTCACAACACTTACAACCTGAGAAATGTTTGGCGAAGTGCACAACGTATTATACATGATGCTCACTACGATTAAGGCATAGGGAATCTCTCTCATGACCTCTATCTCCTCAGGGGCCTTAGGTGACATTCCTTTAGAAAGTGTGACATCATGGCTAAAAGGGATGAATCCCTTCTTGAAATTCTACATGTAAATTTTGACAATCTTGTCAACATAAGTAGATTGGAACAATCTAATTAACTTTTTCGATCTATCTCTATAGAGCCGAAATACCAAGATGTAAAAGGCTTCTCCAAGATCTTTAATGAAGAATTGTTGTAAAAGCCATACCTTCACTGTGGTTAACATTCTTGCATCATTCCCAATGAGTAGAATGTCAAATACATATAAAACCAAGAATGTAACATTATCTCTCACTGTTTTTCTATAAACACAGGGTTCATTTAGATTTTGCTCAAAATCAAACTATTTTACTGGTGAGTCAAACTGGATGTTTCAGTTTCTGGAAGCTTGCTTTAATCCATATATGGATCTATTCAGCTTACACACCATGTGTTCCTAACCCTTGGCAACGAAGCCGCACAGTAGATGCATGTAGATATCTTTAGTAAGTTCTCCATTTAGAAACATAGTTTTGACATCCATTTGCCAAATCTCATAGTTGTAGTGTTCAGCTATATCCAATAGAATCCTAATGGATTTAAGTATAGCCATAGGCGAAAAGGTCTTCTCATAACCGACTCTTTCTTTCTGAGTGTAACCTTTTGCCACAAGTCGAGCTTTATAAGTCTTAACCTTTCCATTAGGGTCTTTCTTCCTCTTGTTGATCCATTTACAACCAATTGCTTTTACTCTAGGGGGCGAGTCTATGAGAGTCCAGACTCTATTAGTTTTCATTGAGTCTATCTCGACTTTCATGGCATTTGCCCACTACAGGGAGTCTATGCCTAACATAGCTTCCATATAAGTCACGAGATCTTCTTCGCTATCCATTGCTTCCATCAAGTAACCTTCTTGATCAGAGCCAAAATGTACCGGAGGTTTAGATACCTAGGTAGATCTTCTAAGATGGATATTGCCATCTGGAACTAGTGGGATAACTCCCACTACCCCTGAGCCCTCCTCATCAAGAATGACTTCCCGATGATGATTGTTTAGGATGTAGTCCTCTTCTAAGAAGTGGGCATTTCTACTAACAAAAACATTTTGTTCTCGTGAGTCATAGAAGAGATACACAATAGACTCTTTGGGTAGCCTATAAATAGGCAACAACTTATTTTGGATTCCAATTTGTCTGTACTTGTCTTTTTTATGTGTGTTGGACAAACCCATGTTTTCAAGTGTCTTACACTTGGTATCTTATCGATCCATAGCTCAAAATGAGTCTTAGGAACCGACTTGGTTGGAACATGATTAAGCACGTAGTTTGTAGTCTCTAATGTGTGCCCCCAAAAGAATATGGGTTACCAGACCATATCCAATAAAGTCTGATTTCTTCTCTTTAATACATCCTTTAATTGTGGTGTAGTAGGAGGAGACAGTCGTGATATAATCCCATTGTCCTTTAAGTAATCCCTGAATTCATCGGAGAGGTATTCACCTCCTCGATCTGATTGAAGGATTTTAATTTGTCTCCCTATCTGTTTCTCGACATCATGTCTGAACTCCTTGAACTATTCGAAGGATTCGAACTTATGTCTCATTAGGTACACGTAACCACCTGAGAATAGTCATTGGTGAAAGTTATAAAGTAAGAGTGTTGGTTTTGTGTCCTAACATTCATGGGACCATGTACATCAGTATGTATAAGGTCAAGTATGCCTATACATCTTTCAGGCTTACCTGTAAATGACCTCTTTGCCATCTTACCTTAAAGGCAATGTTCACAAGCTAATAGATCTTCTACCATGAAAAAATCTAGACAACCATCATTTACCAATCTTGTGATGTGTTCTTTGTTTATACGACCAAGTCGGTCAGTAATGCCACAGGCATGTAGGGTTAATCGTTTCTCGTATTCTTTTCATGGGGATGTGTTTCGATGTTATTTTGGTCACATTTGTTTCTAGAGAATGGTGGAGAACATAAAGACTATTCTCAAGTTCTCCATGAGTTAGGAATTAGTTACTTAATTTAATTGTAATCATATTACTAAATAAAATAGAATAACCATCCTTGTAGAGCTTAAAAACTAAAATCAAATTTCTTCTAAAAGATGAAACATAAAGATAATCATTCAAAATAATAATTCCTTGTCTAAAAATTAATTCTACTATTCTTATAGCAATAGCTGCAACAATTGCAGATGTCCCCAAGTAGAGCATGACTTCATCACCATTCAGTCTTTTGCTTTCCTTAAACCCCTACAATGTATTACATGCATGAGTAGAAACCCTAGAGTTAATACACCAAGATGTAGAAGTGACCAACACATTGGTCTCTATGACCTAAGTTTCAAAATTACCTTCTCTCTTCTTCTTGAGGGTTTTCATATATTGAGGACAATTCCTTTTCCAATGCCTGGTTTCCTTGCCAAAGTGACATTCGTCAGATGACTTGTCTTTCTTCTACTTCTTTTACTTGTCATCCTTTCTCTAAGGCCTCTTCTTGCCTCTACGTTTTCTCTTGCTAGATTTGCCTCTTTCAACAAGCATGTCCATTGGCTTGTCCTTTCTAATCAATTCATTGGCACTTTGCAACATATTGTTAAGCTCTTGCAAATTAACTTTTAGCTTGTTCATGTTGTAGTTCATGACAAACTAATTGAAGGATGTTGGGTAGAGTGCTTAAGACGACATCACTCTTGGTGTCATCATCAAGTTGAGAACTAAGAGCCTCCACTTCATTAATAAAAGCTATCATCTTCATGACATGGTCATGAACCAGTTGGTTCTCGACCATCTTGGTGGTCATCAATAGTTTGAGGACCATTTGTCGTGTAGAACGATTCTTCTCCTCATACATGGCCTTTAAACTATCCAAATTTCTTTACAATTTTTTACTTTATCAAACTGTCTCTGGATAGAATTGTCTAGTGAGGCAAAGATGTATCACTAGGCAATAGAGTTTATCTACTCCCATTCCTAATACTCCCTTCTTCTTGCCTCAAAGGCTCTATCGGGAGGGCATTCCGGTGCTGAATTGATGGTAATTTTGTTCAATTTTTCATACGTGAATACCAAGTTAAGGTTACAAAACCAATCTACACAGTTACATCCCTTGAGTTTGTTGTTGTCTAACAATTTAGCGAACTGTCTGTATGCCATTTCTGACAAATTGCATGAATAAAATAGTTCACGACCTAATCATTGTTTCATATTATGTACCGTAGAAAGGACTTTTATCTATGTTATATTTTCATTTGTTCATTTCTGATGTTTCCCTCTATCTCAGGGACGAAAACATTATTCATATCTCTAGAAATGTCAGAAATCACATAGGTGTTGAAGGAAGGGTTAGGATCTATCATATGGATGTCCAAACCATGCAAGATGGTTGGGCGAAATTTAAAAAATTTCCTAATCCTCTTAGGAATCAAATTCCCTATGTTTTGAAAAATTGCATTTTTCAAGATCGATCTTGCACTGAACCGGACCAGATTTGAAACCAAACCAAGAGGGAGATTTATACTTAATACGTATACCACAAACACAGATCCCAAGGTGGAAGTTCATGCCCAAATCAGTCCTAAAACCAGCCTCCATTGAAGATGGCACAGCGTATTTCTGAAGTCGTTTCAGCAATGTAGCTTTTAATAAAACTACAATCCAACTACTTGGGTCGAAGTGGTGAGGTGAGTACAAAATTCCTTTGGTTTTTTCTTGCAAAAATCAGAAGAGAACTAATATCTATCAGTCCCAAAATAGTTGTGGTCTAACTAGGGTTTCTTGGGAGACAAAAAGAAGAAGAGAGAACAAAATAGAGAGGTGTTCTTATTCAATTTGCCCTCTTCTTCTTTTATCTCTTTATGAAGTACTTCTCCTTAGGGGTGGATTCGAGCCGAGTCGAATAGTACTAGGCTCGAGCTCGGCTCGAGCTCGAGCTCGGGCTCGATTCGAGCCAGAACCTGAGCTCAAGCTCGGCTCAAGTCAAAAGTTCATAAGCTCAAGTTCAGCTCAGCTCGACTCATTTTATATTTTATAAAAATATTTATTATATATTTTATAAATATTTTAATATAAAAATATTTTATAAAAATAAAAATTATATATAAAGTTTTAATTTTATATTTAAAAATTAAGAATTATAATAATTAATAATTATAATATTTTTATTATATATATATTATTTTCTATAATTTTATTATATATTCGAGCCGGCTCGTAAGCCTCACAAGCCGAGCTCTAGTAGGCTCGAGCTTTGCTCGTTTATTAATCGATCCACTAAATTGGGCTCGAGCTCGGCTAAAACCAAGCCGAGCCGAGCTCAAGTAGCTCGTGAAAAGCTTGGCTCGTTGCCACCCTGACTTCTCCTAATCAAATTAGGAGATTATCCAAATCAAATTTGGATTTGAACTCTATTAGGAGATAAGCCTTATCCTCTTAAGAGGATGGGTGCTCCATACCCATTTCCAAGCCCAGATTCGCCCCATGTCACTCTATTAATTAATCATATTAATTATGGTTCTTAGGCCCATCAGCTATGAGGTTCACGACCCAAGAGTGTTGTGTGGCCAACTTAGACCTGATTTGTATGGCGTGGGACCCCACAATGACCTCACATAAGTCTACATGAGTTCGGCCTAGCCTCTGTGAAAAGGCCTGGCCGAATTCACTATTTAACACAGTGAACCCTTGAGCGCATCACTATGAGCTCAAAACGGGCCCAACATTTACACTTAAATGATCCTTGAATTCAACCATCCTATGAAGACCCAAGGATAATAGACTTAAGTAAGATAAAGCGCATCAGGTAATCAGCCTTGTAATGGTCTCTTACACTTAGTATCTTGGCTCATAATGATTAAACACTGCCCGATAGGGAATGGCCTCTCCTCTGGCTGCAAGGTGTAGTGTTACACTCTCTGCTCAGATGGATCCCGGGAATTAAAATCTTTTGCAAACATTTTTTATAAACCATAATATATATATATATATATATGTATATATATATATATATATAAAACCAAATCTCAAACACAATTGAAATCCATTGCCGACAGTTTAGGTTTCTATCAGAGAGAGTGTGAGTCCTATATTTCACTTTGTCCAACAAAGGGGACGATCTTATCACTATGATCACCCACTCAAGTGAATTCTCAAACTGCCCCAACATACCCAGGTTTTGACCCTTAATGGATCTTGTTGATTGGCATATAAAGACAACTCAATCCAACACCTAGTGTAGTACCATAATCAAGTCTAGGGGTTATGTGTAACTTTCTAGTTTTTTCCATCAATCTCCAAGGTCCAGGGCATAATTGGAAAGTGGTCTGGGTTCAGTGTTTCAACCAAAAATACACTACATGTGCTTTGGGTCTAACCCTAGCAGCTGAGACAAACTACTAATGGGAATAAAATGTATCATATTTTTATCCCAAAATATTCATTCTTTTACAATAAATTAGCACTTAATTGGGCTCATTTCTCTTGTATTTCGATTCAGGGCAAGCAAGAAGGTGATAGGAGGAAAACAAGGCTAACCGGACGATTTCGCACAGTTTCGGCACCGTTCAGTAATCTAGGCATAACTCTCACATCCGGACTCCGATTGGGATGATTCAAGATGCATTGGAAAGATAGGGAAGAACTATAAAACTTTCATGTTTTGGTTTTTGATAGATTTTGTCTGAATAAAAGTCAAAATCGGGCCAAAGTCGAAGAAAATTCGTAGAGAAGCCCAACTCACAATTGAAGCCCACTTCGTAGAAAAGCCTTGTAGCGAACCAAATTATTAAAGAAGTCCAACTCGAATTCAATAATAAAGAGTCCTATCAGATTTAAATTTCAATTGTAATCCTTGAAAGATCAAAAAGATTGAGATTATTAGATAAGAGATAGGATAGGGTTAGATCAAAACTGATTAGGACTTTCTATTTTTGAGGATAATCTCCTAAGAGTAGTTGGAGAGAGCCCCTCCTCCTAAAGCTATATAAAGGGGGGGGGGGACCATCTTTAGGCATCAATCAAGAAATCAAGAAATCAAGAAATCAAAAAAATCAATCAAGAAATCAAGCAATCAAGCAGTCCATCCATCTTGGAAGCAAAGCAAGAAGGAGAYRACAACTATGAGYGGCTGAGCTTTTCTTTTCTGATTCAAGGGGGATTGTTGATTCGATTGTGTCATCGTGAGGTTATGTGTTTAATTTAAATTCTTGATTTTATTTCAAGTATTCGTTGATTCTTATGCATGTTCTTATGGAAGTTAATGTTGATTAGTCTGACAAATTAATTAATGTTGATCTTCCTACTGCTATCCATGATTCGATGATCCGTAATTGTCACAAATAGTGGTACAAGTAGCAATTAGGTTAATATCTTTTTGGATCAATTGTTCGTGATAGCCTTTCACCAATGTATTGGCATGTTTTAACCTAAAGGGAATCAACAGAACAAGATTGGATAATTGCATCTATCTCAATTATTTTTTATTTTGGTTTAACTGTTTTCACGGAGGTTATTGCTATCATTAATTGATATGGAACGCTATCGTGCCCAGTCGGTCAATGATAAGTGTTGATCGAATGCTGGGTTTGGTCAACTAAATTAGGAAAAAATGAGGTTTATTATGGCTATCCTAATAAATCTGAAGGTTAAATGCTTGAATTGCAAGACTGCTGATTTTTACCTATGATCGATGACCAATTGACTCAATTTGAACCCTTGGATCAGAGTTGGTAAGACTGAATATTCCTTGTTAGTTGTTATTTGCTTTTTGTTATTTTAGAATTTTAATTATTCAAATTTCCCACTCTTTAAATTGTGCATTCGGTTGAGAAATTAATTAATGGCTCCCTGTGGGATTCAACCTGGTACCACTGTTACTACAATTTTGTTGTAAGGTGGGACTACAATTAATTTTGGGGGCTTCGACAACCCGTCAACTACCCCAACTTCTTTGGCAGCACATCAGTGTCTGGTTTAAGGGGAAATTTCCAAGTCTATCCAATGGCTAAGAACATTCTAAACTAACAAGAGTCTCATATGTCCGGTTTAAGGGGTAATTTCACAGAAACATACCGATATCAATATGAAGTAATAATGTACTTTTATTCATTTATAATAAATATATTTGTACATGAATTTGATTGGAGCTAAGGGCATACACTATCATCTAACAAGTGCATGGGGCCAATTATTTCAGCTGCATAATCCCATCACTTTCTATGAAGGATCATGTATCTGCCCATCTTATGAGCTTTCCCTTTGGCCTCCATAAAAAAAGGTTCATTGCCATTTTAGGTTAAACCATTCTAACTTGTAAGTGTTGACCCATCATATCAGGAGCCCCAAGGTACTGTGAAAGAGTCTTCCATTTTAGGATAGACCCCTTCCACTAGTTCATGATGCCCCTATCATCCTATGAAGCAATCCCACTAACTGTCTCAATGAAATGAATAGCCCAATTTTATGGTGCATCTCTACCCACCAATTTAGTTCATTTTTATGCTAACGACAAAAGGCCTTTAGAGGTATCATCTTATGATATTCCCTATCTTGTTGCACTTATATTAATCGTGAGAGAACAAGTATATCAGTCCCTAGGTCAGCTTTATGTCTTACCATAGTGGCTCCCACTGACTTTTATAAAGTCATATTCAAATGGGCCCTAAATGGTCTTTGGAGAGGAAACAAGAGAAGGGTCCATTAAAGGAAGATAATTCAATGGTACATGCACATCTTGGCAATGATTTGCATTCATCCATGATGGGAGTGGAGAGCCATTTAAGTCTTTTCATGGGCCAAGCACTCATGGCCCATGTACGAATCACATTCACATAGCACATCACACATAATTTGAGCAAAATGAAATTAAATATTGTAAAATCAATATCCATTTAGATTAACACATGATTTGCCCATCAATGGACCCAATTATCTAATAATATTTATCTCGGTACATGATCCCAACTACAAAAGGTAGTTCGGCCCATATAAAGTTGTTCATGCTAACATGGGTTATTCTTGTTTTAATCTAACTCAAATTAGGTTTTACAAGCATGGGTCAAATTGGTCCATGTAATGGCCCATGAAACCCCTGGCCTATATTCAAAATTGATCACTTAAATAGTGATCCAAGGGGTTGTTAATAGTCTCGAAACAACCATAGGTTCGGCCCATGTAAGTTAGATCAGAACTAGGTCAAATCAGCATGGGGCTTGGTGCCCAAAACATGCACCAATCCACATAGATTATGATTTGACAATTCTGAGTTATGATTCACAATCATATTAGCAAATAAATAGCAATTAATCAAATCAAATAACTAGGGTTAATAGTGTGATAGTCTGAATTCAATCTAGGCAAAAGCAGGACCCCAACGAACTACTCTCTCTAGATCGATATGCTTCTCCATCTTTCTTTGCGATTTCCGGTGAGTCCTTCGATGTAAATAAAATAGAAAAACCCTAATTTCTAATGCTTACATAAAGAAAACTAATACATTCTTTCTAGAAAAAAAAAGAATTAAGTACAAACCAAATAATCAAATAATCAAATGGTGCGCATAAATCTTACCACCGTCAAAGATTTTGATCTCCATCACACTTTTAGCCCAAGAATTCAAGAATTCATAATAAAATAATTCTATAATATATCATAAAATATAAAGATTAATTTTCAGATCATTGGCCCCAAATCTAATAACCAAATTCTTAGTTTTTTATACTGACTAGGTCAAATCGGCTTGACTAGTTCTTATTGATTTGATCTTTCTCTCAAATCTGATTCGGTTTTGTTCAAGAATGAAACCTTTGTCTCTAATACCACTGTTTGAAGGGTTAAAATCCATCTTATGGATTGTTGAACCATGCTAGATGGTTGGGCAAATTTTCAAATTTTTTTAACCCTTCTAGGAACTGATTTCCTAGTGTTTTGAAAAATTGCATTTCTGGGTCGATCTTGCAATGAACCGGACCAAATTCAAAACCAAATCAAAAAGGGAAATTGTACCTGATATGGATATCACAAGCGTATATCACAATGTGGAAGTTCATGCCCAAATCAGTCCTAAAACCATCCTCCACTGAAGATGGTGCAATGTCTAGGTGAAGCCGGTTCAGCAACACTGTTTTCAACAAAACTGCTATCCAACTTGCTTGGATCGAATGGGGTGTATGAGCCTGATGTTCTTCAACATTTTTCTTGCAAAAAGTAGAAGAAAAACTGATTAAAAATCAATTCTTGAAAGCCTAGGTCGAATTAGAGTTTCTTGGGAGATAAAAGAGAACAAGAGAGAGAGAGAGTGAGAGGTGTACTAGTCTTGTTCTCCCTCTTCTTCTTTTATCTCTTAATGGTGCACTCTCCTATTCAAATTAGGAGATTATCCAAATTTGATTTGGGTTAAGACTCTATTAATAGATAACCCTTATCCTCTTAAGAGAATAGGTGTTGCATACCCATTTCCAAACCCGTATTCAACCTTAAATTGTCATGTGACTACTTAATTAATCTTATTAATTATAGGCCTTTGGCCCATTTTCTTGAAAGGCTGACAACCCTAAGTGTTGAATGGCCAATTTAGGCCTGATATTATATAGCATGGGACCCCATAATGATCTCACAAAATTCCATATGGGTTCGGCCCTACCCTTGAAAGAAACTAAGCCGAATTCACTACTCAAGGCAGTGAACCCCTAACCCAATTAGCATTGGTTCAATTCGGAACCAACATTTACACCTAAATGTTTATTGGATTCAGCCATCCTTTGAATACCCAAGGATAATGAATTTATGTAAGACAAATCCCATTAGGTAATCAACCCTGTAATGGTCTCTTATACTTAACCTCTTGACCCATAATTATCAAAACACTGCCCAATAGGGGATGATCTCTCCCCTGCCTGCAAGGTGCAATGTTACACTCTCTGCTTAGATGGATACCGAGATTAAAACCTTTTTCATAAATAGTAGTATATAACATATAAATATATTTTGCAAAATCAAATTTTAAACACATGTGAAATCCACTGTCAGCAATTTAGGTTTCCATCAAAGAGAGTGTAAACCCCGATATTCACTTTGTCCAACAAAGGAGTCAATCCTATCATTATGATCACCCACTCAAATGAATTCTTAGACTACCCCAACATATCCAGGTATTTGACCCTTGATGGATCTCATTGGATGGCATCAAAGACAGCCCAGTCCAACACGTAGTGCAGTACCATAATCATGTATGGGGTTATGTGTAACTTTCCAATTTTTCCCATCTATCTCCAAGGTCCAGGGAATAAATGAAAATTTCTCCAGGTTTAGTATTTCTAATAAGCACCCACTAGCTATGCTTGGGGTCTAACCCTAGCAATTGAGACAAACTACTCCAACTCCTTGGCATCACACTAGTGTTAGCCTTATCAAGATAAACTCCCTAAATCTATCCAATGGCTGAGAACATTTTAAACTAACACAAGTCTCTTAAGTATTCAGTTTAAAGAGTAATACATAGAAAAATACCAATATTAACATAAAACAACAATGTACTTTATTCATTTACAAATAAATGCTTATTTACATCAATATGATTGGATGCTAAGGGCATATATACATTGTTTAACATAACCAAGTCTGGGGTATAACTAGAAATTGGTTCCAATTCAATGCTTCTAATAAACACCCACTAGTTGTGCTTGGGATCTAACCCTAGCATCTCATACAAGCTGCTCCAACTCCTTGGCAATACGCCAATGTCAATCTTGTCAGGATAAACTTCTTAAGTCTATCAAATGGTTGAGAACATTCTAAGCTAACACGAGTCTCTTAAGTATTCAGTTTAATGGATAATACATAGAAATATACCAATATTAACATGAAACAACAATACAATTTATTCATCTACAAATAAATGTTCATGTACATCAATATGATTGGAGCTAATGGCATACACTGTTTATCATGATGTAGTCGTTAATGTTATAAAGAATTAAAGAGTCCTATGATGATTGTAATTATGTTGAGTAGATTTCTTAATGCATTCCATTTGAAGGAAGTTGATCCTTCACCTGTTCTTTTTATCTCTCTTTTTCTTTTTTTCTTTTGAGAATAAGTGACTTTTCATTGAAACAGAGAAAAAAGGAAGCCAATCCTTCACCTATTCTTCGCTCTTGTTGCTTCTTATAAGTCCTCTTCCAATCTGTTACCATGGGTCCAAAGAGGAATAACACCAAAGATTGAGGTCAAGTGGTTGTGATACTCCAACCAATATCCTTACTCCATAGTAGAACTTAGTTTGGTGGCATTCGTAACAGAGACTCCTTGGTGCACCTTGCTCAATCTTCACTTCTTCAGTCATGCTGCCCATAATAATGGAGGAGAGTTGGTGGATGGTCCCTTGCATTAAAGGAAAACCCACTCCTCTTCTTTATGGTTTTGCCGAAAAGTTGTTCTTTTGAATGTTTTGTTCCTATAAATCATATGCTTGGAGCATTGTATAGAAGATGCTTTTTAACATTTCAAATTGTGTACCATAATACCTTAATGGTTTAAGGGTGTTTTGGTAACTCTAATGCACCTGTTACTGAAAACCTAGTAGAAGGGAGGTATTTGCACCTTTTCCAAAACATCAGGGAGATTTTTATTAGGGTCAAAATACAGGGGAGGCTTATAGGATTGTTAGAAAACCTAGGGGTTTATATTTTACCCTTTCTTAAACTATTTACCCATTCTCACTCATTACATGACTAGCCATGTAATCATTGAAAACTATGATTAGTCCATACTCCTATATCCAACACAATTTGAAGCAAGGTTTTAAAAACCAACTCAGAAACAAAGCCACTTTGGCCTTTCATTTCTGCATCAGCGGTTCAACCGTTTAGGTTAAACAATTAGACATGTAATGACATAAATATAATAAAATATAAAATATATCAATATTAAGATTAAGTATTAACAAAGTATTTGCACAATTCACCTATTTGGTTCCAGACTCCCAATTTCCGCTGAAGATGACTGATTGAGTACAAAATCATACTTTGAAGGTGTAAGTACCATGGATTCTTGGTGGTTGGTCAAGTCTCTGAAGGTTTGGAAAGGATGACTGGGAAGAGAGAAGAAGGAAGAGAATGATGGTGGGAGAAGAGCAGAGAAGGGAGAGAGAAATCCCCTATGAAACCCTAGAGTTAGGGTTATATGGTTGTCTGACATGAGGGATAGTTGTTCCCCTTTTTATAGAGAGGACCCCAAGACTGCAAGGATCTCTTTGTACCTTACGCTCAGTTTGGAAGGAGTACAAATACAAATATGTAGAGTGCAAAATCTTGTCTTTTGTATTATTTTGTATGTATTTGCATAGTACATATTTGCATTTGTACTTCTTCCACTGAGCCTTAGTGTTCTTACAGTGAATTAAACGGATTCTTACTTTGCTCACCACTTTGTAAGATTTTCATGGAAAAGGCTTCAAACTACTGAAGTGATACATGGAATGTATCGTATTTGCATCCAAATGGTTGGGGATAGGGGTGGCCACGAGCTGAGCTCTTCACGAGCTACTCGAGCTTGGCTCGGTTTCAACCGAGCTTCAAGCCGAGCTCAAGCCCGATTTATAGGCTTGATTAATAAACATGTCGAGCTCAAGCCTAATAAAGCTCGTGAGCCGAGCTTGAATATATATATATAGAAAATAATATATATAATAAAAATATTATAATTCTAAATTATTATAATTTTTACTTTTTTAAATATCAAATAAAAAATATTTTTTATATATAATTTTTATTTTTACAAAATATTTTTTTTCTCAAATAGAGCTCGAACTTACAAGTTCTTAACTCGAGCCTTGTACTATTCGGCTCGGCTCAAATCAACCCCTAGATGGGGACATGACACACATGGAAATGCGCCCCAGTCCATTTCCCCTATGCATTGGCTGTGGAATAACTATAAGATTGTTAAAAAATACATTTTTTTTAAATAATGTATTTATGTTTTTAAATGATTTTCATGGCATGGAATAACTATAAGACATTAAATTTATTCATCCAACATTTTAAATTTTTAATGTGTCTCATAGTGAACTTTTAGTAGATTAGAAAATTCAATTGTTTGATTTATAATTATCAAAATTATTGTATGATATCCACATGTTTGAGATTCTTGGTATTTTTTTATCATAATACATCGCTTCCTAAAAACTATTAAAATGCACATTTGTTGCGTTAATACTTTGTCAGAGTTGATTCAAATTTAGATTTAGGCAAAATATAAGCTGCATTCTACAAAAATTCTTGAACATAATTCAAATGTGAATGAAAAAAGTGATAAAGTGACACATCATCGTTATTCAAGCTGACCAATGAAACATGATAACCGATATTTCGAGACTAGTTCGGTTCTTGGCAATACCATTTTATACACCTCAATATGTATCAATATGGGGTGGAAAACATGCACGTCCAATGATGGGCTCAGTCATCAAAGAAAAAAAGTTGGATAATGGCCTGCAGAATGACAGCAATATCAGAATCCTGTAGAAATATAAAATTAAATATTGTACATTTTGCTCGGCTTCAAGATCAGATGTTGGCAACAATAGATGCAATTATGCAAATGGACCATGTATAACAGCAAAAAATAAACCAATTAAAATATCATCGAGAAACTCAAATTGTGGATAAGTTCAATATAAACACTTCAAACCCAGATTAAAAGTATCGCCCCTGTATATGCGGACGCGTATCAGTATAAAAAAGCATGTACTTTTATATATTTTATTAATTGGTTTTCAAAAATTGGTTTTTGAGAGGTTTTTATGCATACTTTTTATTAAAACAAGAGGCTTCTGAAACACCTGTAAACAGGTGTATCTAAAGATACGATACAACACGCCCCGAATTTTGATCCTTCATTCCAACCAAGCATACCACTCAACTTCAAACATAAGGTCACAAGAAATACTGACTTTAAGTTTAATATACAATTACTTGGTGCAAAGGAAAAATGAATAAGCTTCTTTCGACAAATGATCTCTTTATATGAAAGTTCTAAATAATGGTTAAACTCAATGCATTATTGCAAAATGAAATTCAGCTGGGTAAAATTAAACCTATCAGCTCCATTGCATTCAGTCTAATCAATTGAAAAATTACAAAATCAAAAATATTCTTTTGTGCCGGTGGATGGGCTCATGGGCAGTAGTCTTTATTCTCCTTAGCAAGAGAACTTTATTCTGATCTTTCATGATACAGTTTGAAGTTCCCAGGCTATCCTCTTTCCTGTAAATGGCAATAAGGAATTCCCACTTGAGAGTAATTAGGTTAGCTAATCGACAATAGTAATAAAGATGCTCAACTACCATTAAAACAGAGCCGATGGTATCAGGGTGCCCTTGGGATTGAACCCAGGGATTTTAGGAGCATTGGTGAAGGCCTCCTCACTGTGTGGGTTAAGAGAATAATAAACGTCAACAGAGTTAATGCTCCAGCTTGATGTGCAGTGCCAAGCGAAACTGGAACATATGAGAGAAGTGTTGTTATCCCCAAGGTGACCTGCAATATGTTAAAGAATTAATCTGATTTCAACATTTTTTTTCTTTTATCAGCAAGGATAACAACTCCAATATGCTAAAGAATTAATCTCAGGACTTCCAACATTTTTTTTTCTTTTATCAGCAAGGATAACAACTTCAATATGTTAAAGAATTAATTTGAGGACTTCCAACATTTTTTTTTCAGTTACAAAACAATTTGAATCAAGGATATGTATTCCATCTAAGCAGGATAAAAATAACATGTACCTGAAGAGCTGCCATGCCCATAGTACTCCCAATTAAAGATCGTACTGCAGGATGCATGTCCAATTTTCTTGTGGTCCACCACAAGCCGCTGATTGAAAGCAAAGTTGCAGTTGCAAGAATTCGGTGATCAAGCTGTGAAGAATAGGAAAAATAGTTGGGATCAAAAGATTAGACTTCTCCATCAGCATAACATTAGGCAGACAAAAAGGTGTTTGTTAAGCCACTCAACAGAGTTCACAGCCAAGAAAAATAAAACCTTTCCCCTATTTTTAGCATCTCCCTTGGATTATTACTATAGAAAATTGAATATTAAAATGGATTTTCTAAGTTGTCTTATCAAATTTCTGGAAAAGAAACTTGGTAGTTCTAGGAAGAGAAAGTTGGGTTATTCTGGTAAATGTGCCCATATCTAATCTTTATATATAAAGATTCAGTATCCAAATTATTAACATATGCTAGTTGCTTGAGCGACCTATACTAGTTTACAGTTTTTACTTGTTTTGTAGTTACTAAAGGACATGAAGATAGTGATTCTAAACTCAATGCTTTGAACCATTGAAATAGAGGTGCACTTCATGTAATAATGTTAGTTAGAGATTCTTGGATTGTCTTGCTCCGGATGCTTTCTTCCGTATACAAGTTTTCTTTCTTATCCCTCCCTTTTTTCTGGCAAGGTGTCAAAGTCTTTTAGTCTCCCCGGTGTAGGGAGTCTCTTCTTCTCTGATCGGGTATCAGTTTATTTCGCTAGCAGAAATGGAAGACAATGATGCAGAAGAAATAGAAGTTCTAAATAGCAATGAAGGGCTGGAGTTGGCTCAGAGGGTGATTGTCTGCCATGTCCATGCAGACAAGAGACCAAACCATAGTGGTGTCAAGCAAGCCCTAGCCCAACTCTGGAGGGGAAAGAAGAGGCTCACATAGGTGACTTGATTGGAGAAAACTTTCTAGTGACATTCCCAAACAATAAGGGAGAAAGGAAAGTGATGGAGATGAAAAATCTCCTGCTAATTAAACCATGGGAACCAGGTATCAACATAGGGGAAGTAAAGATGAACTCATGCCAGTTTTGGCACCAAATCCATCAAGTTCAAATGGAGACTGTCAGTGAGAAGACTGCTTGGAGCAAAGCAAACCACGCATCAATGTTGATATGAGAAACCTGGAAGAGAACTTCGTCAACACCTATATGAGAATCTTGTTTGCCATTGACGTTGAAAAACCTCTTAAGCATAATTTTCAAGGCGCCGAGGCAAGGCTAGGCGACTGGGGGGTGCCTTGTCACCTAGGTGACGGATTTTTTTTGTTAAAAACATAGATCCTAGGGTAGTTCCCTAGGTACCATAACCATATTTCTTTAATAATTATTCATGATTTTAATAAGAAAAGTATAAATTTCATATTAAAGTATAGAAAATCAACATATT
>NW_010729148.1:1157408-1175678 GCF_000365185.1 Nelumbo nucifera | reverse complement strand
TATAATCTCAAAAAAGAATGAATAAAAAAGTATTTTATAGTAGGAAGTAGAAAACTGCTTGGCGATTAGACGAGGCAAGCCTCAAAGGGCGCCTTGTCGCCTAGGTGTCATGTGCTCTGAAGACATGGAAGTGGGATAGCATAAAAGGCAGCCAAACCAGAAGATGGGTGGAGTTCAGATATGAACGGCTCCGAAATTTTTGCTACCAGTGCAGGAGACTGGGACATTTGTTGAATGCCTGCGGGGAAGCAGCGGAGGATGAAGACACAGATGAGGAAAGCCCCAATAAAATGGAGTCTAGTCAAATGTCCAAGAGGTATGGACCTTGGCTCGGGCATCCCCAGTGGGGGGATGATCAGAGAAGATACAAGAACCCAATGGACCAGGAAGGTGAGAAGCAGGGTAACAACCATGGACCCAGGAACGAAGCTCCAACTCTCAGGGCAATCAAAGGTGGCCACGTGGATAGGGAATCAATCAATCACTACACCGTAGAGAGAATCAAGGAAAAGGTGAGGCTGCTAGGAAAGCTTTCCATAATGGACAAAAAGGTACCATCATCAATGACTGTGCTACAGAGGATAGTAATAATGGTAGAGAAAAAGAAGCAGGCGTGCTGGGGAAAAAGACAAAAGCGGTTACAATGGCTCATATTCTTTACTTGACAGCTGAGACAGCCCTCGGTACAGAAGATAGAGGGAAGGACAAACAGCAAGCACTAACAGAAGGGCAGGGAACATCCAAATGTATCAGAGCTTCGTTAAAGAGGAAGGGAAATGGACGCTGAACTGGAGAAGCACAATATTGAAGAAGCCAAACCACCTAAACTACAGAAGATCACTTCAGATCGAGACAGAGTAGGGTCATTGCTCAGCCTGACACCAAAATGAAAAGCTGCTCAATTCAACAGAGAGATCGGTGGATGCTACTCAACAGCCCCACTGGACACCATGCGTTGGCTATCTTGGAATTACAGGGAATGGGGCAACTCCCAACAGTTCAATACCTCTCAGAGACTGCCGCTCCTATCATCCTAGACTAATCTTCCTGATGGAGACAAAAAGCCCAACCAGTACCATGCAGAGGATCAGTAGACGTTTAGGGTACCATTCCAGTTTTTTAGTAGCACCCAGAGGACTTTCGGGAGGCCTAACAATAATGTGGAAGGAAGATGTATCCATCAATATTACATCATCTTCCCACAATCTGATTACAGCGTAGGTGGAATTACACTCAGGGCAAAAGTTCACAATCACAGCATCATTCATCTACGGGCCCCGGAGCAAAGCAACAGGCACATCACCTGGCAAGAACTAGAAAATGTTGGGTCACACATTAGTGGTGCTTGGCTAGTCATTGGAGATTTCAATGAAATCTTAAGTTGGGAAGAAAAGAAAGGAGGAAGGACACGCAGCCAAATTCAGATAAGAAACTTAAAGGTAGCTCTGAAGGCGTGTGGATTGGCAGATATGAGCTACCGGGGTTCAGACTTTACATGGAGTAATAACAGGCAGGGGGACCAAAATGTGGTGGAACGGAAAGACAGAGCAGTCTGCAATTCGAGATGGATAGCCCTGTTCCCAGAGGCTGAAGCTCCAAGCCAAGAGATGGAGTTCAGACAATATCAAGCTAACCCAGAAAAGAAAGGAACTTCAGGAGGTTATGAAAAATGAGGAAACCTTATGGTTCCAGAAATCCAGAATAAACTGGTTGCAGTTGCGAGATCGAAACACTAAATATTTTCATCAAACAACTCTGCAACGGAGGTGGGTGAATAGTATTGCGAGATTGATGGATGCAGGTGGATTGAAGAAAAAGAGGTGTTAGACCAACTTATCATGCAGAATTTTCAAAATCTTTTCAGCAAGCCAAACTCGCGGGATCAGCTGAAAGACCTCAAGGATCTCAATTTCTTCCAAATCACTGATAGCCAGAATGAGACCCTTCTAAGGCCTATCTCAGATGAAGAAGTCCAACTGCTTTATTCCAAATGGGAGCATACAAACCCCAGGTCCAGATGGTATCCCGGCGGGAGTTTACCAACATTTCTTGGGTGATATTGGGCCAGACATCAACCATTAATAACACAGCTCTTCCTATCAGAGGTAATTCCAGCTGACTTAAACCATACCTTGCTGTCTTGTTCCTAAAGTGAAGGCGGGAGTGTACCAACATTTCTTGGGTGATATTGGGCCAGACATCAACCAACTAATAAAACACCTCTTCCTATCAGAGGTAATTCCAGCTGACTTGAACCATACCTTGCTCTGTCTTGTTCCTAAAGTGAAAAACCCAAGTAAAATAACTGATTTCAGACCTATATCTTTGTGTAACGTCATATATAAAATTTTCCCCGAGGTCTTGACCAAACGCATGAAGGCACTCATACAAGACAAGCTTCTGAAAATGGAGATTTCCAGGGGGTGAAAATATCTAGGTCGGGCCTGAGCATATCACATCTCTTATTTGCAGACAACTGCATGGTGTTCTCTAGAGTGGATGTGGGAAACTGCAGAGGTGTTCATCAGGTGTTATAAAAATTCTGCAAAATTCCAGGTCAGGAACTTAACTATAAGAAGTCAAGCATAACACTCAAATCAGGATAAAGTGGATGATAATCCAGGTGACTTCACATTCCAATATCAGGCTCAAGGAAATACCTTGGATTACCAGCGGAAATGGCTAGGAGCAAGAAAGAGCTTTTCCTAGAGATTTGTGAAAAAGTGGAAAAGAAGACATCTGTGTGGAAAAGAAGGCTTCTCTCGCAGACAAGGAAAGAAGTTTTACTGAAATCAGTGGCCTTAGCTATGCCAATTTATGCAATGTCCCACTTTAAATTGCTGGTCAGCATATGCAAAATGATGATTTATAAGAGAGCAGCCAATTTCTTTTGGGGGCAGCATCAACAGGAACGCAGAGTTCATTGGGTAAGCTGGAAAAAGCTGAGTAATCCTAAACGGTTGGGCAGTCTGGGATACAGGCATATTATCGAGCTTTGTTGGCCAGAATGGCTTGGAGGTTAGTAAGAAATCCAGATTCATTGTGGAGTATATTGCTTAAAGGGAAATACTTCCCTCAATCCAATTTCTGGGAAGCCTCAGTAGGAAACAAAGCTTCGTGAGCCTGGTGAAGCCTCTCCTATGGGGTAGAGACGTCCTTCGTATGGGATGTATCAAAGCGTTTTTTCTCGAACGAGATTTAGATGCTAGAACGAGAACCAACTTTTCATGCCAGAGTTTGGAAACTCAAAGGTGAAGAAGGAAAACGGCAAACTGGTGATCATCACGGATCTCTCAGGAGTGGAGGTGAGAAGAGTCTTTCTTTGTAACTGTTAGGTGGGAAGGTTCAGATGGGGTGTCGGAGTTAGAGAAGTGGAGGTTTGGGCAAGTCGTTCGTGGAGAGAAATGAGAGGTGTTACCCTGTTAGAGTAAAAAAAAATGGCTGATGAACTTTTTCTCTTCATTTTTCCATTGAGGGCGGAAGTAGAGTGGGTGCTCAATAATGGTCCTTGGCAGATGGGGAGAAATCCTCTTCTGTTGGATTGGTGGGGAGCAAGTGCAGGGTGTTTCTACCCGGAATCCGATACTGACCTGGGTAGCACTGAGTCAACCTAGATCAGAGTCCACGGTCTCCCTTTGCTTCTCTGGTGCCCAAGCATTATGAAAGCCACTGGAGATCTCTGTGGAGGTTTTTTAGAGATGGACGACTCGCCGATAGAGCTTGCTCCATGCAAGTGGGTTAGTATGAGGGTGAAAGGGGAAAACTCGATTCCTGAGAAGGTGGAGATTGTTGCGGGTGAAGTTTAGTTCTCTGTCTGAATCTGGCCGGAGGTGCTTCCCTCAACTAGCAGGTGGAAACAAGGAGATCTGGAGTTGGGGGATAGTTCCAGAAAGGTAGGTGTGGTTCGGAGGTTTCAAGAACATAGGTTTTAGAGGAGGAAGGGGAGAGTCTCCTCTCAAAAGAGAACTAGAGGAGCTGCCCGGATAATTTTCTGACATTACAGATATCCCAAGCTCAAGAGCCTCCTATCCTGGTTGTCGAAGGGATGGAGGACGAGGGAGGGAGAGGCAGTGTTTGGAGCCATTTGATTCTAAAAGATTTGGACAGCCAGGATGGAAAAGGAGGGGCACAATCCGAGGTGGAATTTCAAATTTTAAACGAAGGTAAAGTTCAGGGGCTAACTTTCGAAGCACTGAAAGAGTTAATTAAAGACTGTCACATGGAACTCCAAGGGGCTGCCAGGTTGGATGGTCAAGCTCTCAAAGAGGAGACAGGAGTACCTCAGTTGGATGGGGCAGGTCAGGGGTCGAATGCCCAAATTCAGCTCAAAGAACCGATTACCCGCCTAGGTCCAACTGGTACTAAATCTAAGGTCAGGCAGACACCTAAGGCTGCAAGTGAACCCCGGGACCCTGTTCGTAAGTTGACTAGCATAGTTGTCAAGGCGAGTGCCTAGACGTCACTTTTTGGGGCTCACCTCACCCAAACACCAAGTGGTTTATATACCACTTATACAAAGTTCAGTAATGCTTTCATGTTTTATATTTGTGTATAATATTAATATAGGCATGATATCACTGTATCATTCTATTATTCCTTTCACAAAATATTATCTTTTATTTTTAGTTGCTTATTTTATTAGGGTTCTAAGATAGTCAAAAGTTAAAGAACTGAAGAAGACAAACAGAGTTCGAGTGATACAAAGTTTGAAGTCTTAGAACACCAACCAATCCCAGAAGGTATGTTCTTCATCCCCTGTTTGGAACAAAAAATAGGGGCTCCGCCCCATATTCTTCTTCCTTTATAATAGGGTCCTCGCCCCTTCTATTTCTTCTGGAACAAGAACAAGGGCTATGCTCCTTCTCTTTCTTCTGGAACAAAAACAGGGGCTCCACCCCTTCTTAGTTTTGGAACTAAAATAGGGGTGGATATCCACCATTTTTTAGTCTTCTTTTTTTTGTGTTTTCATATTCAAAAGGAAAGAGTAGGGGCTCCACCCCATATTTTCCATGCTATGGTGTTTTTACTTCTTTTCTTACAGTAGAAACAGGGGATCGGCCCCTTGTTTTTCTATCATTTTTTAGACACTAAGCGATGACACCTAGGTGGGCGCCTAGTTGACTAGGTGACTGAGCACTCCCTTGTCACCTAGGTTCACCTTGGTGCCTTGAAAACTATGTCGACTAGTTGTAGTCCGGTCCTCTCAGGCTCGGATTGGCTGAGTTTTCCCCCAAAACAAAACATGGGTCCTCACCACCCTGTCTTAGGCAAACAATAGGACCTAAGATCGTCAAGTGCAATGGAAAGAAACTTCAGAGGTGGTGCCAAGAGTAGCTCCCAGACTAGTGTGAATGTGTGACTGAAGCTAGGGCGAACAAGCAGCTCCCAATGGTTTGACTGGATGTCTGGAAGTGACACCTATTGCTATGGTGAACATCGAGGAGGAAGTTCCTTCTCCAGAAAACTTGAACATGTAGAGACAGTGAGAAGATCTAGCTGCAGGGCTATTTTTGTACTTTTACTCTTCATTGTTGTACATCTAATTTATGTATTCTCTTTCTTTTGTACACTAAGGGCAGAATTGTCCTTTTACCTTCTTTTAATATAAATATATCTTTTAGGGAGTTGATGGTCACAAGGTGACACACCCACCAATCTTTTGTTTCTCTCTTCCTCTCTCTCTGAATTTTCGACTTGACTTTGACATGGTATCAAAGCATGTCACAACCTGATCTACACAATATCTCTTTGATCATCTCTGTTACTACTGGCTCAAGAACTCTCTAACAGTATTTGGGAGGTTCTTGAGTGTCCTTTAATCCTCTTCCTAGATCGGCTACAGATCTGAACTTTACAGATCATCTTCCTTGACTGTTGCACCATCAGATTCATCTTTCGTCTTAGATCTCCTTGTAGAGACATCGGATCAGCCTGAAATCTTAGATCTGGTGTCACCCAGAGAAGATCTATCGAATCCTTTTGGTTTGGTTTGAATCAGTTTTGATTTTGAGGGGTTTCAATCCGCTCTTCAGTTCGGCCGAGAATTACAGTTACCTTTTTTGGACATCAGCTGAAAGGTACTTTCTTCTTCATCCTCTGGTTCAAATTTCTTTGATTTTCTGGAAGTGTGTGTTGTTGCCTTTTGTCTCCTAATGGCATCATAAAAGGATGGAGGTTCTTCCCATTACATTCAACGAGACAAACTATGCATTATGGAAGTTTAACTTTCAATTCCATGTCAAAGCCAAGGGTCTTTGGGGATATCTGGATGGCTCTGTATCTAAACCAGATGATTCTGATATTAAGGGCCTTAATCAGTGGAAGATCGACAATGCAAAAATTGCATCATAGATCCTAGGTTCAGTCGAAACTGATATTGCTATCCCTATGAGAGGGTACAGGACAGCCTATGAGATGTGCCAATATCTCGAGAAGGTCTATCAGCAATCGAACACCTCTAGACAGTATCAGATAGAGGTGGAAATCTTCTCGTACTATTAGGGAGACAGAAAGGTCCAGGAATATTAAGAAGGGTTCATCAACCTTTGGACAGAATATGAGTTAGTTCACATGGGAGAGGATCCATTAGACTGTTGTGTGAAGTACATGAAGGAACACTTTGACAGAAGGAAGATTATGCATTTCCTAATGCATCTAAGACCTGAATTTTTGAAGTTGTCAGATCTAATATCCTGAGCCGAGGAAAGGAACACTTCCTGACTTAGATACTATCCTAGGGGAAATCTTAAGAGTGAAAACCAGATTTGCTACACAGACTACACTAGATGGGAGAAAAAATCCCAACATTGATGCTGTCTTTCTGGCAACTAAACAAAAAGGGAAGAAGGACTTCTCTATGGTGCAATGTTTTTTTTTTTTTTGATAAATAAAATCATCTTCCATTAATTCAAAGATTGGTTACATGAAAATCCACTTAGAGGCGCGAGGTGTCACCTCTCCAAACAGAAAATACACAAACTACAACAAAGATTACATAAATGTTGATGTTAAACAAGAGTTACAGTTGCACCCAGAACAATGTTTCCCTATTTGTCCCTTGTTTTGCCAAGACATCAGCAAATGCATTAGCTATCTCCCAACCACTGTACTGTTATAGACATATTTATTGTCAGCCATTTGAATTTCTTTAACTCATTTTTGTAGCCCCAAGTAACATCCTCCAGATTATTTAACCAATCCACCAGTGTCTTACAATCCCCTTCAATCAGAAGCTGCTCCACGTCCACTTCTTTTGCAAGAAGTATTCCTTGTATTGCAGCTAACAACTCTGCCCAGATAGAGTTCCCAACACCTAAAGGACCAAAGTAGAGTAAGACAACCTCTCCAGCCTCATTCCTCAGCACACCTTCCATGCCAGAGGGACCCAGGTTACCTGGCTACTCCCATCAAAATTCAGCTTCAAAGAACTAAGAGGAGGGGTGACCCAGCTAGTCAATACCCTTACCTTGGATGAGGAACAGCTTGCTACCAACATCCAATCCTTCCAACAATCAGTAAAAGAGAAATGGTTAAATAATTCTAGAGTCTTTAACCAATGTATTGACCTGTACACAATGCAGTCATTTAAGGCTTGATTGCTCCTTCCTTTTTCTTGGAAGATCCTGGCATTCCTTTCTTCCCATACTGTCCATAACAATGCTGCTTGCATGCACTTCCACATTTTCCTTCCTCTTTTATGGAGCCAAGAGAAAAAAGAAGGGTTAAAGATTGTGCTTACTTCTACTGGCATATTCCAACTATACCCAAACAAAGATAGAAGACAAACCTAGAGCTCTGCAATTACACTACAAGATAAAAATAGATTATTACAATCCTCACCATAGGGGTGCAACTTGGGCGGGCCCAGCCCGAGCCCGGACCGGCACAACCTGGAATTTTACACGGGTTGGGCTTGGATTTTCAGTCCTCAGGCTAGACTTGGGCCCAAGAAGTCAGGCTTTTTTATTTTTCGGGCTGGGCTTGGGCCTAGCCCTTAAGTAGCCCGAGCCCGGCCCAATTATATACATTTATACATATATATGTGTATATATGTAAATGTTGCATACATATTTACATATATATACATACATATTTGTATATATAACATTTGTATAGATATTCTGCATACATATTTACATACATACATAAATATATGTATATATATTTGCATAAATACATATATATATATATATAATTTTAGAGTGGGTTCATTGACCAACCCGAGCCTGGCTTGGGCCCAAACCCAACCCGAGTGCATCAAATTACAAGGCGGGTTGGGCTCGGATTGGGAAAATCAGGCTAGACCTCAAGCTCGGGCCTTAAGACCAAATTTTAGGGCCGGGCCTGGGTTGACCATAAACCCGGGCCCAACCCACCCGACTTGCACCCCTACCTCACCATGAGATCTGCAAAGAATGCACCAGTTTGGTGAAATACAAAGGACGGGTCTTCTCTTTTGTAAGTTATCCGTCGTGTTTACTTTACCATTCCACACTTCCCAACACAGCCATAACCTTGGGGGGGACCGGCCTACACTAGACTTCTTTGGAAGGGAAACATTGTTGAGAGGATGTTTGGCAGAGGAAATTGAAAAAGGAGCCACAAGAAAAAGACCCATTGGGGTGAATGGCCCAAATCCTTTTATCAGGCTTCGAAGGATCCAGCCAAACCTTATCAAGGAGACAGAAGAGTAGACAAACACTCAATTTCATCATCCCTTAACCCTCTACAGAAACCAAAATCCCAAGACAACGTTGACAAATTTAAAATCGACGGAAGGAATTTTGAGATCACCTCTTTTTTATACAAAGAAACAGAGTACAAGGATGGAAAAAGGTTTTTTAGAGGGAGATCTCCAGCCCAAATGTCCTCCCAAAACCGAATAGAATTACTAGAACAAGCATCATACCTGACACAACTGAGGAACTGCGGAAGAATTTTGTGAATTGCTCCATGGTGTAGCTAGGTTAGCCCCCTTTGATGCGCTAGCATCCCAACCACTCTCTGAACATCCATGAATACTCTTCACCACTTTGTGCCAGAGTCTATCTCACTCCAAATGCCACCTCCACAGCCACTTCCCTAACAAAGTTGAGTTCTTTTTAAGAACATTCTCGAGCCCTAATCCTCCTTCCTCTTTGCTTCGACCCACAACCCCCCAACTAATTAAGTGATCTTTTTTACCTTCTCCCGGTTCCCAAAGAAAATGTCTTGTCAATTTTTCCAATTTCTTTGCTTCCCTAGACGGTATCCTAAAGACAGGGAGGTAATAGGTAGGTAGATTCATGAGGGTAGTTTTTATCAAAGTGATCCTCCCACCCAAAGAGATAAATTTTCTTCCACAACTAATCTCTTTTCGATCTTCTCCAAGACTGGGGTCCTAAACCTACTCTCCCTAGGGTTTGCCCCTAACGGAAGCCCTAAGTAAGACAAAGGCCAGGAAGAAATGGAACACTCAAGACGATCTACAACCGCCTCAACCTCCTCAAAGTCTAGATTGACTCCAGCTATGCAGCTTTTTCCTAGATTGATTTTCAAATTGGAAACTCCTTCAAAAGCTCTAACCAATTCTTTCAGGCTTTCCACCTTCTCACCAAAGCCTCCATCACAAAAGGTCAAGTCATCTGCAAACTGAAGGTGAGTTACTAGAATTCAGTTTGTGCCTACTCTCCATCCCCTTATCACATCTTCCTTGTCAACCCTAGTGATAATTCAACTAAACACATCAGCTACCAAGGTAAAGAGAAAAGGTGAAAGTGGGTCCCCTTGTCTAATACCCCTGCTAGATGGAAAAAATCCCTCTACCATTTACTAGGATGGAATAGTGACAAGAGCTGACACAACCAAACACCCGACTACCTTCTCTAAGGTATAGTGTTATGAATTTAAGGAGTTTGGGCATGTTGTCTCCCATTGTAATAAAAATAATACGTGCACTTACTATGTCTCCCATTGTAAGAAAAAGAATACATGCACTTACTGCAAGCAATCCGACCATATTATTACTGAATGTCCTACTCGGCCTCAAAAAGGTAGTGGATCAAATCAAAAGAAAGGAAGCTACAAGACCTATCAAATTGCTATAGATGGTTCAGATGCATTTTCCTCTACTACTTCTATAGCTATCCAAAACGACACCTCCGGTGGCATGTCTGAAGAACAAATTCGATAGCTCATGTCCTCGGTCATCTCCTCAGCCTTCTCTGCTATTGGTCTAATTGGTAAGTCATCAACCTATTGTCCTTCACCAAACCCCAAACCATATGACAAGGGCCACACTCGATCAGTATCCCAAACCCCATCCTCCCAATAAACATATTATCACTCCAAATGGTGAAAAAAATAGATATTCTTGGTTGTGATGATTTGTATTTATCTACTTCTAAATCAACTCCCTTTCATTTATCCAAAACTTTATTTGTACCTAAGCTCACCATCAATTTGATTTCTGTTGGCCAACTTGTAGAGGAAGGTAACACTATCTCATTCACTTCTGATGGTTCTTTGATACAGGACCGGCAAACTAGGGAGGAGAAGGGGAAGGGTGTAGACTGGCCATCCGTTTCCTAAGAAACTTGATCAGTTATTTGCTTTTGGCAATTTACCTATTTCTATTGTTTCCTTTAAGAATGTGAATAAATATCGCATTACTTGTGGTTTATGTAAGAGTCATATTTTACCTTTTCCTTCTCACTCTGAGCATGCTACAATTCCTTTTTATTTAATACATAGTGATGTCTGGTCATCTTCGGTTGTCTCACGGTTGAGATATAAGTAATTTGTAACTTTTATTGATGATTGCACCTGTTTCACTTGGGTTTATTTTCTTCGTAAGAAATCTGAAATGTACACTGTATTTAAACACTTTCATACCTATGTTACTACCCAATTTGATGCTCAGATATGTGTGCTACGAACGGATTCAGGGGGAGAGTACTTTGATGGGGACTTCCAAATTTATTTAAAACAATATGGAATTCAATCCAAAAAATCACGTCCTGGCACCCCACAACAAAACAGGGTAGCAGAAAGAAAGAATGGGCATATCTTGAGTGTAGTCAAAATATTTCTACAAGATTCTCATGTACCCTCTTGGTTTTGGGTGGAGGCGGCCAGCATTGTTGTGTATCTCATAAATCATCTTCTGTCATCTGTTTTGAATAATTCTTCTCCTTTTCAATCTCTCTTTCACAAACCCCCAAACCTATCTATGCTCAAGGTTTTTGGTTGTGTTTGTTTTGTTCACCTTCAACCTCATGAACGCCCAAAGTTAACTACACAAGCAACTTTGTGTGCCTTTATGGGGTACAGTTCTTAACATAAAGGATTCCTTTGCTATGATCCTTCGGTCCGTCGTATTAGAATCTCGCGTAATGTAGTCTTTCTTGAGAGTGTGTCCTTTTTTGAACATATTGTAAAATTCCCAACTCCTTCCATTTCCTTATTGCACAATTTTGACTCTCCAGGTACCTCAGATATACCATTGCCACCTCCGTAACAACTTCAAACCTACTTCAAAAAGCAACAACCTTCTTCAATATAAATGCCCCCCTCTGCTCCACCACTAGTTGTTGATCCAGTCACTCCAGTTGCCTCAATAAGTGCACCTGATCTTCCCCTTGAACCCACTGCACCCACTTTATGTCATTCCTCTAGAATTTCTCGCCCACCTAACCGTTATGAGTTTTCACCAGATCATAGCTCCTTTTTTGTTGTTTTATCTACCACAGACATTGCCAGATCTTACTAGCAGGCTATAGCAGAACCACACTGGAAAGATGCCATGGATTATGAGATTCGAGCCTTCTTGAGAATGAGACCTGGGACTTAGTCAAAGCTCCACCAGAGACATCTCTCATAGGAACTCGATGGGTCTATTTTGTGAAACTGAAATCTGATGGAAGCCTAGACAAATACAAGGCTAGGTTGGTTGCACAAGACTTCAAACAGGAATATGGGATAAACTATGAGGAGACCTTTGCTCCGGTAGCTAAAATGACCACTGTACAACTTCTAATGGTTGAATCTGCAGCCAAACAGTGGATAATCCATTAGATGGATGTCAAGAAGGCTTTTCTCCATGGGGAGTTAAAGGAGACAGTCTATATGAAGCCCCCTCATGGATATTGTACAGACCCACAGCTTGTTTGTCGTCTGAAGAAGTTATTTTATGGCCTGAAGCAAGCTCCTAGAGCTTAGTTTGAGAAGTTCAGATTTGTCATCACTAATGTTGGCTTTATCCAAAGTTCTTCTGATTATTCTTTATTCACCTTAAGGCGGAAGCAGGGAGTAACGATGTTACTTCTTTATGTCGATGATATACTCATTACAAGGGATGATATAGAAGGAATTGCTAAGCTACAACAATTACTCAGTGAGTCTTTAAGATGAAAGACTTGGGGCCTCTGACATAATTCTTGGGGGTTGGGGCTTAAAGTGAGCAGAAACTCTCGGGGCTATTTTGTTAACCAACAAAAGTATGCAGCTAATCTTGTTAAACTAGCAAATCTTAGTGATTCCAAGATTGTGGACACCCCACTAGAACTGAATTTGAAACTCAGCAAAGATAATGGTTCTCTTCTTGAAGACCCTACCCTTTATCGTCAACTAGTGGCCAGTTTAATCTATCTCACCATGACTCAGCTAGATATATCTTATGCAGTTCAGCTGGTGAGCCAGTTCGTGTCTTCTCCAAGACAACCTCATTAATATGCAGTTCATCAGATCATTAGATATATGCGAGGCACCCTGTCACACGGGATGTTTTTCTCCTCCTCACCCCCTATTACCCTTACAGCTTATGCGGATGTTGATTGGGCTAGATGCCCTGACACCCAACGGTCCACTACTGGCTAGTGTGTATTCTTAGGCAACTCTCTTATCTCATGGAAGAGCAAGAAACAACCTATTGTACCCAAATCTTCCACTACTGGCTAGATGCCCTGATACCCGACGATCCACTACTACCGAGCTCTTCTACTTGAAATACTTAATGAACCATCACCATCTGTTCCTCTCTATGCAAACAATGTCAGTGCAATCAAAATTGCTTCCAACCCCATCTTCCATGAGTGCACCAAACACATAGAAGTTGATTGCTACTTCATCCGCGATCTCCTTCTTGAGGGTATTATATCTCTTCCTCGTGTCTCCTCCGGGCTCCAACTAGCAAACCTATTGACTAAAGCAATGACTCGGGCTCGGTATCTATTTCTCATGGACAAACTTATGCTTATTCCTAGGCATCAATTTGAGGGGGAGTGTAGAGACGGTGAGAAGATCTAGCCGTAGGGCTATTTTTGTACTTTTACTCTTCATTATTGTACATCTAATTTATGTATTCTCTTTCTTTTGTACAAATGTACACTAAGGGCAGATTTGTCCTTTTACCTTCTTTTAATATAAGTATATCTTTTAGGGTGTCGACGATCACAAGGTGACAACCCACCAATCTTTTGTTTCTCTCTTCCTCTCTCTCTCTAACAGAACATTACTGATGCGGATCTAGGTAGAAGACAAATGTGTGGCAGTGTGGAGGCAACTACTGGAATGTAAGCTCCTAGAAAAGCAAAGAAAAAAATGTGTTGTTGACAACACAGGGAGGTAAGCCGACAAAAAACTCTTCTTCCTCGTCTTCTTGGGTTACATCTAAGATGCTGGGCTTGGGAAAATTTCTAAGAGTTTCGATGGAGGGGTTAGAAGACGAAACAATCAAATATCTGGAAGGGGTGGAATAAAGAATACTCATGGAGAGAGGGAAACTCGCAGCTAGGAAGAGTGGGACTTCTTCAAAGAAAAGTAGAGAACTGATGAGGCTAACATGGGGTTTGAATGGCAAGGCTAGGAATAATGAGGGAGTGTCGAGGGGAAATAAGTAGAAGGGAGAAGTAGGAGTTAGTGGGGTTTCTGCCTTTTGCTTCAAGTTTTCTTGGAGCTAAAAATCTTGTCATGGAATGTCAAAGGTTTGGGGTCAGGAAGGAGGATGGTAGTGTGTGATGCTCTCAAGAGGTCTAGTTCACAAGTTGTTTTGTTGCAAGAAACAAAATTCGAAAGTGTAGATGCGGCAGTAATCCAAAGTATTTGGGTGGGGGGGAAGTCAAATAGAGATCAAAATCGACTAAAGGTAGCTCTAGGGGATTAGCAACTCTCTAGGACCCTCACACTCGATTATGGTACTGCACTTAAGTAGTCATGTGACTTGGGCGAATATGGGTTGGATAAGGGTATGAAGCACCCATTAGGATAAGAGGATAAGTCTTATCCACTTAGAGAGTCCAAATCTAAATAAAGATTTGGATTAGTAAGCTCCTAATTCGATTAGGAGAGGTGCTCCTAGTTCGAACTGGTCCAATTATCAATTTGTTTTCAGTTCTCTCTCTCTGCTCTTGCCGCCCCAGAAACCCTAGTTCGTTCTCCACCTTGTGGCTGATCTTGATCAGTCTTGATTTCTGATTTTTTGCAAGAAAACATCAGAACAATTTTGTGCTCACCTCCCTTGTTCGATCCAAGGTGTTGGATTATAGTTTTGCTGAAAACTGTGTTGCTGAACCGGTTTCAATTCAAGCTGCGCCATCTTCAGTGGAAGCTGGTTTTGGGACTTACTTTGGGCATGAACTACCACTTTGGGAGCTACACTTGTGGAATCCGTATCAGGTATAATTCTCCCCTTCTTTTGGTTTCAGAATGGTCCGGTTTCGGTGCAAAAACAATCCTAGAAAAATGCAGTTTTTCTAAAACTGAGAATGCAATTCCCAGAAGGTTGCAAGAAATTTTTGAAAGTTCGCCCAACCATCTAGCATGGTTCAGCCATCCATATGATGGATCTAGCTTCCTTCAAAATATACCTAGACTAATAATCAGGAGAACCCTACTTTACCAAGGCTGGACAGATTAAATCTTCCCAGATTTTAGGCAGATTGCTCTTCCCGAGCCTTTATCAGATTAGACCCCAATTCAGTTGCCTGTGAAGGTAGAGAGAAAGCCAAGACACCCTTCAAGCTTGAGAATGCCTGGTTTGAAGATGAAAGCTTCATTCCTTTGCTGAAATCTGTTTGGTGTGACTTACAAGTGGAAGGTACCAACTCTTTTATCCTTCCTAGGAAATTAGCTGCAATTAAGAAAGGGCAAAGATTTGGAAGGTGGAAAACAGTCTACCCTCGGAAACTGAAGAAAGGACCTGCCTTAGTATAATAGAAGAGATTGATAGGGCTGAAGAGTTAGGGCCAATCCCAGAGGCCCTAAGACAGAAGAGAAGTCAAGCTAAATTGAGTTATGGTAAACTGGCAGTTAAAGATGAAATAAGATGGAGGCAGAGAGCTAAAATTGATTGGCTTCAGCCAGGGGACAGAAATACGCATTTCTTCCACAAAATTGCAAATGCTTGGAATAGGTCTTCTATCATAAGTAAGCTGGAGTGAGATGGAAACTTGGGAGATTGATTGCTGAAATTAAACAGATTTCAACAGGTTTCTATAAGTTGTACAAAGAAAACTGGCCTAGAAGACCTCTTCCTTCAAACTTACCCTTCAAGCTTTTGAGTGGTGAGCAAAAACAGTGGCTTGAGAGACCTTTCACAGAGGAGGAAATTAAGGGTGCAATTAAAATGATGGAAAGTGAGAAGTCTCCTGGGTCCAATGGTCTTACGAACCTCTTTTATGCTAAATGTTGAGCACGATTTGGTTAGTTTTTCAGGCTTTCCATGGTAGTGCCTCTCTGCAAAAGAGACTAAATGCTACCTTTATTACTTTAATTCCGAAGATAGAAAGGGCTACAAACATAAAAGACTTCAGACCTAAGCCTCTTGAATAGCTTCTACAAAATCTTGGCAAAAAAAAAGTGTTGAATGAGAGAATGAAGGGAGTTCTGAATAGTGTGATCTCAAGTAGGGATGGCAACGGGGCGTGTTCGGGAAGGGTTTTGTAAATTCTAGACCCTACCCACCTCTCTAAACCTCCCAACCCGTACCCGCCCCAAAACCCATAGTGGGTTGGATTTTGAGACTCCAAACCCTACCCGCACATGAAAGTGCAAAACCCTTCCCGACCCTACCCTCCCCGTATTCAAGGGTAGGAGCGGTTGGGTTTAAAACCCGCATCTAATTTCCTATTATTTCTTGTCATATATAAGCAATAAATAAGTAAAACAACACAAATAAACATCAAGATTTCTAATTATTTGATTAAGACATGTAAAAAACATAACTATCAATTATCATTCACATAAAACTCAAAATATTATTAAAATCAACACCTAGTACATAAAGTTTATATGCTTTCCAACAATATACAGGTCGGGGAGGGTCAGGTTTAGCCTAATACCGTACCTTACCCGTACCCGTACAGGTTGTAGAATCCCAAAACCTATACCTACCCCAAAACCCGCCGTTTAAGCAAAAAAACCACCCTGTCGGGGAGGGTAGGGGCAGGTACCTACCAGGTAGGGTAGAAATTGCCATCCCTAATCTCAAGTAATCAAAGTGCCTTTGTTCCGAGGAGGCAAATGCTTGATTCGGTTCTCATTGCCAATTAACTTATTGACTCAAGAAGAGAGGATTCTCCTAGCTTGATCTGTAAGCTGGATATTTTAAAAGCCTATGACCATGTAAATTGGAAGTGTCTGGACTTTGTGCTGGAAAAAATGAATTTTGGTCAAAAGTGGAGAAATTTGATTAAAGTGTGCATATCTTCCCCCAAGCTTTTTATTTTTGGTAAATGGGAAAACTGCAGGTTTTTTTTATAGCACTAGAGGGTTAAGGCAGGGTAACCCTCTCTCTCCCCTTCAGTTCATCTGCCTTATGGAAATCCTTACCCAGTTTGCTAGAAGGGCAACTGATGCCAGGCTCTGGGAAGGTTTTGCTATTGCTCAGGGAGAGGAAAAAGTTAACATTCTGCAGTTTGCAGATGACACTCTCTATTTAATTGATGCTGATCCTGATCCGTTAGAAGTGTTACTTGGAGTTCTTTGTTGGTTTGAAGTGATCTCAACCCTAAAGGTGAACTTGGGCAAGAGTGTGATCATTTCAGCAGTTGAATGGTCACAATTGCTGAATGTAATATCATATTGGATCAGATTCGGATGGCAGAAGTAGAATCCGATTAAAAATCGGATCGAACTCGGATTCACCCCCATCCGATCAGATAAAAATCCAAGTCCGATATATTTATAAATATAAATATATTTTATATTATATACTTTTATACATTAATGGAATAGATAAAATTTCTTAGGGGTAAATGAGGAAATATGTTCCTCAAACCCCCAGTCGGCCAGCCCTAAAATCCTAAACCCTCACTTGACACTTCAACAATCGACATTTTGTTCTCACTTCTCCTCTCTTGTCGTCACCTAACTCGCCTTGCCATTTGCCAAGTTGTAGTCATGCTCTCCTCTCCCAACTCTCACTCTTTGCAACAACCAAGTCGTCGTCGCCGTTCTTTTCTCGCCATCATCATTCTTTTCTCGCCTAGGTTTTCTTCTTGACCATAGGTTTTCATTTGTTCTGAATAAATTATAGATTATTTCAAAAATTTTTTAAATAAAAATTTAAATTTTACAGATTACAGAATTGTTTCAAAACTTTTGAGTAAAAATTACTGATTATAGATTTTGTTTTAATGATATTAAATTCAGCAATTGTCAACTGCTGAAATAGGTAGCTTCAGTTGGAGTCGAATTAAAATCCAAAATCCAATCGGATTCGAACTCAGATTCCCTGCACATAATCCGATTGGATTTTGGATCGGAGTCAGATGCAGCCAACAGCATGTCGAATCAAACTCAGATTTAGATGAATTCGATCCAATGACAGGCCTAGTGCTGAGTCTTGGCTTGCAGAGTGGATACCCTCCCTGTAAAGTATTTGGGCCTCCCTCTGGGAACAAAGTGTACATCTGCTGCTTTGTGGGACCCTGTGATTGAAAGGTTGGAGAGGAAACTCTCTTCTTGGAAGGTTAAATATCTCTCAGTGGGAGGTAGGGTAACACTTGTAAAGAGCACTCTGTCTAACCTTCCCACTTATTTCCTTTCCCTCTTCCCGATTCCAACTAAAATTGCCAAAAAGCTAGAGTGCCTACGAAGAAACTTCCTTTGGAAAAGGTGAAGAAGAAAATAAAGTCCATCTCATTAAGTGGGAGCAAGTCTGTCTTCCTATTGAAGAAGGGGTCTGCGTATCAGAAAAATTAAAATTGTTCACCTACGCAAGTGGTTTGGAGGTTTGTTACTGAAAGGAACTCATGGTGGAGAATTGCGGCCAAGTTTGGGGTAATTTGGGGG
>NW_010729148.1:1122176-1157403 GCF_000365185.1 Nelumbo nucifera | reverse complement strand
TGGGGGTGCTCTCAAGATTGCCTTCCAAATTGGGGCTGTTCTATTTGGAAAGGAATCATGAATGAAATGTTTCCCCTATTTTTCTGAAGGGGTGGGGTTTAAATTAGGCAAAGGTGACAGGTTAAAGTTCTGGAAAGATCCTTGGTGTATGGACAGTACCCTGGCTGAGGCCTTTCCTCACCTTCTTCCAGTGTGCTTCTTACCAAGATTTCTCAGTTGCTGATTCTTATATCTGTTCTGAAAATTCAGTAGGTTCAGAAGAAATTTGTTTGACTGGGAGATTGGTGAAGTGTTGGAGTTGCTGAACCTGTTACAGAGGATGATTGGTGTTGGAAGTAGAATGGTGATCGGTTTTTCTCAGTGAGATCTTTGGCTTCAAAGCCAAACAGTTCAGGTCTGTCAGATTTCCCTAGCAAACAAATTTGGAATCTCACCCCTCCCTCAAAAGTGAACTTTCTGATTTGGGCTATGTCTCTGGATAAGTGCCTCACTAGAACAAATCTGGAGAGGAGACTGCATCTCTTGGATCTGTGGCCTTTGTGGCCTGGTGCCTAAAACAACTGACCACCTGAGCTTACACTGTTCTATCACCTCTAAGGTGTGGGATCATTTTCTCAATGCAGTTGGGATCAGTTGGGTTATGCTGAGCTCAGTCAAAGACTTAATGTGCTGCTGTAATGTCCAAGGCCTGAAGAAAAAAGGAAAGATTATCTGGAAGTCTCTGCCTGCAGATGTACTCTGGTCTATCTGGACCGAAAGGAGAAATAAAATCTTCTGTAACAAAGTGAAGAGTTCAGAAGATTTAATCCTTTCTGCTATTAGCAGACTGATATCTTCGGATTCTGTAAAATCTGAGTTCAAAAACCAGAATGTGTCTGAGTTGTTAAGAACCCTTTAGAGCTTGTAATCTGTTCTGTTCTCCTGGTCGATCTCAGTGAGGCCAGGGAATCGTTGTACTATTTGCCTGTTGGTTTCTAATAAAATTCATCTTACCTTTCAAAAAAAACAAAAATCTGGGGAAGACATGTGGGTTCCAGGCTTGGGAAATTTCCAAATATCCAATCAAAATCAGGGGAATTGTCCTCTATCCAGAATGCAAGATCTGATATTCCAACATTCTCGGCGGTGTATTGATAAAAAAACAAAAAAAAAAAAATCCTCGGACGTGGAACATGGGAGGTCATTCGGGTATGGTTTAGTAACCAATAAGCAAAAGCCATACAAAGCATTCCCATTAGTTGGGGAGATCATCAGGACACCATATTCTGGAATTTTCATAACTCAGGAGAATGTACAGTGAAGACAACCTACCATGTTGCAAAGGAAATGCTAGATGAGGAAAATTAAAACTCCAGTCACATGCCTCTGTTCTCAAAGACCCACTGGAAGGGTATATGGAGTCTAAGTATCCCACCTAAAGTTAAGAATCTGCTTTGGAGAATCAGCCATGGGGCAATCCCAGTGAGAACAGAATTGAAGAGGAAGAAAATCCTATCAGATGATCTCTGCCCCCGATGCAGAAAGGAAGAAGAAACCATCAGACATTTATTCCTCCATTGTGATTTCAGCAGGGCAGTGTGGTTTGGGTCAACTCTAAGTGCAAAACCAAATCAGTGAGACTCCCTCACATCATGGCTAGAACAATGGATCGCATCAGATGGCGATGAAATTCAGAAGCAGGCAGAGGATTATTGCTGCAACTTGTTGGAACATTTGGACATCTCAAAACAAGTTAGTCTTCTCCACTGAGAACCAGTCCCTGCAACAAGTCCTATGCAAAATCAAGAGGGGGCTCAATTGGTGGAATCAAGTCCCAGAAGCTCAACCAATCAATTTAACTGTCCATAGACCTCCCTAGAGATGGATCCGTCCACCACAGGAATGGTTAAAGCTAAACACCAATGCAGCCTTCCTATCTCTCTTAAAGCTGGTTTAGGAGCCATCATAAGGTCATCTACAGGGGAAGCAGTGGGGACCTACAGGGTTCAGACCTGGTGTTTGACAGCTCACATAGCAGAGATCCTTGCTGTTAGAATGGGTATGTAACTCGCTATGCAACTGGGCATCCAAAAGGTAATAGCAGATGCGATGAATGTAGTCCAAGACATTCAGCATGCAGAGTCTCTCCCAGTGTCTCCGCAAGGTCATCTCATTAAAGCATGAGTCACATTTCTAGGAAGCATGAGTCACATTTCTAGGAGCAGAGTCACTGTTAGATTGCATTTTTTAGGAAGCATGAGTCACATTTCTACAAATGATCCAACCCTTGGAGCTTTTCAAACTAGATATAAACCAATACTTTCCTGTTCCCACTCCAACTCCACAAAGCTGGACACCTAAGTGTTAAACTACACTTGAAACCAATCACCTCGGTTACCATTTTCAATAGCATACATATACTGAAAGGTCTAGCCCCAATACAAAAGTCAAATTGTGGTTCAAGGTGTTGGGAATCTCCAAAGTAACTCCAAGTTCCTAGACAAACTTAAGACAACTCCAGAGAAATTGTGTGCAATAAAAAGGTGCTGAATATAAATAATAGGAAGGGACTTCTTCAAAGAACCATCATGCTTCCACAATTTAAACACAATAAAAGTAGCAAGATTCTGACAATGGAACCAAACATTGAAAAGGAAGGTTCTTGCAGCTAGTTCTTCAATTTGAAAAGCATGTGCAACCAAAAAGAGAGGCTGGTACCTCACTATACCATGAGGACCCACCTAAGGGTTAAAAATCTCTTCCAGGCCGGCAGGCTGTTACTATGTAATTTTAATGGTAGAGGTTGATTCCCAAAACACAGTGATTGAACATATCATTCAAAATGAAACTAAGGCATCTTGTGATTCGGTAATATTGATATAATTATATCTTTACAACACTTGAAAACCAATTAGAAGAATCTAGTTTGACATGGAAATATCAACAAACTGGTAATTTAGCATGGGAAAGATTACCTGTACAGTTGATGTATTCTCAAAGAAGTTGCAGAATAGTGGCTCCATGCTGAAGATATCATCTGGAATCCATGCATCACCCATTTTTGGAAATGTATTATAAGCATGGCCCTGGTAATTGGTCATTAGATCAACTGTTACATCAGACTGCTTCCAAGTACTTTTGAGAACAACCTAAATATCTATACTATATATAAAAATGTGGATGCAGAATGAAAGTTTTTTGGACTAAAATTACCCTCTATTTCTTTGTCTAAAAAAGGGTATAAAAGTCATTTCATTTAGTTTTAATGCCAGCTTTAATGGCTACTAAAATGCTCATATTTATGTATTTAGTCCATCTCTAAATGTAAGGGTTGAAAATGTAACTTTAATTATTACTTTCCACCTCATTTAATCCCCTCTCATTAGCTCTTATACKTAAAGCATTAACTCCCATTTTCTCTTATTAAATCATATATTTAAGTTATTTTTTACTAATGAATGCTACTAATTAGATCTATGTCAATATTTTTAACAATGTAAACCTATATATTTTAAAGTTGACTCAAAAACAAAACCATTCTTTATCCAAGAGGTGGCTAAGCAATTCAACTATCCAAATCAAATTAATTAACCTATGAAATCATAGTTAGGTAATAAAATTTTTAAAATAGAAATAAATATAGAAAATTACAAAAATAGAGAAAAACTTAAACACATTTATGATATTTTTATTAATCAAATTAAAAAATAAGTGTAATAAACAAGAATTATTTTTATTGATGATGAAAAATGATATAAATAATTTAGAACTGACCAAAAATGAAATTATTTTATTGTTTGGCAAAGATCAATTGTTCAACTTTTGGGTCAAATGTATTATCCTTCAATGTCATACATAAATAATAAAAATTAATAAAATATAAAAATACATAAATTTTGCAAAAAAGAAAAGTGGACACATGTATAATATCATATATTTATCATATTAAAAAAAAAGTGTGGCATATCAGAATTATTTTTTACACATAGAAATACAAAAAAAAATTATAAAAAAGTTGAACACATTTATAATTCTATATTTACACTACTATTAAAAATATGAATAAAATTGTGGAAGTTTCTTTTGACTAAAATACTCATTTTTTTAATTTAGTCCCTATTTAATTGTGAGGTTTAAATTGTAAATTGAACTACAACTTTTCACCCCATTCAATTCCCTCTATTTAAATCTTACAATTTTTTTATAAATGAACAAAAAAATACACCAAAAAATAAAACATTACAAAAAAAAGAGTCTAGCCAAGCAAGTATGCCTATCAATGATACTTGAAACTTCACAACTCGATCCAATTATCACACATTTGGATAAGGTGTTTATGTAATCAGATTTGGATTTGGCACTCTATATCCGATTAATAATTAAAAACAAAAAATTAAAAAAATACATAAAATTTATAGAAAATTTTGTATACACTATTACTATCATTATCATCATCTAGAATTGCCACCCATGTGCACACTTACTAGTCCACTAGAAATGAGCAGAAGATGAGAAGTAAGAATAAAAGCTTTCATACCGCATCATTGCCTGCGACAAATGCTCCTGAAATGGCAGTAATACCAACAAGGACACTTAGAGGAAGAGCCAACTTCCGAATTTTGGCTGCTCCATGAACCCAAGCTAGGGAACCAGTAGGTGGATCAGGCATGACAACAGAAAGACCGGTCCACAGAAGGCCACAATATATGGCAAATGCCGATGTCAAATGAGCTGCAAGACGGTAAGGACTTACTCTAGGCTGAACATATTCAGATACGGGCTCCTACAACAAAGAGAAAATTATTTGCACAACAGACTACAACAAATCTACACAGAATGGTTAAGTTTTTCCTACCTCTAAACCACTTTTTACCATCCACCAGCCAACAAAACCTTGCCCAGCACCAAGTGCAAAAAGAGCAGAAAGTCTCAATCCAAGTCTGAATGTAATCCATCCCTTACGAAGAAAATAAGTTAATGGAAGGGCAAACATGACACCCAGTCCCCTTCCCCACATCCGGTGAGCATATTCCATCCAATATATGAATTTGAAATCGTCAACACTCAACCCTTTGTTAACACTGCAAATTATCAAAAGATAAGAAAAATGAAAATATGAGATTAGTAGAGGTTTTACACATTTACTCCAACAATAATAGAAAGGGTTAATTACTTAAATATACCCTGTGGTTTCACCAAACTACTTAAATATACCCTGTGGTTTCCAAAACTACTTCAGTATACCTTATGGGGTGGCCTCACTTGATACAAATAAGCTCTCCATTTGTGAAATGTTGTGAGCCGTATGCACCGAGTCTAATATTTTACTAATGTTCCAATTTTGCTCCCATTATCTTGTTTCTTTGAGCCATTTGGTAGAGGTTACTGTGAATCATAACCTCAGTGATCTCAGCCGCCTGAGAGCTCATATATAAGAAGATCCAGACCAACCCCAAGTCCCAAACATCAGCCCAGGCAATTAAAATCTTCTTCCACCATGTTTTTTTGCAGACCTTCTTGGACCCAATATACCGGTAGTAATAGTGGTGGATCTGACTACTTGCACGGATTTTTTTCACAACAGCTGATCCATATCTTACCTCTATGGCTCTATCACAAAGAAAGCTAATCTCCTCCATGAGTCCACCATTAATGAACCAGTTCATGGGTATGTCAGACAACATGCAACAACATCGCATCAAAACCAAATGGCCTACCTTCAGATTAAACCCAAATACATGGAAATAACTCATACGCGATAGAAGGCGAGGCAAAACAACCATAAATAATAACAGGAGAAATTACCACTCACTGTTGGCTAGTTTCAGGGAAAGCAAAGTCCACCATCAATGCTGCTCAGACTGCCAATAACATCCAAATCAGAAACCAATAACATCCAAAAATAACTAACCATAAAAAGAATTCTCAGTCTGAAATTGGTGGAAAAAAGGATGAAACAAAGAAAAATGTCCACCACCAAGATCGCCACAAACACTATTTATCTACCCAGAACACTATTGTCTTTTGGTGGAGAGCAAGCAATAGAAGACTGGATTTATGAGCAGAGAGCAAGCAATAGAAGACTGGATTTATGAGCAGAGAGCAAGCAAGAGAAGAAAGGTAGGATGAGGAAGCAAAAAAGACTGGATTCACTGCGAAAGCAGAACCTGAGTGAGGGACGAGAAGAATATGGTTGGAGAGACATATCCTATGTCTCCTTATTCCTGAACCCTGGGAGGGTTCATGGAGGAACCCCAAAAGGAGAATCGAAGCTAGAGTAGGGATTCAACATCAGAAATTTCAGGGACTATGACTGAGGTCATATTTTGAAATTTTAATGAACAATAAGGGCATTTTTGTCCTTTTATTTCTTTTCTGTCAATCTTAATGTTAAATTCTTTAACAGGGCATATTTAAGTAGCTTTGAAAACCACAAAGTATATTTTAGTAGTTTAGTGAAACCACAGGGTATATTTAAGTAACTAACCCTAATAGAAATTTATTTTTTCATGTATACACAAATGCAGATAAACCATTAGCATATAGGAGATGGAAAACATTAATGAGGCACCTGAGAATCAAATACAAAATATCAACAAATAATTGCCACTGCCAAGAAAGAATACAAACTAAATATGCTCTGAAAAAACAACCATAGTTTGATATGCTTAAAATAGTATATACTCAACTAACCACTGCCAAGAAAGACATAGAGACCAAATAATTGCCAGTTTAAAGCAAGGAGAAATATTGAACCACCATAGTTGTCAAGGCGACACCTAGGCGACAGGGTGCCCTTTGAGGCTCGCCTCGCCTAATCGCCAAGCAGTTTTCTACTTCCTACTATAAAATACTTTTTATAAAATAGACATTATTAAACTAAAATAATCATTTGTGTTTATATACTAATTTCTTTTTATTATTTTCTTATTTATTAGGGTTTAATCAACACAAACATTGCTAAATGCTGTATTGAACCCTCAAAGACTTAAAAACCTGAACCAATAAGTAAGGAAGAACTTAAAATTTTATCTAATCAGCACATTTTCCTCTTCCATATATTCTTCCTCTACTACTACTACTACTACCAATACCTTTTATTTTCTTCTTTTCCTATAATAAAAATAAGGGTTCAGCCCCTATATTTTTTTAATTTTATTTTCCTTCTTCCTTTTCTAATCATGAATATGTTGATTTTCTATACTTTAATATGAAATTTATACTTTTCTTATGGAAATCATGAATAATTATTAAAGAAATATGGTTATGGTACCTAGGGAACTACCCTAAGATCTATGTTTTTAACATAAAAAAATCCACCGCCTAGGTGACTAGGCGACAAGGCGCCCCCCAGTCGCCTAGCCTCGCCTTGGCGCCTTGAAAACTGTGCGAACCACAAAAGTCAAGAGGCTTTGACAATACAATTGCCATTTGGACTAAAAAATGACATACTGTGGGTTGCACTAACCGCTTGTATTCAGGAGACTGCTTGTATTTCTCAAATTCAACCAACCATTCTTCCTCTGATAGAGGAGGAAGTCTCCCAGTAAATTTCCAGTCAGTCATGGATAGACCAGATCTTGTAAGTCGTGTAATACCACCAAGTATCACCATACTGAAAACCCATGCAGCAGAACCGAAAAGCCATATTCCAACCATTTTTTGAGCATGAGGTCCTGCAGTAACTAGCATTTTCAACCCCTCATTCGATGGTCCAATAGATGCAGTAGTGCACATATTCCTTGAAGATGGACAAGAAAACCCCTGAAATATCAATAACAGATTGTGTTTTTCAGTTTTTCTTCATTTTCCCAGAACAACACTAAAATGTTAAAATCATAGAAAACCATTGAAAATGGCACCAAAACTCAATACAAAAGCATAAGGACTAAGTGGTTCAAGCAGGTAAATAAAATTTAAGAACTTTAAAATGGGGAAAAAGAAGAGGAATGTACAGTCACTCACTGTATTGGAAATTTCTCCCATTTTTACTTCAGTAATATAATATTCTTTACCATTTCTCAAAAAAAAACATAAAACAAAAAACAGGGTTATAGGCCATTATTCTTCATTTTCCCTTTTCTGTTAAACTCTTTCTTGGGAGGGATGGTCTTGATCATATCAACACAGTATGCCCAATACAGGATGCATTGTATTGGTATCCAAAGGGTTGGGCATATGGTATGCATGGAAAAAGATACAGTGTAAAGGGACCTATGCCGGTGATCTTCAACTCAGGACTGTTGCTAAAAGCTGTAGCAATGGTCAATACTGTTGCTAAAAGTTCAATACTATTGGCATAGGTCAAAAATCATTATTTTTAGTGGTCATAGTTGTCCTGATAGTTGCTGATCAAAAAAAAAAAAAAAAAAGGTTGTCCTGATAGCTTGAACTGCCAACACATATCCAATGACACCAGCAGTCCAAACTTGTTAGAACTATGGATTTTTCCCAAAAAAATTGGAAAACCTTGAAAATTATAGAAGAAGTTTTTTATTGTCTTAAATGATTCTCATTGTATTGTAGGAAAGAACTATAAGATGGACCCATCAACTCTATTAAACTCATTGGTCTAAAAATAATCTACGTTAAAAGTGATTTTTTTCTTAATTTTTTATGAAAAATTTGAAAATTAAAAAATAATTTATTTTATATATTCTAAATGATTTTCATGGTATGGAATGATTACCAATGATATATCAAAACCATTGATCCAACAACAATTTAATGTCTTGTAGTGAATTTTTCGTATATTGGAAAGCTCAAACATTGTTTGATGTACTATTAGTAAAGCTATTGTATGATAACTACATGTTCCAGATTCTCGGTATTGTTGGTTGTAATGTATCTCTTCAATCTTCATAAACTATAAGTGTGCATTTCTTATGTGTTTATGCTTTATTCATAGTTATTTCAAATTTAGATTTATTGTTATTGATGTATTTTTGGATTTGTAAGAGTTTCCCCACTGTATCCAAGTGTATCCATGTCTTTCCACTGTATCCATGAATATCCACAATGTACCACAATACATATCTGTATCCAACCTTACCAATATGATACATGATGATGATACAGATAGTTCGAACTTTGATCTTGATCCTATATGGACAATTAATGATGAAGAACAATGAATAACGACAAGAAAGGGGGATAAAGAAGGAAGATAAAACTAGAGGAATAATTTGAAAAAAGGTAGAAGCGAAGCTTGATGGTGATAGCCAATGTCTAGAAAACTGGACTAGACCAGCCAATTGGATCAGTTAAATGTGACCCAATCCCCAGGTAGGTTCAGTCATACCCCTAAAACTGCTATCACCAAAAAATAGGGTGGAGCCAAGCATATTGGTGGGGGGTCATAGTCCCCCCCAAAAAAACTTTTTGTTAAAGCTATCATTTATACAGCTAGTAAGTCGAGGCAGTAAAAAAGGTAGGGCCCATTTGGCGCGTCTTTCCGCACGGTCTTTCGGCTGTTTACAAGCCGGGCAGACCGATTTTCGGTCTATTTCCATTTGGCTCGTGGAAGATCTAGCCGCCAAAAGCCGGTGGCGAAAAGCCCATTTTGGGCTGATTTCGGGAAGCTCCAAATGAAGCTTTTCCCGTGGAAAGACACGAAAAGACGTGCATCTGCCACCTAAACCTTCCCGCCCCATTTCTCTTGAAACCCTATCCCCTCTACTCCCTATTTCATGTTCTTGTTTAACTTGACCCCCCCCCCCAAAAAAAGAAAATTTCTGGCTCCGCCACTGCCAAAAAAACAGCTAAAACCGTCCACCCATCCAGTCCAACCTGGGAACCAATGAACCAATCCTAGTTTTGTGCAACCAGCCATTTTTCCCCTCAATTTTTTTTAAATTTAAATGCAAACTTCAAGAAGCCATAATTTTGTGCTCATTCATCTGATTGGGGTGAACTTTATATTATTTTGGGTAACTTTTCAAGATCTACATGTTCCCAAGGGGCCAAAGGAACATTTCCTCGTTATTTTTTCCAAGAAATGCCTTTTTTGGCCTCAAATCTTAATTTTTAATATAAAAATTGAAACTAAAATAAAAAAATATAGGTTAAAGCAGAGCATAATTATATATCTTGAATATATGTATATAATTAATATTATTATTTATACATTAAATAATTGTGCATATTATATTATTGATTATATACATTACATAATCATGGTTTGACCTCATTTGAACCTCTGACCCATGAACCTCTCCCTTTATTTGGCTCAATGCCGGGTCCAGTTCTCTAAACATTGGTGATGGCATGTACTTTTTTTTGATAAATATGGCATGTACTTTTTTCCTTATTTGGTTAAAGCACTTCTCTAGCTGCAGCTACTGTGGTGAAGTCGGAAAACTGAAAACATAAAAGCTCCAATTTGAGAATTTATTTTGATGATTCAATATGTGCCCTGTGGCACCCACCATGGCCCAAGATATGTGACTTCATGTATTAACAGGTTGAGTGGAGTGGGTTAAGGTGGGTTTAGGTTGCATTCCACCTATACAATTCCTATTTAGTCATTAACGGATTGGCAGACTAGATAGATAGGTTGAAGGTCAAGCTGCCTAATTGCCACCGGGTCCACCCCATTGGTGATTAAATCTGTTCACCATGCATGACCACTGAACTTTATCAAAAAAAATGCATGATCACTGAACAGACATCTTTTTCAGATGGGGAAGAAACCAAAGAATTTAGACATAAAAAGACTATAAATATTATTGGTCACTCACCAAAAAGATGTCAGGAAAAGTATGAAGCAAAAAGTATGAGGTGCTTAATTGGAACTACATCCTATACAAATTGTAGTAGCACGAAAAGAGGCAAAAGTATCAAGAGAAGCATGAAATTAGAAATTATTCAAACATTGAATAATTTAACACCACTGACATATTGTGAAAGTTTTGTAAAGAAATAGAAAATAAATCATGAAAATTATATATATATATATAAGTAAGAACGATAAGAACAAGAAGACTCCCAACAATTCCTTTAAGAGAGACATTGGCTAAAGACTGGCCAACTCTTTAGCCTCTATATTTGACATTTGGGTTCAACTTGTTTCATCATAAGGTAGGCATAAAAATTTTCAACCTGTAAACTTGCAATTAATTTTCTGCCTCTTTTGTGGCTGGAAGTGTTATTCCACCAATTCTACGTAGAAACAAGCGCAAACTTAGAAAAGGAACAGAGAAACTAAGATTACCATTATCTGCCGTGAATTGGATGAAGCTCTGAAAACTTTTCCCTTTCTAACTTAAGAGAGTGTAAAATTTCAACAAAATATAGATATAAAAAAAGCGCTATACCGAATTTATGCAATTTTTTGTGACTAAACAGTGGATATTAAAATAGTAAGAAGTCAGAAGAGTTTTTCCTTTCTTTTAATACACTACTACACGAGAGATGGAAAAACGCAATGTGGTAGAGAAACGAAATCCATACCTTTTTTACGGATCTAAAGACATGGAAGTAGCTCCTCCCGCTAAACGAATAGCCGGAAGATCTAGAGAAGAATTTGGGGGAGACATGGGAGGATTCATTTGAAACTCTAGATGCGTCCTTGACGTGAGAGAAGAAATTTAGGGCTTTGTTTCTTCGGAGAATCGTAGTAACCAATCTGGCCTGAAACATCTCCTCCAACAGTTGAATTCTCTCTCTCCAACTGAATTTTTAGTTTAGACAAAAGAGAGAGATGTTAAAGATGGGGGATTTGAAGTGCGCCGATCAGGCAAGAGAAGGGTTTTAGCCGGGTTTTGAGTCTTTTGACTTGTGTTGTGACTTGTGAGTGATACACACTATTATCGATACGTCCTTACATGGTAAAAGAGAAAAATGGTGGGCAATATCAATATATCCGGATCGGGTAATACATATCCTAATCCCTTCCCGACCTGAAGGCTCAAGCACGAAGGAGAGTGTGATCCTCATAGAGAGACAGAGAGAGTTGACCTCCCGATCCCGAATCCCCAATGCGGACCTGAAAAACAGACGGACCAGACTAACCCATTCCTGGCAAGTTCCTGATTTGATGGTGTAACCATTTCGGTGGGAACGGTTTGATTGATAATCATGTTTTGAATTCCTGAATCCTGATTTCCATTAAAATGCATAATTATAAAACCGAAAATCGATTCTGGGTTAGGGTCGAAATTTGTGAACCCGACTCTATAAGTATATTTGTTATATATATAATGCCACGTCATGGCCACAGCTTTCTCTATCCTTGACGAGAACTCCCCGCCCATCCCATTTCAGCCTTTCTTACTCCTTCATGAATCCATCTCATCACTTCGTTCTTCTTCTTTCATGAGTCCGGATCTCCTACTCACGAGAACCTTGCCCACGTTTATCACAGCCATACATGGAGAACATCTCATCCTCTGCATAGTATTATGTAGGGAGAGATGTTCCCAATTCATGGAGGGTAGTGTGTTGTGGGTAGACGTGGGCAGGAGATCCAAACTCCTCTTTCATAATGACACCTCATCATGCCCGGCCCACCCCTCTTTCTTCTATGTTTATCCTTTTGGATATCTCTTCCTAAAGTTATTCCTGATGAATGGATTTTTGGTAGCACCCTGTTGTTCGGACTACTTCCAAGTGGCTGATGACTCAGAGGCCGAAGTGAAGGATTTTTGCTAGATGAGGACTTGGATGCCGAGCTAACTAGGCCGAGCCGAGGGGTAGATTGGGAGCCGAGCTAGGTAGCTCGTCAGAGAAACCTATAAGGAATCAATGTTAGAGGACCCGGGGTGGCTAACTCGGTGAGGTCACTTCAATGATTAAGTTAGTACTCTCGTAGTAAATCGCGAGCTAAAAAAAAAAATCAGAAAGTATGAAAGCTAGAATGCGCTTACTCGCCTCTCCTTTGTGTTGTCAGGGTTGGTGCCTTTATATAGGCATTGTTTGGTGTGGGCCTCATGCACCGCATCCGAGATTTCTGGGTGGTCGTGCCTAACCAGTCTGAAATCCTCGAAGGTAACCACCATGCACGTTGACCACCCTTCAGAATGTTCGGTATATGGGCCAACTTCTGAGAAACGTGGGAGTGTCGGGATATGCATGCCGGATTTGTCTGCGAGCATGTCTCGTAGGTCGCCACTTGGACCTCAGTCACGCCGGCACGCCCTCGAGGGAGGTCACTCCTCGCGTCGAGGTCACTTCGGCCAATGACGAGGTGCTACAGGTTGGCCCTAGACGAGTGTAACTGGAGATGGCGGTGGCAGGTGGCGGTGGCAAGTGGCCGTTGGAGTGCGGCTGTCAAGCGTCAAATCCCAAGTCAGTCAGGTGCGTCGCCCCTAGATAAGGACTCTTTCGGTGTCAGGTACGGTGTGGTTTGTTCAGTTCGGTGTCCTGGAGGCGAAGTGCTGGAGTGGTGTGTGAGGTGAAGTCCTGAGTTCGGACAGAAGCGTGGCTTGAACTGCCATGGGGCAGGCCAGTTCGGGTTGTTGCCCTTTGTGTTCGTAAGGCTCGGGGCCTAAGGGAGAGCTCGGGATCCTTACTAGGAGTTCGGGCTCCTTGCAGGGAGTTCAGACCGCTGGTTCCTCCTTTCGGAGCTCGCGCCTTGGCGAGCTATTGTGCCAAGCTGTTGCCTTTGCCACGTGTTGAGTGGTTACGAGGTCGGGCCAAATCTTCCTTCATCAGTCACCTTGTGCAGTACATTGTCTAAACTTGATGTTAAAGGAAATTGGGGAAATGAGTTATGTTGTAAATGTGGTTCAATGTGCATTTAAAATTACAAAGTTTGTCTACAATCATATGTTTATACTCTCAATCCTGAGGAAGAAACATGGTTAGACTGAGATAGTACGTCTTGGGGCCACTCGCTTTGCAATTAATTTCATTGCATTGGATAACATTTTTAAGCACAATGCATGATTTGAAGGGAAGAGAAATCCTTCATATGGATGGTCGAACCATGCTAGATGGCTGGGTAAAATTTCAAAAAATTCTTTTCTACCTTCCGGGAATCATATTTCCAGTTTTAAAAAAACTGCATTTTTCAAGGATCGTTGTTGCACCAAAGCAGACCAGATCTAAAAGCAAAAGAAAGGGAAATGAATACTTGATACGAAATCCACACGTGTAGCTCCCAAAGTAGGTGTTCACACCCAAAGAGGGTACCAAAACCTGCTTCCACTGAAAATGGCACAGTTTGAGATGAAGCAGGTTCAACAATGCAGTCCTTCACCAAGAATTGCAATCCAATAGCTTGGATCGAATAAGGGAGGTGAACACGAGTTTGATCTGATATTTTCTTGTAAAAAATCAGAATTAGAATTGATCTCAATTAGTTCAAGAATGGAGGTCAAATTAGAGTCTAGGTAGCAAGAGGAGAAGGAGAGAGGGAGAACTGAGAGCAGTGTAAGCTGGAGCAGTTCGCCCTCCCCTATTTATAAGTCTTAAAGAGCTGATCTCCTAATCCAAATATGAGCTTTTTAATCCAAATCTTTATTCAGATTTGGACTCTTTAAGTGGATAAGAGTTATCCTCTTATCTTATCTGTTGATCCAAACCCAGATCCATACCCTTATTTGCCCATGTCACATGACTGCTTAAGCTATCATGTAACACCCCTGATTAATCTAATTAATCTTGAGCCCTAGGCCCATAAAGCAAGTGGCTCTCTTTGTATGGCATAGGAGCCTAACATTGACCTCACAAAAGTCTACATGGGTTCAGCCTAGCTTCTGTAACAAAGCCTGACCGAATTCACTGTTGACACAATGAACCTCTTAGTCCATCACTATGAGCTCTTAATGGGCCCAACATTTACACTAAGTAGTCCTTGGGTCCAGCCATCCTATGAAGGCCCAAGGACAATGGACTTAAGTAAGATATAACCCATCAGGTATACAAGCCCTAAATGGTCTTACACTCAACCTCTCAGCCCTTAATGATCAAACACTGCCCGACAAAAGAGGACCTCTCCCTTGGTTGCAAGGTACAGTGTTGCACTCTCTGCTCGAATGGATCCCATGAATTAAAACCTTTTGCAAACCTTTTTCTTAAAACATTATATATATATATATATATATATTGCAAAACAAATCTCAAACAAGTTTGAAATTGAGTGCCGACAGTTTTGGTTTCCATCAGAGAGAGTGCAGTCTTCGATCATTCACTTTGTCTAACAAAGGGGCTGATCCTATCACTATGATCACCTACTCAAGTGAATTCTCAAACTGCTCCAATATACCCAAGTTTTGACCCCCGAAGGATCTCATTGGTTGGCATATCAAAGACAGCCTAATCTGACACACAGTGCATACCATAATCGAGTCTAGGGGTTAGGTGTAACTTTCCAGTTTTGCCCACCAGTCTCCAAGGTACAGGGCATAACTGGAAATTGGTTCGGGTTCACTGTTTCAAACAAACACACACTACATGTGCTTCTGGTCTAACCCTGGCAGCTGAGACAAACTACCCTAACCGACTTGGCAGCACATTAGTGCCAGCCTTAGCAGGATAAACTTCCCCAAGTCTATCCAACGGCTGAGAACATTTTAAACTAACACTAGTCTCATAAGTCTCCAATTTAAGGGTAATTACACAAAAACATACCAAGGATAAATGAATCAACTATGTATTTTTATTCATTTACAATAAATGTTTAATGTACATCAATCTGATTGGAGCTAAGGGCATACACTATCTAACATGATTTGCAAAATTTGGTGACAGATCGAAGTTTTAATGACTCTAGGTATTCCAAAGATGCAAAGGGGAAGGAAGTAATAAAAATAGTGTTGGATTCTGAATTTTGGGCACAATACAAAATGATTGTGGGTTTCACATCATCTCTTATTAGGGCATTGAGACTTGTAGATTCTGAGTTTAGGCTTGCAATGGGGTATATGTATCATGCTATGTTGAAGTCAAAGGAATCATTGAAAAAGTATTTTAATTATAAGAAAGTTGAATATGGACCAATCATGTAGATTATTGATAGAAGATGGAATAGACAAATGGGTCAGAGGCTTCATCTCGTAGGGTATTATTTTAACCTGGCCTTCCAATATGATCCAAAATCAAAAGTTAAATCCTCGGCCGTTATGTATGCAATTTTTTATGTCATTGAAAAGCTTGCAATCAAATTAGATGATGTGGAGATAAAGCTAAACAAAGAGCATACTATTTTTGAAAGTTGTCGTGGTAATTTTGGAAGACCTTTCTCACTGGAGACATTTAAGTCAATGCCTCCAGATAATAAATATTTTTTTTCTTATAACATGTTTATTATTTAAAATTTATTTTATAAATTAAATCAACTATATTTCCTTAACTACATGTGTAGCTCATCTGTATGTGAACACAACTGGAGTGTTTTGAATGTATATACATATCAAGAAGGAACATGATGAGGGGTGATTTGGCCCGACCTGATAACTGAGGACACGTGGACGCGACATGCCAGCCAGACAATGACTCAGCACTTCCCACCACCTTGGAAAACCAGGGCACCTCGGGTGCCTCAGTCACTTCAGATAGTATTGAAGCCAAGGGACCTCAGTGACCACATGCACCGAGGTGACATGTAACGGATTCTAGAATCTCGCCAACTGTCCTTGAGCCTTTCGGGGTCATACCATGTAACCATAGGCCTTATCCTCGTTTCGCCCGAATCGGATGGACACGATAAGCCTTACCAGCTAGTACGTTGGCCACCTTTTGAAACGGAATGAACTCCTACCACTCGGCCCAAAGATCCTGGAGAGGTTTATTGGGGCTTACAGCAACTCAATTATATAAGGACATTAACCCCCATAGCACAAGGTACGTGTGATTACTTGCTCACTAGCTTACTTGCATTCAAGCTTTCAGCTCGCTACCAGAATACAATACTAACTTAAGCATCGGAGCGACCTCGCCAGATTAGTCACCCCGGGTTCTTTGATCCACTTTCTTGTAGTTTGAACCAACTCACTGAGCGACCAACATCCAGGTAACCTTCCAGCTAGGAGTTTCCATATCGCGCACCATCAATTGGCGCCATTTGTGGGAACACAATCGAAAAGCTAATCTTCATACCTTACTATTTCACTCATTCAATGACTTCTACAAGCAACACCATGAAGAGCGTCGAGATGACCGTCTTTGGGGGACAGGAACAGACTACGGCTAGCCAGGAGTTCCCCATGGTCTGCATCGGCCAGTACATCATCCCCCTCACTGTTTTAGGGATCCCTACCATATCAGCACAACAGACTCAGTACTGAACATAGCAGTTGAACGTCCCGCTGCCCCAGGTAAGCATTACCTTCTCTGTGTCGGAGCCCTTTGTGGTTCCCCTTGGGGTCGGGCACTAGTAGTTTGATGAACTAGTCCAGAGTGTCCGAACCATGCAGTTACAAATGCAACAAATGCACCAGTTCCAATAGTTCCAGCAGTACTAATTTTACCAATAGTACTAGCAACAATTTCCACCACTGCAGCCGAACTAACATCAGAACCAGTTCCGGGCCCATAATCAGCAACAACATCAAGGTGTGCACCGATCTCCTCCTCAGAGTGTAGGAAACACACAGGTCCCAGTCCCTCCCAAGGACCGGACCCCACCTCGGGGTAGAGTTGACGGTCAGTATACACCCCCACCTTCTTAGAGAGGAAACTCTAAAGATAGGCCCAAAGTCAGTCACCACACGAGGACCAATTAGCAACAACACTCGCGCCATGAGAATCACGAGCGACAAGTTAGCGACCGTCAGATCGGGGCAAGAGGCGCAGGCTCGCGATGAGACCCCTCTGCCCCCGTAACAGTCAGCATCAAATTCATGATCGAGAAGACGTCGGAGGTAGGAACCCTCTCCCACCTCGCGACAATGTACGGGAGTGGGATAAAATTAGAGTTAAAATACCAAACAACACCGAGGTCAACAGTACCAATGTGGAAGCAACAAATAAGCGACGACGTCGCAAGACGCACCGATCATCAGCCAGGAACAGTCTGCCACCAAGAAGCAGCAAGCCACTAGAACCGAGCAGGGGTGAGAGAGGAAGTGAGCTCGGTAGCTGCACAACCGGTTCCCATATTGTTGAGCTGGCCCTCCCCCTTGTCGCCCGAGATACTAGCGGCCCTGAGGCCAAAAGATTTCAACGCCTACACTAGAGACATATGATGGAAAGTTCAACCCTAATGACCATGTTGATGCATTCCATTCTCAAATGCACCTTGCCAGAGCAAATGAGGCGTGCATGCTCAAGGCCTTTTCCACCACATTCAGAGGATTGGCCAAGCAGTGGTATAGAAAGATCGCACGGGCTCGATCAAGAGCTGAGCTCAATTCGCCAAAATGTTTACTGCCCACTTCGTCACTAGTAAGAAGTGTCCAAAATCACAAGAGAGCCTTCTGAACGTGGTGCAGAGGGAGAATGAATCAATTCGAAGCTACATCAAGCGATTCAATGAGGAGTGTTTGCAAATACTAGATCTTGATCTGGCCGTGCGCCTTACCATGGCACAAAAAGGGGTTAAGCACACTGAGTTCGCATGGTACCTCGGAGTACATTGTCCGAAGACAATTGAGAACTTCCTTGACTATGCCCAGAGGTTCATGAGCATAGAAGAAGTTCTCAGTTGAAAGACAAAGATCCAGTAGGGCAAGAAGCGGAATAGAGAAGATGAAGGAGCCAGTAGTAGCAAATACCGGCGTAAGAAGAGCAAGTACCCTCGTAAGAGAAGTAAGTCACCATCTCAGGGTTCTAGGTCAGGTCGGCGATCTAGGACCCAAAGGACATCCTATACCCCCCTCAATGCAAAGCGAGGTGAGATTTTGATGGTGATCAAGGATTCCACTTATGTCAAGTGGCCACCCAGGCTGCAGGGAGATCTGGCGACCAGAAACCCGAATGTCTATTGCCACTTCCACTGCGACATCGGGCACAACACCGAACCTCCGCGACGAGATTGAAGAACTGATTTGCCACAGATACTTGAAGAAATACATTCAGCATGAGAGAAGGGAGTCATCAGACCAACAAGCCGACTAGAGAAGGGAAGCTCCGGAGACGAGCAGAAGAAACAACCAGCCACCTTGGCAACCACAACCGCTTGAGGATAGACCGATCCACAGGGTGATTAACATGATCTTTGGTGGGTCTATTGTTGCGGGGTGCACTACAACAATAGGAAAGACTTCAGTTCAGAAGTTAGAGCATGAAGCAAAAAACCCACCAAAGCGACCTCGGGTAGAAGAGCCCATTTACTTCATCGAGGACGATGCACGCGGAATACAATACTCGCGTCGTCAAGCTTGTGATCAATGACTTTGAGGTAAAGCGGGTCCTGTTAGACTTAGAGAGTTTGGCGGACATCCTATTCCTAGAAGCCTTTGACAAGTTGCAGCTACACCGAAGTGACATGAAGCTAACAGATTCACCCCTGGTGGGATTCAATGGTGAAGTAGTCAGTACCAGTTGCAGCAGAAACATGGCCTAACTCAGTGTGCTTTGAGCACACACTCCTAGAGGTCGCGACTCTGTCCCCTACAACGCAATTCTAGGTCGACTCATTCTGCATGCCCTGCGAGCAGTAGTGTCCACCTATTATCCGTCGATGAAATTCCCGATGAGCTACGGAGTGGGGGTAGTACGAGGTGACCAGCTGGAAATGTGCAAGTGATATGTGGCAACGTTGAAAGGCAAGGCAAAGTTGGCAGAGGATGTCGAACTAGAGCCTCAACCCGAGCACACAGAGGAGCGAGATGCCCCTATGGAGGAAACTGTCCATGTACCGGTCTTCGAAGCCGAGCTAACAACGACCCTCCAGATTGGCGCTCTACTAGGCAAACCTCTTCGATCAAAGCTAGTAAGTTTTCTACTCAATAACTTAGATGTTTTTGCTTGGTCGACGATAGAAATGCTCAATATTGACCCTAGTATAATTACTCATAAACTTAATGAGGACCCTTCAGTTAGGCCAGTTAAACAAAGGAAACAAAACTTCACCCCAGAGTGGTGGAGGGTAGTTGACGAGGAGGTCGGGAAGCTCCTCGTAGCAGACTTGGTTAAGGAGGTCCAATACCCGAGCTGGGTGGTCAACCCCGTGCTAGTGAATATGGCCAACAGAAAGTGGCGCATGTGCATTAACTACACCTACCTCAACAGAGCCTGCTCGAAGGACTGCTTCCCACTCTCTAGAATTGACCGCCTAGTAGATGCGACCTCGGGGCATGAGTTGTTGAGCTTCATGGATGCCTATTCCGACTATAACCAAATGAGGATGGACGTACCTAACCAGGACAAGATTGCTTTTGTAACCGAACTAGGGTTGTACTACTATAAAGTGATGCCCTTCGGGTTGAAAAATGCTGGAGCAACTTTCCAGCAACTTGTAAATAAAGTTATTGAACCTCTTATTGGAAATAAGGTAGAATGTTATGTTGATGACATGGTCGTGAAGACCCAGTTTTCAAACTCTTTTATTGACGATCTAAATTGTGTTTTTCAAATATTAAGAAAATTTAACATGAAGCTTAACTCAAACAAATGCATCTTCGGGGTCACATCGGGCAAGTTCCTCGGCTACATAGTAAACCGACGTGGCATCAAGGCCAACCCGAATAAAATAAAAGCCATATTAGATATGGAACCGCCCCAAAAGATAAAAGAAATTTAATGGTTGACTGGCTAGGTAGCCGCCCTAAACCGGTTTATATCTAAATTGGCGGGTCAGTGCCTACCTTTCTTTAAGGCAATAAAGAAGAATGAAGACTTTGTCTGGATCGAAGAGTGCCAACTCGCGTTCAATGAGATAAAAAAGTACTTAAGTATCGCACCAGTTTTGACCCAACCTCCGTGAGTGACGAGGTGGTCAGCTCGGTACTGATCGAAGAACTAGACTGGGTCTAACGACCCATCTATTATGTAAGTAAAGTCTTGTAGGCTGTAGAGACCAGATACCCCAATATTGAGAAGCTAGCATACATGCTAGTAGTAGCAGCTCGGAAATTGTGCCTGTACTTCCAAGCCCACACAATCGTCGTCCTCACCAACAAACTGTTGAGGCATGTTCTACTAAAGCCCGAGGTGTCAGGGAGATTGACAAAGTGGGCCATTGAGCTAAATGAGTATGACATCAGGTTCGAGCCACGTCCAGCGATCAAAGCCTAAGTCTTGGCGGATTTTTTGGCAGAATGTACGTTCAGTGTGTCAGCCCCTGAACTGATTAAGCTCGCTAACACGTCAGAGGCATTAACTAGTGTGGCACCGGTCCTGATCAGAGTAGGACCGACTTGGGACGAGGAGCCCCCGATCCTCCACGTAGATGGCTCATCTAATCAGCGAGGAAGCAGTGCTGCACTAATATTGTATAGGTCGAGCAAGGTCAAGCTGGAGTATGCTCTCCGATTTGGATTCGAGGCATCGAACAATGAGGCGGATCACGAGGCATTGATTGTCGGGCTAAGTCTGGCAAAGAAAATCGGTGTGAAGCATCTTGTAGTGTGCAATAACTCCGAGTTCATGGTGAACCAGGTCAATGGTGACAATGAAGCTCAAACTGACTATGGTATCCTATTTAGCTAAAGTAAGAGAGCTCTTTGTAGACCTTCCTCTCTTGGTTCATCCGACAGATACTGAGATCCAAGAACGCTGAGGCCGATACCCTATCGCGGTTGGCGAGCACCAGTGACAACACGATGCAAATGGTGTACATAGAAGACCTTCCTTGGCCCAACATTCTTTGGGGGGCAGAAGAGGTCGCTCTCGTGTTGCAAGCGGAACCGAGCTGGATTGATCCGCTCGTTGATTATCTGCTCCACGGGACCCTACCAGTACAACACAATGTATCCTGAAGGGTAAAGCGTCAGTCAGCTCGGTATGTTGTTATCGACGGACGTCTATATAGGAGGTCCTTCCCGCTCCCCTACCTATGTTGCCTGCGGCCTTCAGAAGAAGATCGGGTATTCTACGACATCCACGAAAGACTTTGTGGAGGACACTTGGGGGGCAGAGCACTAGCCTAAAAGGCACTAAGACAAAGATACTACTGGCCCACTATGAAGGCAGATGTACTCGAGCCCGTCAAGAAATGCGACAACTATCAAAAGTATGCCAACATCCTTCATCAACCTTCTGCCGATCATAAGTATTTGACCAGCCTGTGGCCTTTTGCGCAGTGGGGGATAGACATCCTCGGACCATTCCCGTTGGCAACCGGGCATAGAAGATTCTTGGTCATGGCGGTTGACTACTTTACGAAGTGGGTGGAGGCTGATCCGTTAGTAACATTTACAACCCAGAACGTGCAGAACTTCTTCTAGAAGAACATAGTGTGCCACTTTGGACTACCCAAGGTGCTGATATTGGGCAATGGGAAACAACGAAGACATCAAGTTCCAAAACTGGTGCGCCGAGATGGGGATTTAATAAAATTTCACTTCGGTTGCGCACCCTCAAGCGAATAGACAGGCCGAGGTGACGAACAGGGCAATCCTCTGTGAACTAAAAGCTCGCTTGGCATGAGCTAAGGGGTTGTGGGTGGATGAGCTACCCAGTGTCCTCTGGACCTACCGAACAACCATCAAGGTTACAACCGGGGAAACACCTTTCAACCTAACATACAGAACGAAGGCTGTAATCCCTTCCAAGATCGAAGTACCAACTTTAAGGCTTGATGCGTGTAATGAGGACACAAATGATGATGAGCTCTGAACTAACCTGGACCTGATCGAGGAAGTATGCGACTTTGCTTATATTCGAACTGCATCCTACCAACAGTGGGTAGCTCAGTACTATAATGCCCAGGCCGAGAGATGACAATTCCGAGTTGGCGACCTGGTGCTCTGTAAGGTGATGGTACCTGAGCCCGACGTAGGTATGCTTGGCTTGAACTAGGAGGGTCTGTACAGGGTGAGGCGTGTGTTCGGAGAAGGCACGTACAAGCATACCTGTGAACTTGAGAGTTAGACATCTGCCCAACTTAACTAAGTCTAGAAGACTATTAAGCTAGACAAGTTACACATCAAGAGTGGACTATGAGTCGCTCCTAGAGCCTAAGAGTCACGATGCCAAGCTGATGACCTCGATGCAACCTAAGACCTAGTCGCTTCGGCATGGGCCACCTAAGACCTAGTCGCTTCGGCATGGGCAACCTAAGACCTAGTTGCTTCAACATGGGCAGCCTAAGACCTAGTCTCTTTGGCATAGGCAACCTAAGACCTAGTCGCTTCGGCATGGGCAGCCTAAGACTCAGTTGCCTCTTCGGCATGGGCGAGTGAGAAGTAGCTCGTGTGTAGATAGGTCGGGCACATACCCTATCGTGTCTGCTCACTTCGAAGTACATTGACATCGGATTATTCTTACTTATGCCTAGCTCGCCAGTTTGGCACTTTGGAGTAATCCACACTTAGAAAAATTTTTGCACAATCAAGATTTTTGCACGGGGAGAGGAACAAAAAGATTTGATTCATTCAAGGCGCAGTTTTTGTACATTCATAAAAAACACAAAAAGGAAAGCTACAACTAGTTAACCGAGCTCGAAGGATTAGGACATCAAATATATATGGGAGGTTCAAGAAAAGAGGCAAGTAAAGTCAGTCCTTCTGGGAATCCTCGCCTCCATCAGCAACATCCCTAGGCAGATCGGACTCCATAGCATCCCCAACAGCGGTATCTCCAACTGTCTCTTCACCGAAGTCATCGTTGTCACTCCCCTCTTCAGAGTCGGGGTCCCTCGTCGCCTCGTCGGCCATTTCCTGAGTAACTCCGATCGTGGTAATGGCCTTGAGATCGATCTCGGGGAACTCATGCCGCATCAACCACCTACTAAGTTTGAAGCCCTTCTGATAAGCAATTGTGCCAGTCTTCATCATTAGCTCACGGAATTCCTTCGTACTCTTGCAGGCCTTGACGGCTTCACTTCTAGCTTCCTTGATCACATCATCGAAGATGGCCTCACACTCTTGTAGAAAATCTTGAAGATTCTCCTTTTCCTTCTCTAGACCCTTATTTTCCCCCATCAGCAGCTCAATTAGTTCCTTCTGAGCCTGCACGTCTTTCTCCAGCTTATGGATTTGACCAAGGGCCTTGTTCAGCTCGTGTTGAGTGCTCATAGAGGAGTCGTCGGCTTATAGGGTCCTCTTTAGATGTAGATCAGATTGTCAAACTAAAGCATGAATCATGGAGTTCACCTATCGAAAAGGAGAAAATAAATCTAAAGTATTGAAAAAGAATGAGGAAAAGCGTTGTTCGAGGTTTAGATATGTACCACCATGTAGTGATTGGCGGCCTTCTGCCCGAGCTAATCGACCAAGAGCTCGGAAAGCTAAGCGACTTCTGCCGGGTAGACCGCTTCCTTGCTCTTGAAGAGGCTACATTTCAAGTTCATGATGCTTGGTGGAACTTCGGAGCCCTCTCTTGTAGAGCTGGCTCCGCGAACAGCTTGGAGCTCGGATGCTGGGATCTCCTTAGGCAAGCGACGTAGGGAATCCTTACCACGGTCTTCTTCAACCAAGTCAATCACTAGTGGGTCCTTAGTGACAACAATGTTGGCGGTAGGCAGGGCAGCAATCTCTTGAGAGCGGGTCTTCTTTGATTCTCTCCTCTTCTTCCCCTTCTTCATGCTCCCAAAGAGTTCACCTACGGGGATATCCTCCATGGCTCTTGAGGAAAATAACAGTAAGATTAGCCAAAGCAGTTAAGGACAAATTCAAAAGAAAAGATAAGTGTGTGCACCGAGGTGGCGACCTACCAGGAAAACTCAACCCAACTTTTATGAGCTTTTCTTCAGACAAGAAGTCTTCTAGCTTCATTCCGAGCTTCGCCCAAGAGTGGATTTCTGTCTTTGTCTCCTTATCTAACTTGATGTCGGGGTCCTGAATGGTAGGCCTCCGGTGAGTTGGGAATGGCCACCCTATGGCATTAGGAACCACGAATTTATTGGGGAAGTCGTACAAGATCTTATAACGAGATTGGGGAGACATGTAGTAGTTACGCCTATTCTCCGGGAGGACACAGGCAAAATTCTTTTTGATGGAGCAGGTCGAACTAATGATGTCAAGGGTCAAAGGCCTATTATAGTCATGGAAGAGGGAGATGGTACCTACAATGGTGCAGATCGAGTTGGGGGTGGAATTGATCTATGGTGATGTCAAAAAACTTGACGACCTCAATGATAAAGGGGTGAAGTGGGAAGCACAACCTGACCGCGAGTTGCTCTTCAAATACCACGATCTCATTGTGATCATGGTCCCGAGGATACCTTCCTAGGGGAATGCTATACACCAGGTCATCGGGAAGCTTGTAGCGAGCAAATAGAGCTAGGAGCCTATCAGTCGTCATTGTCGAAGGGCCGAAGCTATTTGGCCCCAGAGTGCGGCACGAGGTGGAGGACCCCTTCCTGAAAGCCTCACATTCTCGCAGAGGTGCATTTTCCTCGGATGGGTTGGAGTTTGAACCATGTACCGAAGCACTCACATCGGCAGGGTTCGACTCTTCAGCCTGTGCCGAGGTCCCCACCTCGACTTCGGCGGACCCCATATTCAAGTCAAAAAGACTACCTGTGCTAATGCTAGACATACTGAACTAACTGGAAAAGACAAGTAGGAAACGAAAACAATGACAAGACGAACTCACCAAGAAGCCGAAGAGAATGGACGACCTTGGACACAAGGGCAATTGGCACCAACCTGGAGACAGATGCGCAACCTAAAAAACTTGAATACGCGATATGTGGCAAGAAAAATAGGCCCCCTAGGCCCCTATTTATAATCTCCATGCCCAGGGTTCGACGGCTAGGATCTACACAATCCGACGGCTCTCATGGAAACTGGCTGCACGCTTATCGAGGTCAAAATCGATTGAGCGTGCGTTTTGGCGTTCGCAGAGCCTATAAGCTATGTGACATCCACGCACCCCGGTATGCGATCTAGGTTTTCCTGATCAAGCCAAGCAAGTCAATATGGTCTAACCAAAGAACCGGCCTTCGGACCAAGAGAACTTGGGCCAAGTCCACCTGGGCTTGTCATGAACTCCCCGCACCGGGTCGGGACCCCTGGTAGAGAGAGTGGGGGGCAATTGATGAGGGGTGATTTGGCTTGACCTGATAAACAGAGGACACATGGGGGCGACCTACTAGCCAGATGATGACTCAACACTTCCCACCACCTCGGAAAACCAGGGCACCTCGGGTGCCTAAGTCAGTTCGAATAGTACCGAAGCCAGGGGACCTCAGTGACCACGTGCGCCAAGGTGACATGTAATGGATTCTAGAAGCTCGCCAGCTGTCCCCGAGCCTTTCGGGGTTATACTGCGTAACCAAAGGCCTTATCCTCGTTCCGTTTGAATCGGATGGACACGATAAGCCTTATCAGCTAGTACGTTGGCCACCTTCCAAAACAGAACGGACTCCTACCACTCAGTCCAAAGATCCCAGAGAGGTTTCTTGGGACTCACAGCAGCTCAGCTATATAAGGGCATTAACCCCCATAGCACAAGGTACGTGCGATTACTTGCTCACTAGCTTACTTGCATTCAAACTTTCATCTCGCTACCAGAATACAATACTAACTTAAGCATCAGAGCGACCTCGCCAGGTTAGTCACCCTGGTTCTTTGATCCGCTTTCTTGCTGTTTGAACCAACTCGCTAAGCGACCAACATCCAGGTAACCTTTTAGCTAGGAGTTTCCAAATTGTGCACTATCAGAATATGTTGTAGCACCAAAGGCTTAATGACCTAGTATATGTTCATTGCAACCTGCATGTAATGGATGGGTAAGTGTTTTATGTTTCAAAATTGTCTATTTTTTATGCTTTCATTGCATCTAATGTATCATTTATTGTTTTGTGGGAGAAAAATTGAAAGTCTTGATGCAATTGGGCATGAACATGTTGATGTTGTGGGAGATTGGATAGTGCACAATGATGAGGATCCTCCATTACTTGATGGTAATGAGAAGGATGATATGTTTAAATCTGATGAGACAATATTTCCAATAATGGAATCACCATCAAGAAAAAGAGCTAGGATTGATGGTAACTATTATTAATATTATCTCAAATGACATTTCCATACTTGATTCTTTTGGCTATTTTTTGTTTTCATTCTTTAGATGGTGATGATGATTTTTTCATTGAGCAATGAGGAATCAGAGGAAAATGCAGCCAACACCCAACTTGGAGATACAGATGAAACAGAACCTCCCGAAGATGAAGATGATGGTGAAATACCACCTAGCTTTGGTTGGTAGTTGGTACCATTTAAAAATGAGGCCAACATATCTTGAGAATTTGGATTATTAGATTAGTGAAGTCTATGCTAAACTTGAAGTTTTGATTTGTGTTTAATACTTGTTGAACTTGGTTTGTGATCTTTTTATTTTTGAATATCTAAGTATTGTGCTTGATGAATTAAGAATGCATGATGTTATGGCAATATCTATGGAATCTTTTGCAAATTTTCTTCTTTTGTCTTCTTAGTGTTTTTGAACAGGAACTCCAGAGGAAACTCTAAGAGACTTGACCATCAAAAGGGATTCATTTCCATTTGTATAGGTAAGGACATTTCTAAAGCAAGACTTGCTTTTATTTTGTTTTCCTTCTTGTTATGTACATATTCATTGAGTTGCAATTTTTGATATATAGTTGATTGCATTTGCTATGGATAAAAGCGACTTGATTAGAGTAGAGAAGTTTGATCTTCAAAAGGCTCAAAGGTACTTGAGTTTTTCCCTCATTTTCTAAAGTATGACAGATTATAATGGCATGAATGTTTAGAAAAACATTATTTGAAGTTTAGTCAATTCTATGTTTATATGAACTAGATAAGCAAAATGTTTGAACTTTAGGAAAACATTGTAAGTTTAGTGAACTCTATGTTATATAAACTAGATAAGCAAATTGTTTGAACTTTAGAAAAACATTGTAAGTTTAGTGAGTTCTATGATTATATGAACTCAATTTTTTGGGTTTTTTTTTGTAATTTTCTATGTTTTTTTTGTAGTTTTACAAATTTTGTATTTTTTTTTGTATTTTATACTAACATATGACTGAACACATATCACTAAAACATCCTACTTTCTTTTTTTTCTGTATTTTTTAGTATTTTTTTTGTATTTGTTTACAATTTTCTATGTTTTACTATTTTCTACAATTTTCTGTAGTTTTTGGATTTTTTGTATTTTCTGCACATGTATGAATATGACTAAACACATCCTAATTTATGTTTATTTTTTCTATTTTTTGTGTTTTTTTATATATTTTTTAGAATGTTTCTATACTTTTTTTTTTTTATTTTCTATGTGTTATGTACTTTGTTATTTTTGTATTTAGATAGTTTTATTTTTCTATTTTTATGTTTTTTCAGTATTTTCCGTATTTGTTTGCAATTTTCTGTGTTTTTTCTTTTTTCTTTTTACAATTTTCTATGTTTTTTCTGTAGTTTTTCGGATTTTTTTGTATTTTCTCTACACGTATGAGTATGACTAAAAACATCCTAATTTATGTTTATTTTTCTATATTTTTTGTGTTTTTCTGTATTTTTTAGAATGTTTCTGTACTTTTTTTGTATTTTCTATGTGTTATGTACTTTGTTATTTTTTTTTATTTAGATAGTTTTATTTTTCTGTTTTTTTTGCAATTTTCTGTGTTTTTTCTATTTTTACTATTTTCTGTGTTTTTTGGATTTTTTTTTTGTATTTTCTGCACATGTATGACTATTACTAAACACATCCGAATTATCTTTATTTTTCTGTATTTTTTTTATTTTTTTGTGCTTTTCTGTATTTTTTAGAATGCTTCTATACTTTGTTTGTATTTTCTATTTGTTATGTACTTTGTTATTTTTGTATTTAGATAGTTTTATTTTTTCTGTATTTTTTGAATTTTTTGTGTTTTTTCTGTGTTTTATTTTTATATTTTCTATGTGTTTTGTACTGTATTATTTTTGTATTTAGATAGTTTTATTTTCTGTATTTTACCTAGTTTTATGCTATTTTATGTATTTTTTTTATTATTTATAAATATGTGTTCAACCCAGATGGTTGAACCGCTTAATTGGAAAAGAGTCCCTTGACCAGTTCTGTTTTCGGGTTGTTTTGAAAAACCTTGCTATATCTATCAAAAAAAAGTTTGAATTAAAAATTTTAAATATTATAATAAAATTATGTAATAACTTTAAAATATTTATTAAAAACACAAAAAAAGTATCATAGATTTAATAATATTCATATTATTAATAACTTTATACTTTTATGAATTATTCACTTTAAATATTATTCAAATAACAAAAATTAAAAATTAAAATAATATTATTTAAAAATTTCAATAACTAAATATTATAAATAACAAAATATTAAAAATATTATATAGCAAAATATTTAATATTATGTAATAACTTTAAAATAAATAAAATTTAAATAATGAATATTTTTAAATAACTAAATTATGTAATAAATTTTGAATAGTCAAAATAACTAAATTATGTAACTAAATTTCAAATAGTTAGAATAATGAAATAACGAAATTATGTACTAAACTTTAAAATTTGAATTAAAAATAATTTTAATAGTATAACTTATAATCTTTTGGATTATGAAATTCAATAAATAAGTAATATTGAAATAACTAAATGGTGATATTATTTAAATAGATGAATAATATTGTAAATAACTAATTTTAAATATTTTAGATATTAAAAAATTAATAACTAAATTATATTTTAAATATTATTTAAAAACAAATAAAATAGATTAAATAAATAAATTATGTAATAACCTTAAAAATTTTATCAAAAACACAAAAATAATTATAATGGATTCAATAATATTTGATAATAAGAATATAAAATATAAATAATTTAAATTTTTTAAATAATAAATAATAGATTAAATAATTTAGAGGTATTGAAGCTTTCAAGTAACAAAAATAGGTAATAACTTTCATAAAAAGTTTTTAATAGATATTAAAAAATAGAATATTAATTGTAATTATTAATGTACTAATAATAAAAACATTATTTAACTTATATCAATTAATAATTCTAGAAAATAACTTTCAGAAAATTGATATTTATTAATAATTTTTAAAACATTACCTCTCTCTCTCCCTCTCTCTCTCTCTTATATATAAGAGAGAGAGAGAGAGAGAGAATATTTTATTAAATAACAAAACAAAAATAGATTTATACATAAATATTCCCTTACCCCAACCGAGAACTCTCGTACACTCTTCATTTTAGCCTTTTTGCTCCCTCATGAAGCCACCTCATCACTCCCTTCTCCCTCTCTCATAATGAATTATTTAATTAATTAACAATATTAGCAATACATTATTTAATAGTATTTATTAATTGATTATGGTATTTATTTAATTACATACCATAATTAATAAAAACTACTATTACAAAAAAATACATCTAATATTGATAAATAATTAAATAAATACCATAATTAATAAAAATAGTATTAATTAATGATTTATTAATTAATTATATCAAAATACTATTAATTAATTAATAGTATTTTCATAAATATTGTTTATTAATAAAGTAAATTAAATAATTAAATAAATACCATAATTAATTATGGTATTTATTTATTTATTTTAGGTATTTTGGTAATTTTGGTAGTTTAGGGGGTATTTTAGTCAATTCAAGTCTAAGGAGGACAAAATAAAATTCTAATATAATGGTGGGTATTTTGGGTTTAATAAAATGAAGGGTGGAGATGGATTTGAATATATACATTGGTTTTGCATATACGAGTTAATGTGATTGGCCAAAATGGAATCTTTTATATGGAGGGCAAACAAGGGTATTTTTTATTGAAATTTTACAAGGTGGGGTTTTTAAGCATTTTAAATCAATTGATGGGTCAGATTAGGCAGATTTAGAAGGGTAGTGATTCAGTTTATTAAATTTGAAACAAAATCTTGGTGTGATGTAAGGGGAAATGAGGGAATTATTTTGTTGAAATTTGGCAGGGTGGTGTTTTTGAGCTTTATGGGTTAATTGGTAGGGTCAGATTGGCCTAATTATGTTGAGATCATGCAGATTTGGAAGTCCAGTCAATGCGAAGCTTTGAAACAGAATCTTGGTATAATGGAGGGGAAAACACAGGTATTTTGGGCTGAATTTTTGTAGGTAGGGTTTTTAGGGTGCCTACGATCTTATGGAAACATCTTATTGATTTTGAAGGGCCAAAATTATAGAAATTTGGGTTAACGAAAGCATCGAAAATGGAATATTTGTTCGATGATGGGGCAAATTAGGGAATTTTAGGTTGAAAATTTATGGGTAGGTGCTTTTGATGTGTCTAAGGTTCAATTATATGGTTTAATTGATTAAGCGGTGTTAGGATCAAGGAGATTTGGGTTGTAGGTGCTTCAGGCTAATGAGAGGGTTCGAAAGGGAATCTTGGTTTGATAAAAGAATAAACGAAGGGGTATCTTGGGTTGAAATTTTAGGGTTAAATATTTTAGGAAGTCCTAGGTCTGGTGATGGTGTTTGGGGATTTTTAGGTACTTCGGAAGGATCGTAATGGTCTGATCGGGTGGTTGGGGTAAATTGGGGTTTCGACGGCAAAATTGAGCAAAAATCAGGTGCTAACAAATGAGTTTTTAAAGGTATTGGTCTCTTGGAACATTTGGTGGGGTTTGATTGGTCCATAAATGGTATGATCAAGGGCATTTAAGAAATGAATATCTTGATCAATGAGATAGCCCAAATTAAAATCTTAGTGTGATGAAGGGTTAAATGGGGGATATCTATGGTGAAATTTTTTGGTAAGGTGTTTATAAGTATTTAGGGTTCTTTAAAAGACTATTAGCTTTAATTTGCAATTTGGTTAAAAGATCCTGCACAGACTAGTTTTGTACTAAAATATTCAATAAAAACATCAACAAACAAACACATGCTTAATATATTTAGTGAAAGTTGAGAAGTTCTACGAGATTTTAAGGGATGGGAAGAAGGTTGGGTTGGGCCCAACCTGATCCCATTCCAACCCAAAGTCCACTTTGGGTTGGATTGGGTTAGGGTTGAAGGAATCTAGTTAGAGTTAGTGTTAGGGATTTAGAACTTAAGATTGTATAATTCTTAGTTTTTATATGTCAAATAAAAATAAATTATATGTATAACTTTTTTATTTTTATAAAAAGTTTGACTTGCGGTTGAGCTCAAGCCGAGCTTAACTTGAATTTACGAGCTTTTGACTTGAGCCGGATTTGAGCTCAGTCTCTAATTCGGATTGAACTCAAGCCTCATAGTTTATTGACAAACCGAGCTCGAATAACCAAATATTTAGCTTGAATCCACCCCTACGTGACAGAGACAAAGCACGAAATAGCATGAAATGGGGCATTTCTTTCCTAACTTCAGCAACACAAAAAGTGCCATGGTAGTAAAGGTAAACGACAGATCCAACCACTCATTTAAATTGGATAAACAGAAAAAAAAAATAGAATAGACCTAACATGTAAATCCAACATATCAAAGATCAAATGTAATAGGAAAAAGCAAGAATTTGGTTGAGATTTAGTAGAAAAAGCAGCAGTTCAAAGTGTTTTGCACAAATAGTAGAAGATATCATTTAGGTGGTGTTATGTAATGTGTTCATCTCATGGATGGACCATTTCGGTCCACGCCACGGGCTGAACACAGAGTTTGGTTTGGTGTGCACGAGTCGAGTCCACAATATATCGTGGACTGGCCCTATCCATGGCCCTATAACTCGTTAATGCATTTTTATCATGGTTGAATTCGGTCCCCAGCTATTATGCAATTTTTTATTGATAATATGCATTATACGCCTCTTTTCTTACCCTACAACATTTTACCATTGCTATTCTCCACCGCCTATGCTTCTGTGCTCTTAGTTGAAGCTCTTTGATGCTATGCTCTACCACAAGGAAGAAGACGATTATCTGCCGATTTGCTCTATCAACCGGTATGTCATCTCCTTCATCTCTCTCATGATTTTACCTTCACCATTCCAAATTAAACATTCTTTGTCTCTCTCATTTTTTTTTTTTTTTTTTGTCATTTGAATGTTGAAACTATAGACTCGTTGTCGTACCTATTTGTGGATGCTATAATAGACCCTGTTTGTTTTTCATTCATTTTTACCTTCTCCTTTTGTTTATGCTATCTTTGTGTATGCTATTTGTGGATGCTATCACTCAAAAGCAATATCTTCTCCATTTTTTTTTCATCTGAAAAAAATTATAGAATGCTTGATCAATATATAATCTTTATTGTTTAATGACTTGTTCATATTTCTTGGTGTTTATTTATTTTCACCTAAAGATTCTTGTTCCTCTAGATTTTTAGTTAAATCCCTTGATTGTGACTTTCCACCATTTTCTCAATCACTTGTATCTCTGTAAACATAGATTCATTATCCATTTGTGTTGTGACACTCCCCTATTCTTTTGACCCAATGCTATGTTTCTCCTTTGACGTAATGGCAAAATGGAGCTAAAGATGTTAGCAATAAACCAACAAATCCTCTGAATAAAATTTTGGTTTGATTATTATTGGAACTTCACACTCAGTTTGTGTTTAATTAAGTCCTAGCATGTGAAGTTGTTAGAGATGCAGGTATAATTTATATCTAGTTTTTTGACATGCAAGTGAGCTTGTCCTTGCACAATATCAATTGAACAAGGCCATTAAACTACCATTTATTCCTATGAACTAGAAAATCAATATCAACATTTGTGGGGTAGATAGGATTATTTGATAGAAAATCAATAACATCAACAATTATGTGATTATTTGATTGAACAAAATACTCTCCATTGATTCTATCATTTGTAGGGCAGATAAGTTTGAGGGAGCTTTGAGTTCAAAGAAATTCATAAACGAGAGACTTTAAACATGAAAGCTTATACAGGAATACATGATTGTTTTTGCATTAGACTTCTATAGTTCATAGTTCATATGGAGTATTACCGACCTAACAAGTGTTTGGATGTATCTACTTGTAATTCTTTGATCTTATTAGCCTTTCCTAGTGGATCATTTTCAGCAAACACTTTGCTAATTCCAAGATCCCTTGCAATGGTAGTTGTTGTAGCCTAATTATCCACAATCACCATAATACTTGAGATTCTCATTAACCGAAGGTATGATACAACACCATCTGCCTCTGGTTTCACAGGTATGATACAACACCTTTTGCCTTTGGTTTCATAGGATCTGTTATGGCAAAAGCCCCAACAATCCCCCCATCAATGTCTACCAATACACATGTATGAGCTACTTGTTAATATTTAATCTCAGGGCCAGTGGAACATTGTAGGCCTGCATGAACCTCTTGTTCCCAACCAACACCAGTTTTCCCTCATCATTTCCACTAACCCCAGCCCCTGGATGCACCTTAAAGTCATTGGGCTTTGTTACATGTTCCATAGCAGAGCCATACTTATAACGCAACTTATTAGCATATTCAATCACAACCTTTGCTATAGATTGCTCACTATTTACCTATCAATGAAACTTTCAGAAAACTTTGGGAAAATCAAATCCATAACTTTTAATCCAGAACATAAAGCTAGCAACTCCAACAAAACTAGGTGTATCCTCACCTCAGCAGCAACAACAACCATGCCACAGAACTCGTAGATAGGCACATTTGAAAAGAGCATTGCATTAACTACCATAGGTTTTCCCATTGTCAATGTACCCACTTTATCAAACATTACAGTTTGTATCTACATCTTGAGTACTTTGAGATTGAGTCCAGAAATTGGACTAATCAATTTCTAACAAGAAAGCAATCCTAAAATTGGATGTTTAACTATATTTTTTACCATATAGATTATTCATGTTGTATGGTGATTCAGATCACTTGCTTGTGTTCACAACTTTAAAAAGTCAAAGTTGCACTTATTTTTTGGAAACTCCTAGCTAGGATGCTTGTGTGCTATTTTGCAAGATGCTTCTCTTACAAACTCCTAGCTAGGATCATTAGCTAAAGTTGAATATTATTTAATTGTTTATATCATGTGGTCTAGTTATTAGGAACTATTATAAGGAAAAAAATAGGAACCACTATAAACATCAGATAGTTGGGTGCTTTGAGATTGATTCCAGTTGTTAAATTTTGATTGTTTCACATTTGTTGGAAGGGTTAAGATCCATCATATGGATGGCCGAACCATGCCAGATGGCTGTGCGAAATTTCAAAAATTTTCTAATCCTTTTGGGAATCGAATTACCTATGTTTTGAAAAACTGCATTTTTTAGGATCGGTTTTACACTGAAATAGACCAGATTTGAAACCAAACAAAGAGGGAGAT
>NW_010729148.1:1091646-1109503 GCF_000365185.1 Nelumbo nucifera | reverse complement strand
CACCACTATATAAGGACTCCGACCCCCAAAGCCAAAGGGGGGGAAAAAGGATGGTAACCCCTGCTCTCTAGCTCTCTCATTTCTCTCCAAGCTCTCTGTAATCAGAATGCTAACTTAGGCATCAGAGAGTCCCCGTCGGGAAAATATCCATGGGTCCTCTGATTCAGTTCTCGCAGGTCCCTCAGCTCCCGCCACCTACAAAGGAGAAGAAATCACCTCATGCAGAGGGTAGTCGGGTTGTGCTGCACCAGGGAGCTCCACCATCCTCTGAGTTGCAGGCCGCCTAGGAGCAGGTCAAATGACGAGTCCACCAGGGAGTTCACCACCAAGGAGCTCGCCACCAGGCAGTTCGCCACCAGGGAGCTCACCACCAGGCAGTTCGCCACCAAGTAGCTCTCCACTAGGGAGCTCGCCACCAGGCAGTTCGCTACCAGGGAGCTCACCATCAGGCAGTTCGCCACCAGGGATCTCGCCACCACGCAGTTCGCCACCAGGGAGCTCGCCACCAGGCAGTTCGCCACCAGACAGTTCGCCACCAGGGAGCTCACCACCAGGCAGTTCTCCACCAGGGAGCTCGCCACCAAGCAGTTCACCACCAGGGAGCTCACCACCAAGCAGTTCGCCACCAGGGAGCTCGCCACCGGGCAATTCTCCACCAGGGAGTTCGCCACCAAGCAGTTCGTCACCAAGTAGCTCTCCACCAAGGAGTTCGCCACCAGGCAGTTCTCCACCAGGGAGTTCGTCACCAAGTAGCTCATCACCAAGGCACGTCACCACCGGGTCAAATAACGAGGTACTTAGCCAAAAAAATTTATACATCACAAAAAATGGTACGTGACCCAAAATGGTTACATCAGTTGGCAATCACTGGTTGGCATATCAAAGATAACCCAATCCAACACCTAGTGTAGTACCATAATCAAGTCTAGAGGTTATGTGTAACTTTCCAGTTTTGCCCATCAATTTACAAGGTTCAGGGCATAACTAAAAAATGGTCGGGTTTAGTGTGTATCATCCAAACACACACTACATGTGCTTTGGATCTAACCCTAGCAGCTGAGACAAACTATCCCAACCTCGGCAGCACATCAGTGTCCACCTTGGCAAGATAAACTCCTATAGTCTATCCAATGGCTGAGAGCATTATAAACTAACACGAGTCTTATAAATGTCCAATTTAAGGGGTAATTTCATAGAAACATATCAATATCAACATAAAACTATAATGTACTTTTATTCATTTACAATAAATGTATCTGTACATCAATCTGATTGGAGCTAAAGGCAAACATTATCTAACAAATCCATTCCTATCCTATTCTATAAACATATATGGCCTTTTAGTTTGAAGTAGTGCATGAAGATAGAACTAATTAGTCGACCACATGGAGTGAGGCCAAAGAACTGTCATTCATTAAATTGATGGTAGATCAAGTGAAGGCTCACAATAGACCCACCTCAACATTCAACAATGATGGTTGGAAATATATTGTCGAGAAATTCAACAACACACATAACAAGGCATATACCCGTGACCAATTTAAAAACAAATTCCATTGCTAAAGCCCTTCTTCCAATTCGTTTGTCATATAAATTGTAAAATTTAGATATTTATGATCAATTGTGTAAATTCTTCATAAACTATATATGAGATACATGGAATCAAAAAGTGTGGTGTGGAATGATTCACACCATGCCTAAAGAATGCCACTATGGGTGTGGATTGCTTCTGTCCATACATTCTATCCATAGTTCAGAACAACTGTGAAATATAGTGTGATGTGGATTGGTTCTTGCAATGGGGTGTGGTGTGGACCTGTCTACACTCACCAATTTCTCATCCACACTACAGAACACCCCCTTAGTCATGTATTTTTTGCAAGAACATATTGTATTTACAATCTATCACATAATGTGCATATAGATTCGGGTAAATAAATCTAGTGAGCGATTATTTGAATTAAGGGTTAGTTCGTTTTCTTTTTTATTTTAAGAGGGGCAAGTAGGTTAAAGGAATTTTAGTTCCCGTTGACTAAAAAAACCCATGTTCTATTTTTATATTTATGTGGGGTTTATGAAAAACTTATTTTTCCTGGAATTTCTTTTTAGGAAGCCCGTGGGCCAATTCATTCAACTATGCTCAGAACCAGAGTTAATGTCCCTTTCCAAAATAGAAGAAAGAAACCCAGGTAAAGTAGTCCAAGTATATATGCGAGTGAGAGAAAGCTTTCTTAGCTACAAATGAGCCGCACAATCTGCACTATGGGGAATAAAAGCAACTGAGCAAGAAGGAAGGCTACTAATGAGAGTCCTGCAATCGGCTAACACAGTGCGCAACCGCCATGGTGGATCAAACTGATCATCCAATAGAAACTGAAGAATATTCTTAGCATTGCCTTCAATGATCGAAGAGAAAAGAATTAATTCTTCAGCAAAGGGCAAACCATGAAGGAAAGTTCTAGATTCAGATTCCTCAAGAATACAATATTTAATAGGAATGCCTCCAGCATAAAGAAACTAACCACAATGGTCTCCAGCAACCAAACCAACAACAAGAGTAGTAGAAGACACCGCTGCATCCACATTAATTTTAACCACTCCAATCGGAGGTTGACACCATAATCTGTGAGATGGAGCAAGGGAAGGTGTAGCCGTGTAGGCTGATTTAGTAAGCCACGACTAAAGGTGGTGAGAAAGGAAATGGTGGTATTAGCCTTGTAGATAATATTCGTAGGATTGAATGGAACTCCCTTGAACAACAATTCATTTCTAGCATGCAAAATGTGTTTCACACAGATACTGCCTTTGAAAAAAAAAACCATGTCCTTCATCAGCCATGGTGCCACAAAAAATGAAATAGGTCCAAAATATTCAAAAATGAGGGGTCATGAAGTCAAAAATTTAGAGAAGATCCGAACCAAATAGCTTTTGCTCCCGGGCACATCACAAGAAGGTGGAGCATAGATTCTGTGGCATTATGACAATCTGGACAAATATCACTAATGGCCTCAGAGAATCTATGTAGACTGTCCCGGGTAGGGAGTAACTGTTTAACACAAATGACAAGTGTCCAATAAAGGCGATCAGGGAGATCCACGCACCTGTTTGGTAGTTGTACTTGCAAAACCTAGGTAGCACCAAGTGTAAAAGATCATTGCGCCACGGCACTGATGAATGATCTACCGCATAAACACTTACCCAAATGAATAACTTGCCGAAAATGGTGTAACAAGGCTTTAAAGATACTTTCCTTAAATATTTCGAAATGGTGTAACAAGCATTGCTCATTTGAATTTATATATTTGAAAATGGTGTAACAAGCATTGTCCTTTGTGATCTGCCCCAAGTCCTTCTAGCCAACTTATAAACATATATGAAATACCTATCTCAAAGTTTATCTACATCACTGACACTCACTCAACAGTAAAGCTCAATTTTATTACTAGCGTGTCTAAAGAAAAAGGATTTATCTGATATCTGACTTTGGAAATCATCAAATGATTTAGTAACAATTTTAAATTACAATAAGCTGTAGCACCAGCAGCTCCATGGAATAAATATGCATGCTGTTACTGAGAAAAAAAAAAAAAAAAAGAAAAAAGTAACAGCTGAGGCCACGATATCAACAAAACATCGTTTACATAGGAACCATGGTCCAGCATGTCTTCGTGATTGATACAAGATGATGAAGAGATTAGGTCAATCAATGTGACCTGACAAACCAGTAAAGCAATCTTCAGATGCCCCATTGAAAGAAATCTACCACTTATTGCCGCCTATTACTTGCCTTTCTCCATGATCAACTCATTATGGCGCATTTTTCTCTATGGTTTGAAGAGTAATCTGGCGGTAATGCTTTCCATTAATCTTCAATTTCAATGGATTCTGCCAATGTTATCTCCAAGGGCAAACCAATGAGGTGCACCATGAAAATAGCCATGGGATGTGATGCGTTCTAATACGCCCATGGAAACTAATACGGAGTAAAGAAAATTGGCAAACCATGCTTTGTATATGTGCTACTAGACCTATTCTGTAGGCACAGGCTGAGAACTGAGGAGCCTTTCCACTTCATCATTAGCCTCTGCTTGCATTCTCCAACGCTGCAAGGTTAAATGGACATACAATGTTAGCAAAATAATATTTAGTTATGGAATCATGTCCCAACCAAACTGGACTCATCACTTGGAAATCTTGAGTTTATTGTTAAAAAGAAAAAAAAAAATCAAAAGCCTTGAGAACTGAGAAGCAAACTAGAGGAACCAATAGATAAGACTAAACAATTTAGAGAAAAGGTAAAACCTAGGACTCGAAAACTGAAATTTAATAAAAATACACTTTCCAGGTGAAGGAATTTTCTTTACCAATCAAAATAAGTAAAAAGAAATAAACAAAGCTTCAGATTTTTGCATCTTAAGAAATCTCAAAATTTCCATTTTAATTTATAAGTTTTGTAAACTTGAACTCAATCAGGCCATTTCAGTGTTCCTGCAACAAGTTCTAAACTCAAAGGTCCCAAATAACTACGGCATGCCTCTTCAAGGTTTTCTAGCTCCATGATTTGCTGTATCTGCTCTGCAATACTCTCCTGCACAAAATTGTTGAAATTTACTAGGCAGGACAAATATATGATGAGATATTATTTTATTTGTATTATAAAGTAGTGGTACATACCGCATTACTCACTGCTTCAGCAGCAAGAACATCAGAGTCCATTTCTACCTCAATCTCAATCATTGAAGATATCTGCCAAACCAAATAGCAATTATTTTCAATCAATAAAAGAAAATGGCTGAAAATGCACTATGAAGAGGTGCTTTTATCCTTAAAAACGTACTCTTGCATAGCTATCAATCAACTCAATCCGTCCCATTATAGAAGTCTCCAAACTTTGACGTACCCTTTGCACTCTGCTTCTCCGAGCACTAAAAAAAATGGTTGTCTAAGATATAATGACTTCCATGAAGAGACCTTGAAAGCTAACCCTCTTTATTGTTATGAGTATAATTTGATCAAAAGACTAATGGATAACAATCTTATTAATCAAACAATGATCTTAAAGATGACAGAGGTGTTCAAGGGTTTTACCGATAAGAAGGTTCTCCCACAGCTAAAATTTTATTCTCCAATTGGCACATCCGAGCCAACATCCAAACCTACAAAGGAAACCTTTATTATAGAGCCTCAATTTAGGTAACTCTCCCTATAAGAGCAGGATCTAAATATCCATGCTAATGCTTGTAAAAGAGCCTTGTACCATTTGCAGTTCTTAATTTGCAATCAATATGTAAGCTGTGGTTGATGTTGATTTAGTAGTCACTGTAATTAGGGTTCACCCCTACCCTTATTTCTTTTAAAAAGAAGTTTCTTATAGAAATAAAGGTATTGCCATACAAGCAGAGGAACTGGACCAATCTTTTCTCCAGTTCGACTCAGTCTCCAGCACTAAAAGTCAAGATGTTTTTAACCATCTGGTTAATTGCCACCTTCTACTAACTACAATAATTATGAAGAATGATCCAAGTTAACATTTTATATCTAGATTTGATCTTGATGTTTCCTAAAGAGATAGCAACGATTGTCCTTATTGAATGGTATGTTCTAATCTGACGTTAATGTACATACATGTGTATGCCATATTGGTATCTTTATATAAGGAGATTCCTAGTGAAGATCTGTAGTTTATATGTAAGATTGAATTTAACCTTGAATGAAACAATGGTGAATGGAAACAGATAATGATGATCAAAGAGAATGCGTTTCAAATTCCTTGATTCTTTTCTCTTTTTATATTTTCTTCTAGTCATCATATATAGCTAAGTATATGTTTTCAGTCTACATTAAAACAATTGAACCTGTTGCTAAACTAGTCATCATATATAAGCTACGCATGTGTTTTCAGTCTACATACACTAATCAAATATTGGAACAATTGAACCTGTTGCTCAACTAGTCCATCATATATAAGCTACTTATATGTTTTCAGTCTACATACAAACTGTAGTGAGAATGGGCCAAATGGGCCCTAGTGTTCTTTATTTCTTTTTAGTGTTTAAAAGTTATGTTTCTTAGTTATGGGCCTTATGGGGCTTCTTTTATTTTCTTTAATTATTTCTTTAATGCTGGCCGCCCCATTAAGGGCATCCAAGTAATTGTACTCAAACTTAGAATTATTAATAAAAGTGATGAAAGGGGGCTAGAGAGAGATGTTCGAATTCTTCTTTTCTCTCTTCCCTTCTTTTCTTCTTCCACAACCTATTGCTGAAACTTCTCTTCTTCTTCTTTCTCTTTCTCTCTTTTCTTCTTTTATTGCATTATCTGAATTACTGTAGGTGTAATTTTCAACTTGGTATCAGAGTGGGTTCCCACTTTCGACTTTTTTCTCCTTTCTTTGCCCATACATAGTATGTATGGAAAACTGATCGGTTGATCAATCAATTACTTATGCAGCCTAGTTAGGAAGGTTTTTGGAGAGTTTTGTGGAGGTTTTTCATCCTTAGTTGAAGCTTAGGGTAGGTTCTTGGAGATTTTCCCCGAAAACCCTAGATAACTGGAGAAACCTTGTTACAGGTCGTAGAGACAGTTTGAACCAGGCACTTGGGGACCAGAGGTAAGCCTTTTGATTTCTATTAGGGGCGGTTTTGGTTGGATTGAATTATGGAACCTCTGGAAGGGGCGGTTGAAGTTTCTCTCTTTCTCTCCATCCCGCAAGACCTTGTGAAACCCTAATTTTGGGGGGACGAGAGGTTGTTCTTTGCTTAGAACAGTAAATCTAGCCTAGTAAAGCCCTAATTTGATTTTCGTTTGCATCCGTTTACTCAATGGAGCAAACTGGAGGAGAGACTAAATATTCCGCAGATTCTGGGTTTGGACATAGGGGGTTAATGGAGAATCTTTTTGGGGTTGTGACTACTATGAAGTTAAATGGGACCAATTATTTAGCTTGGTCTCAATCTACTAAGATACATGTGTGTAGTAGAGGAAAATTACTAGGAGCAAGAAGAAACCGGAGGAGGATGATCCTACTTATGAAAGGTGGATACAGGAAAACTACACAGTAGTGGGTTAGTCAGTGAATTCTATGCAACCACACATTAGTCAGCATTACCTGTGGATTAAAACTGCAAAAGAAGTGTGGGATAGTGTCACAGAGACCTATTCCCAAAAGCTTAATGTTGCTTGGGCCTACAAATTGAAGCATGATGTGAATAATCTTAAACAGGGGGAGAAGCCCTTAGTAGTCTACTTCTCTATGCTGAAATCTCCTTGGCAAGAGATTAGTTTGATGGAGACTATTGTTTGGGGTTGCACAAAGGATGTTGAAACATATAGGAGGTTGGTGGAGAGAAATCGGGTCTTTGAGTTCCTCATCGGACTCAACTCAGAGTATGATAGTGAGATAGAATGTTTTAGCAAAGGACGAGGCGACTTTGTCTCAGGCATATACTATGGTGAGCAATGAGGAGAGTAGAAAACAGATTCAATCTGTTGAGTCGTAGGTTGATCACTATGCTAATGTGGGGATGAAGCCAAAGGTTAGCAACGGGAAGAAAGATGTTATTTGTGAATACTGCAAGAAGCCTAAACACACTAAAGACACATGTTGGAAGCTGCATCCAAAGCTTGTTCCTACCAGATTCAAGAAAGAAAATGGTGGGAAAAGGGTTGAAGTTGGAAAATGTGGAAATGCAAATGTAGTCACCTCTTCACAAAGTGAACAAGGACAGGGTGGAGAGAAGTCAGTGGGAGAACAACTTGCAGCTACTAGGGCTGAATATGAGAAGTATGGCCGAATCATCAGTCACTTAGAGTCCACTGCCATAGCTCCTTTAGAGACTATTCCTTCCTTTGCATATGCTCACTCAGGTATCCATGCTATTGCACATCATGCTTTTGTCTCAGGTATAAAACCCCTTGGATAATTGGTTGGTGCTTTTGACCATATGACCAGTGTTTCGCAGTTATTCACCTCTTACCAACTTCTTTCTGGACGGGATAAGATATACCTTGCTGATGGCTCCCTAGCCCCTATCACAGGAAAGGGAGACATTAAGACCTCTAATGCCTTGACCTTATCATCTATTCTTCATGTACCTAAACTTAATACCAATTTGCTTTCAATTAGTAATTTGACCTTATCTCCTTTTTAAGAAAGGCGCAAAATTACAAAAAAAAGAGCTAGAAAATAAAAAAAAGTCAAAAAAATCCAAAAATATTAAAAAAAATGCAAAAAAAATAAAAAATATTAAACATAATGTTAATAAAAGTATAAACTTAAATTTTAAAATAAATGATTTAAAAAACCTATTATCTAAAATTAAAATACATAAACATARCATGTAAAGTGTATTCAAATGAAAATTTAAAAATAAAAGCAAACATATAAAGCATTTGTAAGCATGTAAAACCCGCAATCTCTTTTTTTCCTTAATTGCATTGCTTCAAGTAGTTAATTTGACGTAAAACATATTGCATTCTTGATTCTATGAGTCGCATTTGTAGCACGCCCCTCGAGGCAAGCCCAAACAAGTCTATGTTAGGATCTGAAATTTTTATTTCTCACATAAAAAATAATGATTTTATAACTTTCATTGCCTTTTAAGAAGATATTTTATTGCAATGAATGAATGAACAACATAAGCAAATAGGGGGTTCTCGGAGCTTCGGTAACATAGCTTTGTTTGGGCTTGCCTTGAGGGGCGTGGTTGGGGGCGGAGCCCTCGACCCAGCCGTTAGACTCAAAAAACAACAAAAAGCGCAAAATTTTAAAAAGGCGCATCAAGCGCACACCTAGGCGCACCAGGCGCGTGCCTTTTGAAAGAGGTGCGCCTAGGACCTGGGCGAGGCGCATACCCCAAAATGTGCCTCGCCTATGTGCCTAGACGCACCTTTTAAATCACTGGCCAACACTCCACAACAAAATGTAGTGAAGAGGAAAAACAAACATATTGTAGAAGTTGCAAGGAGCATTCTCTTTACGACCCATGTTCCTATGAAGTTTTGGGGTGATGCAGTTTTAACAGCTACATACCTTATTAACCACATGCCATATCGAGTCTTGGGGTTAAAATCTCCCTTTGGAGTCCTCTTTCCTGATGTTGAGATTTTCTCTATTCCTCTGAGGGTCTTTGGTTGCACTTGTTATGTCCATATTCTCAATTCCAAAAGACACAAGTTTGACCCCTAGGCTCAAAAGTGTATCTTCCTTGGTTATGCCTCTACACAGAAAGGGTACTGTTGTTTTGATCCCATTAGTGGCACTTGGTTCATTTCCATGGATGTCACCTTTGCAGAGTCAGTTCCTTTTTATAGCCATCCTTCTGAGGGGGAGAGATCTCTCGAGTTGTTTTCTTCATCCCTTCCTTTGCCAACTCCAGTTGAGTCTTGTATCGAGCCCTCCATAGTTACCCCCATTCCCGTGGAGGGATCTTCTCCTTTGAGGTCTTCCGCTCCTACTCCCCCTCCTACTAGTCCTCCAGTTGTTTCTACTCATCCTATTCTCCTGAGGTGGTATCGGCGGCAAAGGCTAAGGCAAACACAGATTGATCCCACACCTCTAGTTGAGACTCAGATGCTCTCGATTATTAAAGAAAGGACATGTCCATCACCTCCTCCACCAGCACCCTTGTTTCCAGACCTTGACCTACCCATTGCTTTGAGAAAAGGTAAGAGGAAATGTACAACTCATTGTATTTCCAGACACCTTTCCTACAGTTAGTTGTCCCCATCCTACTATGCCTTTCTAGCCTTCATTTCCTCTCAATCCATCCCAAAGTCTGTTTTAGAAGCCTTAGCCATACCAGATTGGAGGGATGCTATGAGTACTAAAATAGAAGCCCTTCATAAAAACAACACCTGGGATATTGTTGACTTGCCAACTGGGAAGGAACCTGTTGGGTGCAAATGGGTTTTCACTATCAAGTATCGTGCAGATGGGTCAATTGAGAGGTATAAGGCTCGGCTTGTTGCCAAGGGATATACCCAGGTATATGGGATAGATTACACTAAGACCTTTTCTCCAATTGCTAAATGACTCCGGTGAGTGTTCTTTTATCCTTAGTCGTGAGCTATGATTAGCCTTTGTATCAATTTGATGTTAAGAATGCATTCCTGAATGGTGATCTCACTAAAGAGGTATATATGTCCCTTCCTCTTGGTATATATGGCAAGGAAATGCAGGGTAAGGTGTGTAGATCGAAGAAATCACTTTATGGCCTGAAACAATCTCTACGTGCTTGGTTTGACAGGTTTAGGGCTGCTCTTGTTCAGTTCGGCTACACTCAAACTTAATCAGATCATACCCTCTTTTTTAAGAGAAAAGGCACTCTTGTGACATTCTTTATAGTTTATGTAGATGATATTATGGTTACTGGCAGTGATACAGAAGAAGTTAGTGCTCTCAAGAAGTTTCTCAGTTCTGAATTTGAAATTAAAAATTTAGGGGAGTTGTGGTATTTTCTGGGCGTTGAGGTTGCTAGGTCCAAAGAAGGTATCTTTATTTCTCAACGGAAGTATGTGCTAGACCTTTTTACTGTGACTGGAACTTGGTGCTAAACCTGCCTCTACCCCTATTGATGTGAATCCTAAACTCTCAGCTAATGATGAACTTTTAGCTGACAGGGGAGTGTTTTAGAGATTACTAGGGAAACTTCCTTATCTATATATGACTCGTCAGACATTTCATATGCTGTGAGAGTCATCAGCCAGTTCATGCATGCTCCTAGAGACACACATATGGCTGTTGCAAAAAGGGTGTTATGCTACCTTAAGGGAACCCCCGGGGAGGGTATATTATTTGCTAAACATAGACACAAGAAAGTAGAAGCATATACAGATGCTGATTGGGCAGGAAATGTAGATGATTGAAGATCCACATCAGGATATTGTGCTATGGTAGCCGGAAATATTGTTTCCTGGAGAAGCAAAAAGCAGTTAGTAGTTGCTAGATCTTCAATTGAGGCAGAGTATATAACTATGGCCCATGGTTTTTTTGAGTTGTTATGACTTAGATCTCTCCTTAATGAGATGGGTGTTTCATGTGATGAGCCGCTGATGTTGTATTGTGATAACCAAGCTGCTATTAACGTTGCTCACAACCCAGTTCAGCATGATAGAACTAAGCACATTGAGGTAGATAGAAACTTTATACGGGAGAGAGTGGCTTCAGGAGAGGTGTGCCTACCTTTCATTGTATCAGAAGAGCAATTATCAGATTTTCTAACTAAGGGAGTCCCAAAAGGCAAAGATTCAACATTATGTAAGCAAGTTGGGCATGATTGACATCTATGCTCAGCTTGATAGTGTAGTGAGAATGGGCCCTAGTGTTCATTATTTCTTTTTAGTAGTGTTTAAAAGTTATGTTTCTTAGTTATGGGCCTTCTTTTATTTTTTTTTAATTATTTCTTTAGTGCTGGTTGCCCCATTAAGGGCATCCAAGTAATTGTACGCAGACTTAGAAGTATTAATAAAAGTGATGAAAAGGGGGCTAGAGAGAGAGGTTCGAATTCTTCTTTTCTCTCTTCCCTTCTTTTCTTCTTCCACAACCTATTGCTGAAACTTCTTTTCTTCTTCTTTATCTTTCTCTCTTTTCTTCTTTTATTGCATTATCTGAATTACTGTAGGTGTAATTTTCAACTCAAACTATCCAGCCAAAGTTTGGATTAGTTGACTACCTAGAGTTTTGATGACTCTTGTGCCTGACTAGACCACTAATTGGGTGATGAACCCCAGTTGGACAACTTGGTTATATACTTTTCTTCTTTTGTTTTGGCTTTAAAAAGATACTTGAAGTAATGTGTGCTATGTACAGGTAAAGTATGAGATAACACAATTCAAGTGAAAGCTGATCTGTCAAGTTGACCGGTCATTTCCTAGGTGTTGACCAGTCAATGATTCACAGTTCAGCTGCCTTGGCTGCAGTGGTTCATTACAGCATCACATACCAAAAGTTCCCCAGATCACCACCCTCAATGTTATAAAATTTCAAATGTATCCTTCTCTTTAACTTTTCATTGCACGTTTCAACTCAGTCTCAAAAGGAAGATAGTTGAATACACTTGCACAGATTTATTACCTCTTTCTCAGTGGCTTCTCTTAGATCCTTAATGCGGGCCTGAAGTACATCATATTGAGATAAAAGTTGCTGCTTGATGGCAACTGCATCAACCATTCTCTCAGGAAGCTAGAACCATGCCAAAAGTATTGATACATAAGAAGAGATGCTTATTCATCCATGTTGAATTTTTCTTGTGCTAAGCACTTCAAGAATTAAAAGTTAACAATAAGGTCTGACAGTTCTGATTAGTTTAACAAACAGTAGCTGTTTTGATACAGTTATTTTTGAAAATTTTTTTGATGCTAAAAAAATGCACAGATACAACAATCTTAGGTCAAAATCAACTAAATGATTTTAACCACCTGACACAATCATTTACATAGCTAGAATGTATTTAGAAAAATCCTGAGAAGAAACCCTTTCATCAAATCACTGCAACTGTATGTCCAGGCCAATTTCATCTCAGAGAACTCCTAGGTAGGACCACAGAAGTGTGCAACACCTCCCCCTCCCCTGTGCATACATCATAAGCATGAAAAGAAGATTCCAGAGAGAAAATGGTTCTACGTACCCGACTCAATTGTGGCAAAACTAAACCATTTACAGTAGTTCCAATGGCAAGCGATGCAACGGCAGTGGCAAAAATGAACTGGGGCAAGCTGGGATTTATTATCCCAGATGCAGCATCCCCAGTAGCCAGCACCACAAGAGCAGGAAAGAGGACAGAGGGACTAAGTAGAGATAAACTTCCATTCTTTATAGGGGCTCTTAGCAACTGTGATTCCTGTCCATTTGTGTGGTTTGTCAGACAAATAGGCTCTCCAGGGTTGAAACCAGGAACCTTTGGGTTAAGTCGAAGGGGACCTACATCCCGATAAATATTTGGAGGAGCTGCCAGAGAGATGGTTATCCTTTCTCCTTCTTGTGCAGGAAGTTCCACTGTTTTTGTAGCAAACCTGTATGTACGAGCATTTCTGGAAGGAGTTTGAACCTGAAATAGTGCAAAGGATTATCAGAAAAATAGAAAGTTAGTATGGCTTGGCACTGTGCAGTGAAGCATATGCCTAAAAAAGATTCTAAACAATCAACAGAATCACTGAACAATTTAACAGCTAGAACACCAGAATACCTGTATATGTTTAACATACCCATGTCAAACATGCTAAGTACCTGATAGGAATATATTTTGTAGCAGGAACACTCCTAAAAATATGTAAACCTTATATTTAATGGAGTAGAGTATGAAAAATTCGTTGGATGTTAGAAGTTTTATTATATCTGACAAGATCACTGAACACTTTAACAGCTAGAACACCAGAATACCTGTATATGTTTAACGTACCCATGTCAAACATGGTAAGTACCTGATATCAGTGTTTTAAAAGTGCAAGGGCCAATTTGCACCTAAGACGCAAGGCGCAAGGCGAGGCGCAAAATTACAAAAGCTAAAAATTCAAAAAAAAAGTCAGAAAATTCAAAAAAAAAAATTAAAAATGCAAAATTTTCAAAAAATATTAAACATAATGTTAATAAAAATATAAACTTAAATTTTAAAATAAATGTTTTAAAAAACCTATTATCTAAAATTAAAATACATAAACATAACATGTAAAGCATATTCAAATGAAAATTTAAAAATAAAAGCAAACATATAAATCATTTTTAAGCATGTAAACCCACAATCTCTTTTTTCCTTAATTGCATTGCTTCAAGTAGCTAATATGATGTAAAACATATTGCATTCTTGATTCAATGAGTCGCCTTTGTACCACACCCCTCGAGACAAGCCCGAACAAGTCTATGTTAGGGTCTGAAATTCTTATTTCTCACATAAAAAAAATAATGATTTTATAACTTTCAATGCTTTTTAAGAAGATATTTTATTGCAATGAATGAATGAACAACATTAGCAAATAGGGGGTTCCCGGAGCTTCAGTGAGCGAAAGAACAGGAGAAATAAGAATTTCAGACCCTAACATAGACTTGTTCGGGCTTGCCTCGAGGGGCGTGATTGGGGGTCCGGGGGCAGAGCCCCCGGCCCAGCCGTTAGACTCAAAAAAACAAAAAGCGCAAAATTCTTAAAAAGGCGCACGCCTGGGCTGAGGCACAAGGCGCATGCCTATGTGCACCAGGCGTGTGCCTAGGACCTGGGTGAGGTACATACCCTAAAATGCGCCTTGCCTGTGCACCGCCTTGGCGTGCCTTTTAAATCACTGCCTGATAGGAATATATTTTGTAGCAGGAACACTCCTAAAAATATGTAAACCTTATATTTAATGGAATAGAGTATGAACAATTCGTTGGATGTTAGAAGTTTTATTATATCTGACAAAATATGAGCATTGAAAAATGATGTTTAGCTTCAAAAATCTAAACACTATAGCACGGTAATCACCATATTGAATGGGATATTTTTACTAGTTAATCTAAAGAAACAGAAAAACATCCCTGTTTCCCATATCTGTGTCCATTTCTGTATTCGTATCTGGGCTGTCTTAGTTTAACAGACACATTGATTGGCAATAGGAGAACACATTTTCAAGGGCAGATAGCTGAGGCTAGCTACCTACAAGGGGTACTTGGTACTTTATTGTGCACTTCTTATTTATACATTAATAAAATTTTAAATGTTACTGATAAAAAAATACTTGGAACACATTTTTCTACAAAAAAAAAGTGTTATAAACTAGAAGTCAGATATAATTGCATTGAAGTTTAAAAGATTGTGTTCGAAAGCTATTTTAGAGGCTTCAACAAATATACATGAAAAATAAAAGCATCAAACAAATTAGCTATCAAGAAAGTCTTTACCACAATAGAATGAACAGCAGCAGGAATGCTCTGTTTCATTACTTGCAGGAATCTTAACCATCGTTCCCATGCTGGAATGTCCATGCTGCGTTCGTCAGGAGGAGATCCTTAGAGAAAGTGAATATCGCAAGATCAACACCATACACAAATACATCTTATGAGTGAAAACACAGAAGAATGATATTAGTAACTATATTATAATAATATTGTATCACAGGTTATTCTAAAACAGTAAAGATTTTTTGGATCAACCAAAAAAAAACATTAAACATTTTTTGCTGATTTTTGTTACATCAGAATAGAATTTCCTGAAGTGATAGGTAAGCACATTGCTTTGGCACCAAAACTAGACAAGATAAATCAAGGAAAGAAAATAAGGTGTTTGGCATGGCTATAGATTAAATGTCTCTGATTGTTACAAATGCTGGATCACATGATATATAAGCCACCAAACAGTAGGTTCTTTTAAAAAAAAAACAGCTCAAACACCAAAGACACTAACTAGTGTTGGAATCTGGAAATTCATGTGATATGTTGCTTGCGCTTTACCATATTTGGGATCTTTGGAGAGTAGGCATTCTAATTCACAACTCTACAGAACTGACTTGGGTAAAAGTAAACAAACACTCCAGCAACATTGAAATGTGTCATATAGAAACACATCCAGTGGATAAATTTATCAATTGAGATTTGATTTTTTATAACAAGAAATACATTGAGTAATACAATAATAGAAATAAAACCTGATTTCTTCTGATTCAATACTAACTACATCTCCAGAAACAAGCTCATACTTGTAGCGGCACTTGGAACAGGTTGCAATCTGCAAGACACCACAAACATTTTAATGTCATAGAAAAATGTACAAGAAGCATAGCTGTCATCAGTATTATCATTGTCATCATCTTCCCCACCTATATTATCCCACTTAAACTGAATTAAAAAAAAAACTCCTGTTCTGCTCCAAGGCCACCACATCTTTTGTTAATGAACAAGCTACCAAATCTTTTTCCTACTATTAAAGACTTCAACTTGTTTTCTGTTAGAATGTAATGCTTGTACAAAATTACTCCATTATATCTATCTATCTATCTATATATATATATATATATAAGTCTACTCCATTGTGGACTAGAGTGGTCTGGGTTCAGTGTTTCATCCAAACACACCCTAGCAGCTGAGACAAGCTGCCCCAACTTCTTTGGCAGCACATTAGTGTCAGCCTTGGCAGGATAAACTCCCCAAGTCTATCCAACGGCCAAGAACATTCTAAACTAACACGAGTCTCATAAGTGTCCAATTTAAGGGGTAAATACATAGAAACATACCAATATTAATATAAAACAATAATGTACTTTTATTCATTTACAATAAATGTATATGTACATTAATATGATTGGAGCTAAGGGCATATACTGTATAGCAATATCAACGGGAAGATTAAATAACTTAGGTCTCGAAGTGCAAAGCATGAAAAATGGAACCATGAATACATCATTGTCATGTCATGGCTGTTAGTATCTATACATCCTCAAGTGAGGAGGAATTTCATGTGGGCAAAGACAACATGTGAAACCTAGGAACAAGCCAAGTCTACCTATTTTGATCAGTGACACTTTGCCAAAATTTATCAATTGCGAGCAACATCATATACTTGCAAACAGGGGGAGAGAAGTCTTTTTGTATATTACTCTGACTTGACCTTTATCTAGAAAAAGCTAGACCATTATCAAAATATGAATTGGAAGTGTGATGAGGATGCACAAGACTACAAGAAGCTTGTCTCACAGCAACGGGTGTTCGCCTTTCTCTTGGGACTGAATCTTGCAGATGAATCTATTTGGATTCAGATCTTAGGAAGTAAGGACCTTCCATCAGACCAAGAAGTGTATGCCCTAGTGTAGTCTGAGTATGAGAAGTTTGATGAATAATTTTGAGGGTGAATCAATGGCCTTGGTGGCAAAAAGTGATGCAAGTTAGGTGGTGGAAATTCATTTAAGAAGGGGGAATTTCAGAAGAAAGAGGATGACAAAGATAAGTTATGGTGCACTCACTGTCGGAAGTCTAGGCATACTTGTGACACTTGTTGGGAGCTTCATGGGAAACCAAAATGGTCTCAAGAGTTAAGCAAGAAATCTGTTTAGACCAAAATAAGAAGATAGGACAGCAGGGTCCAAAGAAATCTAGTGCAACAAATATGGCTACTTAGGAAACTTTGTTATCTACTGTGAATTAGGAACGTGCTTCTGGTTCTATTCCTAAGGAAGATATTATCAATTCCTCCTGTGACCATTTGGAGTTATACGGTAGTGTAGTTTGTTAGATGGATAACTCTACCCCTACCTCATCAACTTCCTTTGCGTTTACATCAAGTAATTCTGGCATGACTTTCCATGTGACTTCTGATTTCCCTGACTCTCCTTGGATAATTGATTCAGGAGCTTCGAACCATATGACTGGTAAGTCAAATTGCTCTCAGTTCTATCATCTCCTCTTTGGTAGGGATAAGGTGAAACCAGCTGATGGCTCTTTTTCCAACATATCTAGTTAAGGAACCACCTTACTTCCTTTTGGACTCCACCTTTCTAATGTTCTGCATTTCCAAAAATTCCTATCAACTTGTTTTATGTTAGTATTATTGTTTTGGAATGGTAGAATACTGATGTGTTTCATTCTATTGCCAATTGGCATATTTATACAGTAAGCTGCTGCAATAAATAGAAAGAAGAAAAAAATAGAAAGAAAATAAAATAGAAAGTACAAGAATAGAAAGAAAAAATTTTCTAAATCAATCCTTCCACAATCCTAGAAATATATACAATTCTATTTTTACACAACTACCAAATATAGATCTGCACCAGTAATCCCACGTTTTCCAACACTCCCCCTCAAGCTGGTGAATAGAGATCCTCCATTCCCAACTTGGCTATAATTCTTCGAAAGTCTGTACTATTGAGCACTTTAGTAAGTACATCGGCCAGTTGTCCTTTT
>NW_010729148.1:1027827-1076728 GCF_000365185.1 Nelumbo nucifera | reverse complement strand
TTGGAATTGAGGTTGCCCGATCAAAAAAGGGTATCTTCATCTCCCAAAGGAAATATGTCCTAGACTTGCTTAAGGACACTAGAAAGATTGGGGGTTAAACAAGCTGACTCTCCCATTGACCCCAACCATAAGTTAAGTGACAGCCATGGCGAACCTCTTAAGGATGTGAAGCAATTTCAGAGGCTTGTAGGGAGATTGTTGTACCTCTCTATGACTCGTCCAGACATAGCATATGTTGTTGGTGTCCTCAGCCAATTCATACATGCACCTAGGTCCACTCATCTTGAAGCAGCAGAAAGAATACTGCGGTATCTTAAGAAGTTCCCGAGTGCTGGCTTATTATTCCAGAAACATGGACATTTGAGAGTTGAAATTTACATAGATGCGGACTGGGCTGGATCTCAAAGTGACAGAAGGTCTACTAGTGGTTACTGCACCTTTGTAGGAGGGAACCTTGTTACTTGGAGGAGTAAGAAACAAACCGTAGTAGCTAGATCTAGTGCTGAAGCTGAGTACCGTGCAATGGCACACGGAGTAGCCGAAGGTATGTGGATAAAGAATCTATTGGGAGAGTTGGGTTTTCTAGTAGACAAACCCATGACTCTACTCTGTAACAACAAGTCAGCTATAAGTATCGCTACCAACCCGGTACTACATGATAGAACAAAGCACATTGAAGTTGACAAGTACTTTATTAGAGAGAAAATCATCACAGGCGAAGTGGCGAAGTATGCACTCCATACATCAGCTCTGAAGACCAACTAGCAGACATCTTTACAAAAGDRCTAAAYCATTCYAGAYAYCAAGRTCTCTGTGACAAGTTGGGCATGATTGATATCTATGCTCCAACTTGAGGGGGAGTGTTGACAGGTGTATTTATATGTACTGTACACAGGTTTAGTGCCTGTAGGGNGTATTTATATGTACTGTACACAGGTTTAGTGCCTGTAGGGGTATTTTTGTAATTTTGTAGTCCTCTTGTGTTGTATGGCCAGTATAGTATAAATACAAATGCTTCACTCGCATGAAGCAGTTCTTTTGAGGCCTTAAGTCTGCAGCCTCTTCTCTCTTCTTCTTCTTCTTCTTCCTTTCTTCTTCTTCTGCTCAACAGGGTGAAACCAACTGACTCTCTTACTGGTCCAAACCAAAAGTTAGGTGATTGTCAAGGTGAAACTATCAAATATGTGAAGCAATTTTAGAGAATGGTGGGAAGACTCTTGTATTTATCCATGACATGCCTAGATATTGTTTATGTTGTAGGGGTTCTTATCCAGTTCATGCATGCTCTCAAGGCTGCTTGCTTGGAAGCTGTTGAAAGGGTCCTCAAATATCTTAAGAAATTTCCAGGTGTTGGGTTGTTGTTCCAAAAAATGGGCATTTGAAGGTTGAGGTATATATAGATGCTGATTGGGCTTGATCTATTGATGATAGAAAATCCACCAATAGTTATTGTACCTTTGTGGGAGGGAACCTAGTTACATGGAAAAGCAAGAAACAAAGTGTTGTGGCCAAGTCTAGTGCTGAAGCTGAATACCGGGCTATGTCTCATGGAGTAGCTGAGATCATGTGGATTAAGAATTTGTTGAGAGAATTGGGATTTACTGTGGATAATCCCATGTCCTTATATTGTGATAATAAGGCAGCTATCAAAATCGCAGTTAATCCTACTCTTCATGATAGGACCAAACACATTGAGGTGGATAAGCATTCTATCAGGGAGAAACTTGTTAGTAGAGAAGTATGTACACCCTATGTTAGTTCTAAAGAGCATCTTGCAGACATCTTCACTAAGGGTTTACATCACTTACGACATAATGATCTGTGTGACAAGTTAGGAATGATTGACATCTATGTCCCAACTTTAGGGGGAGTGTTGAAATAATGTACTCTGTTGCTAGTAGTCAACTACTAGTAGTATAGGAACAAAGTACGTTATTTCAATAACCCATTAGCCTTGGAGGCAAATATGACTCCAGATGTGGTTTTGTGTGTTGCTGTGGTGGTTTTCTGAGAAGCCCTCTACTTGGCAGTCCAAAGAGGGATAGTACATAAGTGACATTGCAGAATGTTTCTTCTTAGTTTGTAGTGGCTGTTTTGAATTGTTTCAATGAAGAAACAAGTTGTCTATATGAGAAAGTAGTTCGTGATTGGTTCTTGGCTGTGTAATATCAGCTTTTTTTTTTGTGGTTTCTTTTGAATTGTTTTCTTGGCTGGCTGAACCCGTTGCTTAGTAGTAGTGAGAGTGTGAAGGTGTGGTGACAACCTTTGTTGGTGGCTGTGTGAGGTTTGTCTTCTAGAACCTAAGGTGTTATAGTCCTATGGCTTTAACTAGTGGTGAGATAAAATCTGCTGTAGGGTTACAACATGATTGCATGACAGTACAAATGACCTTTGTCAAGCTGAATGGTCAAAATTACATTCCTTGATCAAAGCTTGTAGAGGTAGTTTTTATTGCTAAAGGCAAGCTGAAATATGTGTAGGTGGATAAGCCAACAAGTGGTACTGATGGGTATAACGAGTGGCTACAAGAAAATGTACACTGATTATGACTTGGTTGTCGAATAGTATGGAGAACCACATTAGCATAGACCTTATATTTTTAGATATTGCCAAAGAAATATGGGATCATGCCAGATAACTATATTCTTGGAGGAAATCTGGTAACATAGAAGAGTAAGAAACAAACTGTGGTAGCAAGAAGCAGTGCTGAAGCTGAATATAGAGCTATGGCACACACAACCTGTGAGTTAGTGTGGTTGAAGAACCTTCTCCATGAGATTGGGTATACACTCAACAATCCTATGAAGTTGTATTGTGACAATCAAGCTGTTGTACACATTGCATCTAATCCAATATTCCGTGAGAGAACAAAATACATTGAAGTTGGCTGCCATTTTGTAAGAGAACAAGTGTTCAGTGGAGTGATAAATACAGTATATGTTAATATAGGGAGTCAGTGGGCTGATTTATTCACAAAAGGGTTGAGCTGGAGAAAGGTGGATCATATATGTAACAAGCTGGGATTATATGACATATACTCTCTAGCTTGAAGGGGGAGTGTTAGAGTCGACAGTCCAAGGGTATTTGAGTCATTTCAGAATAATTTATTCTAGTGATTTTTGTTTATTATGTTTGAGATTGCATAGAGTGTCCCATACTTAAAGAGGGGCACAAGGGTCATTGTACTTTTTGTGTGGAAATCTATATATATTATTCTTGTCGGCTGGGTTCAGTGATTTTTTTCTCTATTAGAAAGAGCAGCCGAACCATCTTCTTCTCTCTTTCTATTCTCTTCCTCTTCTTCCTTCTCTTTGTTTCTCCTCTCTATTTTCCCTTTATTTCAGGAAGGAAATCAGGTCTAATCGAATATCTAACATGTATATATGTCTACCCTAATATTCTAATCTAAGGGTCGAACCACTTGAACCATTCGACCTGGACAATTGAACCACTGACTCGGAAACCGGTGATCAAAGCAGTTTTGTTTCCGGGTTGGCTTTTAAAACCTTTGTTTATACTATGAAACATTGTCCTAATGGTAGTGTTGAAAGATATAAAGCTCATTTGGTGGCCAAGGGGTACACTCAGATTTATGGGGTGGACTACACTGAGACTTTTTCTCCTGTTGCAAAAATGGGGTCCTTGCATGTGATTGTTTGCCTTGTAGCTAATTTTGATTGACCTTTCTCCAACTTGATATCAAGAATGCCTTCTTTCATGGTAATCTTGAGGAGGAAGTTTTTATGGAGCAACCTCTTGGATATGTTGTTCGGGGGGAGGTTGGGAAGGTGTGCAGGTTGAGGAAGGCAATTTATGGCATAAAACAGTCTTCGAGCTTGGTTTGGTAGGTTTAGCAGTGTGGTACAAGGGCTTGATTTGTATCAAAGTAGTGTTGATCACTCAGTTTTCATTAGGAACACCTCAATTGATAAGATAATTCTTGTAGTGTATGTCGATGATATCATTATTATAGGGAGTGACATTAAAGGAATTCAAGATTTGAAACTTTTTCTACAACACAAGTCTCAAACAAAAGACTAGGGACAACTTAAATACTTCCTAGGGATAAGTGCCAAGGTCTAAACATGGAATTTCTCTCACAATGAAAATATGTTTTCCATTTGTTAGAGGAAACTAGGTTGTCAGGGACAAAATCAGTTGAGACCCCTATTGATCTGAACACTAGATGACAAATACTGAGGGGGCATTGTTGGAAGACCTAGGTAGATACCAAAGATTGATAGGAAAACTTATTTACCTTACTATTACTAGACCGAATATCTCCTTTAGAGTAGGAGTACTCAGCCAGTTTATGCAAAATCCAAGAACCAGTCATTGGATGGTGTAGTGAGAGTGATACATATTTGAAGAGCTGGTGTACAAAAAGGGGGGGTGAGCTGACATTGGAAGGGTGCTCTAATGCTGACTGGGTAGGATTAGTAACAGATAGGAGGTCCACCACAGGATATTGCACATTTCTTGCTGGAAATTTGATCACATGGAAAAGCAAAAAACGGTGTTGTGGCTAGAAGCAATGCTAAAGCAAAATATAGAGCGATCGCTCACACTACATGTGAACTCGTTTTGCTGAAACAGTTGTTACGAAGTTGGGGTGAATGTTCCTAAACCTATAAGGTTATTCTATGATTACCAAGCCGCTATTCACATCTCTTCTAATCCAATGTTTCATGAGAGAACGAAACACATAGAGGTAGACTGTAATTTTGTGAGAGAGAAAGTCACTAGTGGGGAGTTTATCACACCATATGTGAAATCAGAGGATCAACTAGCAGACTTCTTCACCAAAGGATTAGATCGCATGCAAATGAGTTATATTTGTGACAAGCTAGATATTTATGACATCAATGCTCCAGGTTGAAGGGGAGTGTTAAAAGAATGGGTTGTATTTATTTGTTGACAAATATATACAGAAAGCCTCTAACGACCAAACCCTCCTCTCTTCGTTTCTTTTCTCTTCTCCTCTTACTTCTCTTCTCCTACTCCATTTCTTTCTTCATTTTTATTATTTTTTTTGTGGTCGATTTCAATTACCACCAATTCATTATGCAAGTTCCCTTAAAATAACCTCATTTCTAATTTTATCCTATTCTTACTGCTCATCCATCTCAACTCCTAAACCCTACTATACTACTCATCTTATGTATTTCTCTTTTTCTTGAACACCAACTTTGTGCCCAGTAGAAGCAACACTGTTCTTGTAGCCATCTCATAAAAGCTTTCCTTCAAATTTAACAATAAATGCTACTAGGATAATTCATAATTTTCTAGCAATAGTAACAGCAAGTCCTAATCACAGCATTCCTCACATGCATTTCCACTTTGTCCACATACCTCTGATTTCATGGGTGATATTGTTTTATAAAAAAAAAGGCCATTACCCAATGTTGACCCCAGCTATTTGGAGTCTTGGGAGGGGTAGACTGGGTAGGGTCCTAACGTTTATCATTTTTTTTTGCACAAAGTGGCTGCACTGAGACTCAAATCTGTGTTCTTACGCTTGCCAGCCCAAAGATTTTCTCATTAAACCAAGTAATGGCTCCTGGTGGTGTCCTTTTATATGCAACCCTATTATGAACAATTAAACCAATATACCAAGAATGATTGGACTTTATTATGTGATGTAAAGTGATTCAAACTGAATATATAACTGAAGTTTCCTTGGATCAAACAGGAATCGGCAAGAAATGCTATAGTTCTCTCTATACAAGACTCTATCTGGGTGACTCATCCAACATTACGGACAGTCTTTAAAGATTTGGAGACACCTTAAATTTTTGTGAATGGACCTCTTCCTCTGGTCTGTTGTAAACAATAGGGGGGAATTCTGAACTTCTCCAATGCTGTATCATTGGTCCCAACCCTGATGGAGGAAGGGGGTGGCATCAAATCCATAGTCATTTGAAAATTTTTTCCAAACACTTCACACAAATTCCAGATCCACAGATAGAAAGAAGAAGATGCATGCAGCCATCATGAAATCTCGAAGGACCATGATGATGACAATAACAAACAATTATGACTATAACGATGATATAATGATGATGATGAAGATGATGACAACGACGACGATGATGAACAATGACAACAATGATGGGAATATAACATCTGGTATCAAGTTGGGATTTGGTGGAAAACTTTTGCCAAATCCTTTACAAGAAGTTCTGATTCCAGAGGAAGAAGATGCATGCAGCCAACTTAAACTCTTGTGGGACCACATTTATGATCACAACAAAGATAATGGGTCATTATCATCATCATCCAAGCCTTGCCCCAACTATATGGGGTTGGCTACATGAATCCTATTTTGCCATTCTGTTCTGTTTAATGGCATATTCATTGTTAAATTATTAGCAGATGATGGGTCTAAAATAATAAACACATTGTATTAAACTGTTATACCTAACATGAAAACACGTTACACTATCCCCTCGTGTGCAAGCAAACAAATTATATATATATATATTAAAATTGGATGGTCCATGTCGGCATGTTTCTCTTTTGAGAGAAGCTATTATCTATTTTCTCCATTTTTTGCATTTTTTTTTATTTTCTTTTGTTTTAAAAATATAAAACAGTAATCATTGCTTATCTTGATTAGATTAATAAAGTTGCACACTATTAGAAAGAGACCTTTGGGTTTTCCAAGGCCTCTTATTTTAATGCATGTTATTATTATATTTAAAAAGGGCATTTAAGAGAGAGAGAGAGACCTTTGGGTTTTCAAAGGCCTCCTATTTTAACGCATGTTATTATTACATTTAAAAGAGAGAGAAAGAGAGACAGAGAGAGACAGAGAGAGACAGAGAATAATAATAATATAAATAAAGGTTTTTAAAACCAAACTGGACAACGAACCGGTCAGAGGTCCAGTTCCCGGGTCGAACGGTACGAGCGTTCGAACTGAACGGACGGCCTATTCTGACAAAAAAAATTAAAAAATGGCCAAAACTATGGACGGTTCAAACGGTTTGACCACCCGGGTCAGCGGTTTGCTGACCAAATCAACGGTTTTTGGCAAAATAACGGTTCTAGGGTAAAATGGAACTGGCCACCTGATCGATTCCCGGTTTTTCCGATCCGGTCCGGTTTTGAAAACCATGCTATAAATCAAATAATATAAATAGGTTGAGGTTAAACAATCAAAAAAATATTAATTTAAAATCCACTAAACTTTCACTAAAAATAAATATTAACAAAACTTAGTAAATACTAAAAATGTATTTCAATTCCACTTAAAAATCCAACTTAATAAACACTAATAAAAATAAGAAATTTAAATATAAAAATATTAATTGATAGTTTTAATAATATTATTAGATAACTTATGAGTTGAGACCTTAAACGCTAATAAAAAATATTAACTGATAGTTTTAAAATACCAACAATTAATTAAAAATCCGAAAAATTCTAAAAAGCCTAAGCATAATTAAAATACTAAAAGTAATTAGGAAATATTGAAAATTAACAATATTTTATATTAAGAAGGGTATTTACTGAAAATAATTAAAAAGAACAATTAATAGTAATTTATTATTAAAAATACCAAAAATTATTAAAAAATACCCAAGCCACAAATTATTGAAAAATATTGAAAATTAGTTGTATCTTTTATTAACTATGGTATTTATTTAGTTATTTAATTTATTTTTATTGAAAGCAAATACAAATTAATTTTGTAGTTGTATTTTATTGAAAAAGTACTGAATATTAATGAAAAAGATAGGCATACTTTACAGTGTACATGTATACACAAGTATTATGTAATTACATGTTGATTATAAGATACTAAACTATAAAACAAATCAGTACATGATTTACTGACTACTTGAACCTGATTATCAAAGGAACTGAATGACAAGATATTTGAATAACCTCCCTGGTTCTACGTAAAGTGCACATACACACATATGATGATTAATAGCCCTAATTTTTTGGTCCATGGGGCAAACTGGTGACCCAGGCAGCTGACCAGGGTCCTAGGTTTTTGATATTTTAATCAACATGACAGACACATTACCCAATTGAACTGTTTTTTTTTCCTTTTTTGATCAGTAAATTACCCAGTTGAACTGTTGAACAGGTGGCTGGATAGTTGATATGGTCAATGTCTGGTTGGTTTTTAAAACACTGATTTGAATAAGTTCATATACAGTCCTTATATGTTGATCATATCAGCTGTTTAGACAAATGAAACTAAAAAATAAAAGGATTAAAGGTAGTGTCAAGTTGAGAAAGTTCAGATGGAGATTTAATTAGCCAACCTGAAACCTAGGCAAAACCAATTGGATTGGTGGTCAGTTTAAGAATTACTCCAGCCCCCTATTCCTCAGAGCAACATTACTTCCTTCTGTCTTGCCTTGATTACTATCCCATGTTAACACAAAAATTATTTCTCAAGCAGTAAAAGTATTTCAAATAATCTTTTTTAAAGAGAGAAAAAGATGCTTACTTGAATGCCATTTTGAGGTTGTGCAACAGCTATTGCTATCATGCAAGTGGGACATCTCACAATCTTCCCAAAAGTCACCTGCAAAGCCATTCAACAAATGAAATTAACACCCTGTTGCAGAACACAGATGCATTAATGTTCAAAGTTATTTGTGAACTATATGGGCTTCAATCAAAAGTCAAAGGAAAAATTGTGCCAGGTCCATAAATTTATGTGTGGCTTGAATATAAGTGATCAAGGTTAGCTTGTTTAGTGTAGTTTAAGTTTCACCAATAGGACCTTCAACTACTCTTTTTTATAATGAAAAAAGTAATTGATGAACCTACACAATGACACTTAAAACCAAGCCAAACAGGTAAATAAAAAAAGGCCACTACCCAATGTTGATACAAGCTATCAGGGTCTTGGGAGGGGTATATTGGATATGGTCTTTATCTGTTTTTTTTTCACAAAGTGGCCACTCTCAAACTCAATCCTGTGCTTTCACTCTTTCCAGCCCAAAATTTTACCATTATATTACACCAAGCAATAGCCCCTAAGCCAAACAAGCAAATACCCATCAAATTCTAAGAAGATGAAGATTGTGCTTTCACCCTAGGTAGCTATGGCTCTCTAATTTTTTTCTGAAATTTAAATTCGGAGTTGTCCTTTAGGGTCCATTTTGATAGATTTTTCTGTTCCTTTATGACACTTATCATGGGCCAGAAAGTCCATTTGCAGAAGGCTGCTTAGGAATTAAAGAATGAGTGAAAACGTGAAAGTTACAGTCAGTATCAAGTTTCAACTTTGATTTTTCTAATGTATAAAAGTATCCCATATGTACAGAGACTCCATAACAACTGAACTTTATCCATTCTTCAAGGAATGAAAATGGCCAAATCCCTCAATTTCAGGAATTTAATAGTGGAAACTGGAAAGAGACTCCAAAGTGGTGGTGCGGTTGTTAAAGAACAATAGAACAGATTCTTGGTAGTATAGAAATGCATGAAGGAGCTCCACCAACTAAGAGGAGATATGATGATCAGCTATTATTTGGTCAAAAGATCAGCAAATAGTTTTGATGATGCTTTTGCAGGGCAAGGAGTTCAAAGAAACCAATTGTTCTGGGCCTCAATCTCATAGGGTAAATGATTGTAAGGTGGATGAAGGATGAAGTTTGGGGCAGGTAGCCTACCAGTTTTATCTCAGTGGGGTGGATGGCACTTTTACTATATAATATAACTTGTATCATCTACCTATTCTTTTAATCAACTAGTAAGCACACACATGCTTTGCACGTGGCAATTCTAAATGATGATAATGATAGTAATAATGTATCCAATAATTTCTATAAACTTTATGTGTTTTTATTTTTTGTTTTTTATTATTAATCAAATGCATATTGGAAAATCCAAATCTGATTACATAAACACCTCATCCAAATATGTGATAATCGGATCAGGTTGTGAAGTTTCAAGTATCATTGACAGGCTACTTGCATGATTAGATTTTTTTTTTGTAATGTTTTATCTTTTTGGTGTATCCTGTTTTTGTTCATTTAGCAAAACAATGTAAGATTTAAATAGAGGGAATTGAATGAGGCAAGAAATAGTAGTTCAATTTACAATTTAAACCTCACAATAAATAGAGACTAAATTCAAAAATGAACATTTTAGTCAAAATAAAGTTCCGCAATCTTATCCATATTTGTAATAGTAGTGTAAATATAGAATTATAGATGTGCTCAATTTTTCCTATAATTTTCTTTTGTATTTATGTGTGTAAAAATAATTCTAACATGTCACACTTACTTTTTTGTTTAATATGATAATTATATGATATTATACATGCGCCTGAAATATTTTTTTTTGCAAAATTTATGTATTTTTTCATTTTTTTATTTTTATATTTTATTAATTTTTATTATTTATTTATGACATTAAATGTTAACACATTTGACCCAAAAGTTGAAATATTGATCTTTTCCAAGTAGTAAAATAATTTTATTTTTGGTCAATTCTAAATTATGTATTTCATTTTGATTATCAATAAAAAATTCTTGCTTAGTACATTTATTTTTTTAATTTGATTAATAAAAATATCATAAATGTGTCCAATTTTTTCTACAATTTTGTTATTTATTTCTATTTTAAAAATTTTATTACCTAACTAGGACTTCATAGGTTGATCAATTTGATTCAAATGGTTGAATTGTTTACCCACCACTTAATAAAAAATGGTTTTGTTTTTTAGTCAGTTTTAAAATATATGGGTTTATATTGTTGAAAACATTGGCATAGATCTAATTAGTAGCACTTATTAGTGAAAAATAACTTAAATATAGGATTTAATAAGAGAAAATTGGAGTTAATATCTTAAGTATAAGGCTTAAAAAGAGGGGATTAAATGAGGTGGAAAGTAATAATTGAAGTTACATTTTCAACCCTTATAATAGAGATGGACTATACACAAATATAGGCATTTTAATAAACATTAAAGCTGACATTAAATCTGTAATAAAATAACTTTTATACCATTTTTCAAACAAATAAATAGAGGGTAATTTTAGTCCAAAAAAATTTCCACTCTGCATCTGCACTTTTATATATTGTATAGATTAACAAAGATTGGTTATTTCAGATAAAAAAGGAAAAGAAAAATATCTTATGACAGATGTGATTTTTAGTTGAATTCCAAGTGTCAAAAGGCTATACTCCTACAAAGGTGCCTTCCTTCTATCAGATGGAAACATTGGAGGATGTCATAAGTTGTAATAAACTTTAGCATAGAATGTCCAGTCAAATGTTCCACAGACATGTCCGAGAATAAGAGACCATTTGATAATGGCTAAAGTGCCTGAGCGGCTTATTGCTTTGGCTTTTAGTGAATAATCCATCAAGTAGGTTGTTAACTTCTTACTGAATGAATGGTTTGTTGAATCAATTATTTTGCCCTTAAATATTTTATTTATATAACTATTTTATCCATTAAAATCCAAGTAATTAGCCATTCAGATCAGCCACTTCAGCAGTTATCAAGTGGCCCCCTGAAGTCTAGTTTTGGGTCTGGATGTTGGCATGCCGATTAAATTTGAAAAGGTTCAACTTGAGAAATCAGTAAGCAGGTATGGATATAGAATTTGAGTTTGGGTTCCATCTAGAAGAAGGAATTCTATAATCATGTTCATAAAATGTGTATTTACCTATGTAGAATTAGAATTGAATGGGTTAATTTCTGATTTTTTAACTTCTAAGCCTTCAGAAAATATCAAAACATGTAGAGACTGAGAAGTGTAGATTGTGAGCACAAATATAAAAAAATGAAAACAGCAGCTCAGAAAACCTTCACACGGTCATTATGAACTTTCGTAGAGGCATTCATGAACCATACATTCAGCCACAATCTTCAGTTAAGTTCAAAATAACCACTCTTACCTCCTCTCCAGCAGAAACCCCCACCCGACAAGCATCGCCTATTGTCCTAATAGCATCTGTAACCCGCAATGATGCTGCAAGACCCTGAACCATTGAAGCGCAAATTTGTACATTTGGCCTTGACCACTTCCATCTCTCAACGGTGTCCTGCTCACTAATACCTGTTTCATATAAAAACCCCCTCTAGTTTCAAGAAAAGACCAGAATTATAAAAATCAGAAGACTGATCTTAAGAGGAAAAGAGATAAAACGGAGTGAAATTGCTCTAATAAAGTTTATGAATATGCATTAACATCAATATTCAACAATAACTACATTGGTGATGACGGGAGCTATTCAAGAGTCAATAGTTTAGCAAATAAATGTGAATCCAAATAAGCAAGGTCAAAACAAAACAAAAAAAAAAATGCATATGAAATGTATTGAGAAATTAAGATTCAGACACACATCAGGGCAGTCCAATTTTGCTCTAATTTAATCTCTTTGCTTTAAAAAACAAATGACAAAATAAGTAAAAATGCCTATCCATAAACACAATTAACTCTGACAACACCAAATACCAATAATACCTGTAATAGAAATGACCTTCCTCTTTTGTTTCAAAAGCGGCATTAAATTTTACAAGAAAACTAACGATAGAATTGTATCAAAAAAAAAAAAAGAAAAGAAAAGAAAACCAACGAAAGAAAAATATGAAGAGAGAAGCAAAACTTGTTAATGAAATTCCCATTAACATTGTCAAGATGAAATGACAATAATAACACCGGAAAATCAATTAATCGTCAAGTTCTGGTAATTGAGCTTATCGGGAAAACAAGTTCTAACAATGGACTTCAAACGCCCATGCAAGGAAAGGGGAAAAATAAATGGTCCAAACAGAATAACCATAAAATCTCGAAAAACAGAGGAGGCAAAAGAACATGAATACACCTTCATCGAAGCTCGAACGCATGGCAGAGAAAACTGACAATGCCAAGTCGGCATTGTTTCGGCCAAACGCAGCTGTTATAATCATATAACAATCTGAAGTCCCCACAACACCTCCATTTTTCTGAGACTTCTCGGCAATCATCTCCAAGGCTTCATTTGCATCCTTTGCGCTTGACACAAGACTCAGTAACTCATCATCCAACAACCCAGAAACCGAGTTTTCAGCCTCCATATTTTCTCTCTCGCTTAAAGAAGCTCGGGTTCTGCAGTTCTTCGTGCGGGACGAAGAGGAGGAGATTGAGCAGCAGAGGTGCCTAAAGGCAGAGATTTCATAATTGCATCTGCTTAAAAGGAGAAGCAAAAGAGCGCTTTTGCCATTCGGTGAAACCGCATAGATTTTTGAGAGAGGTGAAGAGGGATGAGAGAAACGAGGATGCCAGGGAGAAAGCAAGTTCAGAGCCATAACAGCCAACCTTGAACTACAACGCGAGCTTAGTGGAAAAGTTTAAATGTAAGATGAAAGATTTGAGACGAGCTTCAATGGCGGAATATCTCGTTCTGTCTGTCTCACTGGTGTAATAGTAGTAGTGTAGTTCTAGCACTAGATGTGTAAGATGATAAGGAATTAAGGATGAGGTACGAGCGGTTCCGGGAAGGAAATGGACTTCAAATAATCAAATCGGTTAAGGGCCTTGAAGGTAAAGAGAGACGCCCATCCTGTGCAACATAAAGTACGTCGTAGATGCGTGCACCACACCATCTACACCATTGACTTCGATGTCAGAAAAAAATCAGGCTGCATTTATATAACACTAGCGGGGATCCGTTGCGATGGACAAGATTTAATTATCAAAACTGAAACAATCAAAATTATAAGGAAAGAAAAGAATGCGATGTTGTTTGAAATAATTAATTTTTATTTTAATATTTATCACAAAAAATAATTTAGTAACTTAGTAATTTTGGATTAATTATATTAATAATTTATTAATTTAGTATTGCTAATTACTTAATAAAATAATTAATTTTTCCATGTTATCTATTAGTGTTCCATTTTATTTACTTTATTTTATTAATGATTAAATATTACAATTTTTTGTCAATATTATTTAAATATTTAAAATACTTAAACATTAATAAATATATAAAATTAGGCTATAGTCAAATTTATAGATTAAGTTTTTTAGTCATAATTAAATTAATCTAAACCTAAGTTCGAGGTTTAAGACTATGGGTTAGGCTTCGGTTGATCCTCGTCATGACCCAACCCTCTCAAGTTGCACCCCTAAGAGCAATGTGACATGTGTAATTAGATTGGAGGCTCCAATTTAATTTTGATAGTGTATTAACAGTTTTTAAGGTTGCATGGCCTAATCTGGCCCTCACCTCAAATGTAATAATTCTTATCTAAGCCTAGGGCGTGGCCAAGCTTGTTCATGTTAATTATAAAGCTATGATTTCTTTTACAAATTAAATTATTTTATTTTATTTTGGTTATTATAAAAATGTATAACATTTCTATCTATATATTAATATAAAACTTGTTATCTAAGACCGTCATTGGACTCCAAAAATCCAATACCTGATTAGACTTCGAATCCGATAATCCTATATTTGGATGTTAGAACTTGCATTTGATTAAGATTGGATGTAGATTTAATCTCATCTGATATGATTAAAATAATTAGTTTTAGATATTATGTGTAATTATATAAAGTTTATAATAATAAATTCAATATTTTATATTTATATTCATTTATTATACATATATACTTTAAAATAATTAGTTTATTTACATTCCAATTTCCAGGTATTTAAAACACAATCAAATTGTTATGGATTAAATTCGAAATCCAACATAATAATCAAATGTGGATGCAAATCTAGAGATTTCATAATTGGATTGATGTTGATGTGGATGTAGCTGCATCTGATTTGAATCTAATTTGCTTAAAGCCCTACTACCTACATTATGTGTGGGCCTGGTACAAATCTAAGTAGACCTAGCTCAAAAGAAAATAGTTGTTTGAGCCTGAAAAAATGCAAGATCGGGCTAAGTTATAAATGATTTGTTAATTTATCTTCTCAATACTAATTTTTATTAATTTCTTAAATTTTAATAATTGCTAGATAAAAATTTACTAAAATTTAATATTTTATTAACTTTAGTAATTTTTTATTAATTTTAATTATTAGGTTACAAATTATAGTTTTCTAACAATTAACCAATTAAATAGAATTTGAATATAAATAAAAATTTGGATGAGAATAAAATTCTCTCTTTCTTTGGAATACAATAGACTAATAATAGAAGATGGCTATAGAAATTGTTAGATAATGTATGCCCTTAGCTCCAATCAGAATGATGTACATAAACATTTATTGTAAATGAATAAATTACATTGTTTGTTTCATGTTGATATTAATATGTTTCTGTGTATTACCCCTTAAATTGGACACTTAAGAGGCTCGTATTAGTTTAGAATGTTCTCAGCCATTGGATAGACTTAGAGAGTTTATCCTAACAAGGCTGATACTAGTGTGCTGCCAAGTAGTTGGAGTAGCTTGTCTCAACTGCTAGGGTTAGATCCAAGTACAACCGGTGTTTATTAGAAGCACTAAACACAAACTAATTTCCAGTTATGCCCTAAGCCTTTGAGATAGATGGGCAAAACTAGAAAGTTACACATAACCCCAAACTTGATTATGGTATCACACTAGGTGTTAGATTGGACTGTCTTTGATATGCCAATGAGTGAAATCCATCAAGGGTCAAATACCTGGGTATGTTGGGGCAGTCTAATAATTCACCTAAGTGGATGATCATAGTGATAGGATTGGCCCATTTGTCGGACAAAGTAAATATCATGGTTTACACTACCTCTGATGGAAACTTAAAAGGCTAGCCGGTAGTGGATTTCACCCGTGTTTGAAATTTGTTTTTTGCAAAATGTATTTATATGTTATATACTACTATTTTATGAAAAAGGTTTGTAAAATGCTTTAATCTCGAGATCCATTTGAGCAAAGAGTGTGGCACTACACCTTGCAACTAGGGGAGAGGTCATTCCCTGACAGGCAATGTTTTGATCATTATAAGCCGAGAAGTTAAGTGTAAGAGACCATTATGTTGGATTTTCATAGGGTGACTGAATCCAAGGATCACTTAAGTGTAAATGTTTTGGCCCCAAACTGAACCAATGCTAATTGGGTCAAGGGTTCATTGCCCTAAGCAATGAATTTGACCTAGCCCCTTTCAAGGGTAGGGCCAAATCCATGTAGACTTGTGTGAGATCATTGTGGGGTCCCACGCCATACAATATCAGGCCCAAAGTGGCCATGCAACACCTAGGGATGTGAGCCTTTGAAGAAAATGGGCCAAATGCCCATTACTAATTAGAATAGTTAAGGGTCAAAACTGGGTATGGTTCTGGGTATGGAGCACCTATCCTCTTAAGAGGATAATACTGACCTTTTAAAAGAGTCCATATCCAGAGCAGATTTGGATAATCTCCTATTTAGATTAGGAGAGTGCTCCATATAAGGGGGTTAAGAGGAAAAGGGCGAATGGGACTTGTTCTCTTCACTCTCTTGCTCTCTCCTCTTCTCTCTTCTCTCCTAGAAACCCTATCATGACCAAGGCTTTTCAAGAACTGATTTTTATTAGTTTTTCTTTTGAGTTTTTGCAAGAAAAACATTAGGGAAATCATGCTTACACATCCCATTCGATCCAAGCAACTTGGGTAGCAGTTTTGTTAAAAACTAAGTTGTAGTTTTCCAAGTCTAAGGGTGATATCTGATTGGACGTTGATGTTGATCTCAAGGTTCTTATTCATCTTGTGGATTGTGGTCAAATGAGGGTATTTCAAGCTTTGAAAAGTGTCAAGTTAACCTGGTTGTGTTTCCAAGTTTTTTGGGTCTAAGAGGAGGGTATAAAGAGGTAGGGTGAAGGGACCAAGCAAAAATTGGGCGCTAACAGTTGCCCCCTTTTTGTTGGAGGTAGTAAGCTGCCGAATAACAAAAAAAAAGAAGCACAAAAAGATTTTTGTAAGGGATAAGTGGTTAGAGGTCGCAATTTTGATGCTGGAATTTCAGTTAAGGTTGAATCTAATGTAGTGGAAAGCCTTTGTTTGGAATGTGTGGTATCCTAAGCCTTGGAAGGCAATTGCAACTATCAAACAAACATGAGAAAAATATAGTGGTGCCATCCTAAAAATAGCTAGCCTTAGTTGATGTTTGATTTTTTATTAATGCATGCATTGGTGATTGACGATTTGAAGGGTTTGATATGTTTAGTATGTGATGAAGCTTGTTAAGTTTTTTTATTATTTCAATGGATTTCAAATTTGTTATTTGTTGGATGCTTATAGGTTGAGTTTGTATTGGTTTGACCTTTATATGGTGTGACATTTGAATTGATGAATTGATGATTTGATGAAAGCCTATAAATTTTGATTTGAGTTTTAACGGATTTAGGTTTTTGATAATTGATGTTGAAACTTGAATTTTCTATTTGATCAGGTATAGCTCCCAAAGTATACTTGATACAAAAGTATACCTGATACAAATTCCACAAATATAGCTCCAAAAGTGGTAGTTCATGCCCAAACTGAATCCCAACACCATCCTCCACTAAAGATGGGGCAGCTTGAGATGAAGTCAGTTCAGCAGCGTAGTTTTCAGTAAAACTGTAATCCAACACTTTGAATCGTACAAGGGAGGTGAGCACGAATTTTCTTTACAATTTTCTTGCAAAATTTAGAGAAGGAACTGATAAAAAATTAGTCCAAGAAAGGGAGATCGAACTAGGGTTTCTAACAGCAAGAACAGAGAGGGAGAACTGAAAACAGAAGATGATCTGGAGCAGTTCGCCTCCTCTCCTTTTATAAGCCTTATGGAGCACCACTCCTAATCGAATTAGGAGGTTCCTAATCCAAATCTTTATTTGGATTTGGACTCTTTAAGTGGATAAGACTTGTCCTCTTATCCTAATGGGTGCTCCATACCCTTATCCAAACCTAGATTTGCCCAAGTCACATGACTGCTTAAGATGTCATGTGACACCCTAATTAATCCAATTAATCTTGGGCTTTAGGCCCATTAAACAAGTGGTTCATGTCCCTAGGTAGTTGCTGGCCCATTTAGGTTTACTTTGTATGGCGTGGGACTCCAACATTGACCTTACATAAGCCCACATGGGTTCGACCTAGCCTTTGTGAAAAGCCTTGGCTGAATTCACTGTCAAGTACAATGAACCCCTAAGTCCATCAGTATGGGCTCTTAATGGGCCCAACATTTACAATAAATGATTCTTGAGTCCAACCATCCTATGAAGGCCCAAGGACAATGAACTTAAGTAAGATATAGCCCATCAGGTAAACAACCCTTAATGGTCTCTTACACATAACCTCTTAGCCCATAATGATCAAACATTGCCCGACAGGGAAGTACCTCTCCCTTGGTTGCAATGTGCAGTGTTGCACTCTCTACTCAGATGGGTCCCAGGAATTAAAACATTTTTCTTAAAACATAATATATATTATCATATAAATATGTTTTGCAAAACAAATCTCAAACACGGTTGAAATCAACTATCGGTAGTTCTGGTTTCCATAAGAGAGAGTGTAGTCCCGATCATTCACTTTGTTCGACAAAGGAGCCGATCCTATCACTATCACTATCTTTGATATGCCAATCAGTGTTTCAAACAAACACACACTCTATGTACTTCGGGTCTAACCCTAGCAGCTGAGATAGGCTACCTCAAAGAGGCAGCACATTAGTCTCAGCCTTGGAAAGATAAACTCCCCAAGTCTATCCATCAGCTAAGAACATTCTAAACTAACGCAAGTCTCATAAGTGTCTAGTTTAAGGGGTAATTACACAGAAACACACCAATCATAACATGAAACAATTATGTACTTTTAAACATTTACAATAAATGCAACAATACATCAATTTGATTGGAGCTAAGGGCATACACTATCTAACAACTCCCACTTGCACTTAGGTCCAATCTAGTACAAACCTCAGTCTCATACTCTCTACATGTTTCTCAAACACTTTCTATGCCAGTGGCTTAGTCAATGAGCTTTCCACATTCTCCGTTGATGCTACTTTTTGAATCTAGACGTCCCCTTTACCAACAATCTTCCGAAGTAAATGATACTTCCTCTCGATGTGCTTTGACTTCGAACGGGCTCTTGGCTCCTTAGCTTGAGCAATGCTCTAGTGTTGTCGCACAACAATGGAATGGGTGATGTGCTGGATGGAACAACTCCTAATTCATGAATGAACTTTTTCATCCACACTGCTTCCTTGGCAGCTTCACTTGTGGCAATGTACTCGACCTCAGTCGTGGAATCTATTGTGGACCCTTGTTTGCTACTTTTCCAGCTAACTGCATAGGACTCCATCGTAAAGATGTAATTAGATGTAGACTTTTTATCATCTGGGTTTGATTAGAAGTCGACATTAGTATACCTGACCATCTGTTGTGAACTACCATCAAAGACAAGACAATACTCTTTAGTCCTCCGAAGGTATTTGAGTATGTTTTTCACGACAATCCAATGCTCCTATCTTGTGTTTGATTAGTATCTACTTACCACATTCATAGCTTGAGCAATGCTTGGCCGAGTGCACAACATGGCATACATGATACTCCCTATGACTGAGGCATAGGGAACCTCTCTCATGCCCTCAATCTCCTTACGAGTCTTGGGAGACATACCTTTGGAGAGAGTGACTCCATGTCTGAAAGAGACAAATCCCTTCTTGGAGTTATCCATGTTGTACTTGTTAATAATCTTGTCAATATAATAGATTGGGATAATCCTATTATCCTCTTTGATCTATCTCTATAGAGTTGAAGTCCCATGATGTAAGAGGCTTCTCCAAGATCTATTATGGAGAATTGCTGCGAAAGCCATACATTCACCGTAGTCAACATTCCTACATCATTCATAATGAGCAAAATGTTGTATGCATACAAAACTAGAAACGTAACCTTGTTTCCCACTGATTTCCTGTAAACACAGGGTTCATCCAGATTTTGCTCAAAGTCAAAATGTTTGACCGTAGAATCAAATCAAATGTTCCAACTTCTTGAACCTTGCTTTAGTCCATAAATGGATCTGTTTAGTTTGTACACCATGTGTTGTCGACTAGAAGCAATAAAGCCTTGTGGTTGTTGCATATAGATATATCTTCAGTAAGATCTCCATTCAGGAACACAGTTTTGACATCCATATGCCAAATCTCATAATCGTAGTGTGCTGCTATGGCTAACAGAATCCTAATGGATTTATGCATGAACACAGGCGAAAAGGTTTCCTCATAATCGACTCCTTTCTCAGTGTACCCTTTTATTACAAGACGAGCTTTATAGGTCTCAACCTTTCCATCAGGGCCCTTCTTTCTCTTGTAGATCCATTTGCAACCAATTGCTTTCACCCCAGGGGGTGGGTCTATGAGAGTCCAGACTTCATTGGTTTTCATTGAGTCCATCTTGACTTTCATGCCATCTAACAACTTCAAGGAATTTATGTCCAACATAACTTTCGCATAAGTCACGTGATATTTCGCATTGATTGTGGCTTCCATCAAGTAACTTTCTTGATCATAGTCGTAACGAATTGGAGGCCTAGACACTTAGGTAGATCTTCTAACTTGGGTATTATCTGGAATTTGTGGGACATCTCCCATTATTTCTGAGCTCTCCTCATCAAGAACAATTTTCTGACGATGATCGTTCAAGATATAATCCTCCTCCAAGAAGTAATCATTTCGACTACAAAACACTTTTTGTTATCTTGGGTCATAGAAAAATGTACCCTACAAAGCCCTTGGGGTAGCCTATAAATAGGCAATGGCTGGTCTTGGATTCCAATTTGTTTGCACTTGTTCTTTTAACATGTGCCTGACAAGTCCAAATCTTCAAGTGTCTTACACTTGGTTTCTTACCGGTCCATAACTCATAGGGAGTAGGAACGAATTTGGTTGGAATCTAGTTCAGTACGAATATAGCAGTTTCCAATGCGTATCCCCAAAAGGATATAGATAGTTTTGAATGAACGAGAAGTGATTGGACCATATCCAATAGAGTCTGGTTTCTCCTCTCAGACACACCGTTTAATTGTGGTGTAACAGGAGGAGACAACTATGATATAATCTCATTGTCCTTTAGGTAGTCCTTGAATTCGTCGGAGAGATATTCACCTCCTTGATCTAATCGAAGGGTTTTGATGTGTCTCCCCAACCGTTTCTCGACTTCTTGTCTAAACTCCTTGAACTTTTCGAAGGATTTAGACTTGTGTCTCATTAGGTACATATAACCATACTAAGAATAATCATCGGTGAAGTTATGAAATAATAGTGTTGGTTGCGTGTCCTAACATTCATGGGACCACATACATCAGTATGTATCAGGTTAAGTGCGTCCGTAGATCTTTTAGGCTTACCCGTAAATTGCCGTTTTGTCTTCTTACCCTGAAGACAAGGCTCACAAGTTGGCAGATCTTCTACAGTTAGAAAATAAAAAAGACCATCATTCACCAATCATGTGATATGTTCTATATTAATATTGCCAAGTCGGTAATGCCACAGACATGTGGGATTAACCGTATCACGTAATCTCTTCTTGGGGATATGTTCCAACGTAGTTTCGGTTATGTTCATTTCCAGAAAAGGACGGAGGACATAGAGACCATTCTTAAGCTCTCCATAAGTAAGGAATTTATTATTCAATTTAATAGTAAACTTATCACTAAATAAAATAGAATAACCATCTTTACATAATTTAGAAACTGAAATCAGATTCCTTCTAAGTAATGGTACATAAAGATAATCTTTAAGTGTTACAATTCCTTCTCTAAAAATTAAATCTACAGTTCTTATAGTAGTAGTTCAACTGTTGCAAAAGTCCCCAAGTAGAGCACCACCTCATCATCATTCAGCCTTCTACTTTCCTTGAACCCCTATAATGTGTTACATGCATGAGTGGAAGCCCCACATTCAATACACCAGGATGTAGAAGTGACCAACATATTGGTCTCTATGACAAGAGATTCGAAATTACCTTATTTATTCTTATGGGATTCCAGATACCGATGACAGTTCCTCTTCCAGTGTTCGGTCTGTTTGTAGAAGTGACATTCATGTGATGATTTGTCTTTCTTCTGCCTTTTGACTTGCCTGCTTTCTTCTGAGGCCTCTTCTTTTCCTTCATCTTTCTTTTTCCAGATTTTCCACCTTCAACAAGCATGACTACTAGCTTATCCTTCTTAATTGGTTCTTTATCCCTCTATAACATATTGTTGAGTTCTAAGCTTTAACTTGTTCATGTTATAGTTCATGACAAACTGATTGAAGGAGAGAGGCAGAAAGTTTAGGACGGAATCAGTTTTGGTGTCATCGTCAAGCTGGGATCCAAGTGCCTCTAATTCATTTATGTACCCCATCATCTGCATGACATGGTCATGAACTGGCTGGCTCTCAGTCAGCAGAAGTGACCAACATATTGGTCTCTATGACAAGAGATTCAAAATTACCTTATTTGTTCTTACGGGATTCCAAATACTGAGGACAGTTCATCTTCCAGTGTTCAGTCTGTTTATAGAAGTGACATTCATGTGATGACTTATCTTTCTTCTGCCTTTTGACTTGCTTGCTTTCTTTTGAGGCCTCTTCTTTTCCTTCCTCTTTCTTTTTCCAGATTTTTCACCTTCAACAAACATAACTACTAGCTTATCCTTCTTAATCAGTTTTTTATCCCTCTACAACATATTGTTGAGTTCTAAGCTTTAACTTGTTCATGTTATAGTTCATGACAAACTGATTGAAGGAGAGAGGCAGAAAGTTTAGGACGGAATCAGTTTTGGCGTCATCGTCGAGTTGGGATCCAAGTGCCTCCAATTCGTTTATGTACCCCATCATCTGCATGACATGGTCATGAACTGGCTGGTTCTTAGTCATCTTCGTGGTCATCAACAACTTGAGGACCTTTTATTTAGAAGAACGGTTTTGCTCTTCGTACATAGTCTTTAGACTATCTAGAATATCTTTGCAGATTTTGATCTTATCGAATTGTTTTTGGATACTGTTGTCTAAAGATGCTACAATGTAACACCGGGCAAGAGAGTTCTTCTCCTCCCATTCCTGATGTTCCCTCCTACATGCTTCAGAAACTCTGTCACCTGGACATTCTGGAGTTGGGTTCTTGGCAACCTTATCCAATTTCTCGAACGTGAGGACCATATTAAGGTTACGATACTAGTCAGCATAATTAGGTCCATTAAGTTTGTTGTCGTCCAACAATTTGGAAAATTATCCAAATGCCATTTCTAGTAAAAGACAACAGTTATTAGTGCACAACCTAAAATTGTTTCATGTTATCTTACATAGAATGACATTTTATCTATGTTCCATCTTCATTTATTCATCTTCGAGATTTTCCTCCTATCTCAGTGACGAAGACACGGTGCATGTCCCTGGAAATGTGGGAAATCACATAAGTGCATGGAGCCAAATGTTTCAGCTGCAAAACCCCACCACTTTCTATGAAGGATTAAGTATCACTCATCCAATGAGCTTTCCCTTTGGCCTCCATTAGACAAGGTTCATTGCCATTTTAGGTTAAACCTTTCTGTCTATTAAGTGTTGACCCGTCATATCGTGGACCCCAAGGTACCATGAAAGAGTCTTCCATTTTAGGATATGCCTCTCCCACCTCGACCTATGACGTCCCTATCATCTCATGAAGCAATGCCACCGACTAGACCAACAAAATGGATAGACCAATTTTATGGTGCATCTCCACCCACCAATACAGTCCGTTTTCATATTAATGACGGAAGGCTTTTAGAGAATTCATCATATGATATACCCTATATCTTTGCACTTACTTTAATCTAGAGGGAACGAGCAAAACAGTTCCTAGGTCTGATTTAGGTTATACCGGAGTGACTCCCACTGACTTTCATAAAGTCATATTCGAATGGGCTTAAAATGGGGTAGGGTTTTGCGGGATTCCTCTTAGAGAGGAAGCTGATTAGGGGCCCATCGAAAAGGGAGATCATGCAATGATCTAAGGGCATTATGGCAATGATGTGCATTCAACCATGATGTTCACAGAGAGCCACATACGTCTAAACATGGGCCAAGCACTTATGGCCCATGAACGAATCACATTCATTCAGCACATCACAAGCACACACACAAATTGATCCAATCAATCATAAGGCTTGTAAAACCCTAATTAATTTAAATTAACACACAATCAGCCCATTAAAGGCCCAAAATTATCCAATAATTTCATCTTGATATATGGGATAAATTGCAAAAGGCATTTTGGCCCACATAGCAGGTATGCTGAAATGGGCTAATGTGCTTTAACTTAAGATAAACTGAGTTTTCAAGGGAGGCCGAATTGGTCCATGTGATGGGCCATCAAACCCTTGGCCCAAATCCTATTTTGAGCCACCTAAAATGTGACCCATGGGGGTGTAATCAGACCCCATCGAACCATTGGTTTGGCCCAACTAATTTGGACCAAACTAGGTCAAATCGGCCAAGGGTTTGGTATCCAAAACATGCAACAATTCATAAGAATCTGATCTGAAATTTTAAAAGCTGAAAATTGACAATCAATCACAACAAAAAAACAATAATCTAGGGCTGCAAGTGTGATGGTTCGAATTTGATCCGAACGAACTGCAAACCTCCAAAAAACTATTAATCGCAGATCTTGGCGCCAATAAAGAATTCGATCTACATCACACAAACAACCCAAGAACCAAAGCAACCACAATAGAAAAATTCTAAATTATATTAGAATATAATAATAAAAATTTCATATCAATTCGCCCAAAAATTGAGAACCAATTTCTCAAAGAACTACAAACTGTGCAAATCAGCTAAACTAGTTCTGCTGATTTTAGTCTTGTTTCACATCTGGTCTATTTCAGTTCAAGATTGAACCTTTGGCTCTGATACCACTGAAGGAAGGCTAAATCCATCATATGGATGGACGAACCATGCTAGATGGTTGGGCGAAATTTAAAAAATTTTCTTGCAACCTTCCAAGAATCGTATTCCCAGTTTTAGAAAAAACTGCAATTTTCAATGATCATTCTTGCACCGAAACTGGACCAATTCTGAAACCAAAAATAAGGGAGAAGTATACCTGATACAAATTCCATAAATGTAGCTCCCAAAGTGGTAGTCCACACCCAAACTGAATCCCAAAACCAGCCTTTACTAAAGATGGCACAGCTTGAGATGAAGTCGGTTCAGCAACGTAGTTTTCAGCAAAACTGCAATCCACACTTTGGATCGTACAAGGGAGGTGAGCACGAATTTTCTCTACAATTTTCTTGCAAGATTCAGAGAAAGAATTGATAAAAAATCAGTCCAAGAAAGGAGGATGAAACTAGGGTTTATGGCGGCAAGAGCAGAGAGGGAGAACTAAAAGCAAAAGATTTGGAGCAGTTCGCCTCCTCTCCTTTTATAAGCCTTAAGGAGCACCACTCCTAATTGAATTAGGAAGTTCCTAATCCAAATATTTATTTGGATTTGGATTCTCTAAGTGGATAAGACTTATCCTCTTATCCTAATGGGTGCTTCATACCCTTATCCAAACCCAGATTTGCCCAATTCACATGACTACTTAAGCTGTCATGTGACACCCTGATTAATCCAATTAATCATGGGCTTTTTAGACCCATTAAACAAGTGGCTCACGTCCCTAGGTAGTTGTTGGCCTATTTAGGTTCACTTTGTATGGCATGGAACCCCAACAATGACCTTACATAAGCCCTCATGGGTTCGGCCAACCTCTGTGAAAAAGCTTGGCCGAATTCACCGGCAAGTATAGTGAACCCCTGAGTTTATCAGTATGAGCTCTTAATGGGCCCAACATTTATAACAAATGATCATTGAGTCCAACCATCCCATGAAGGCCCAAGGACAATGGACTTAAGTAAGATATAGCCCATCAGGTAAACAACCCTTAATGATCTCTTACACTTAACCTCTTAGCCCATAATGATTAAACACTGCTCGACAAGGAATGACCTCTCCCCTAGCTGCAAGGTGCAATATTGCACTCTCTGCTCGGATGGATCCCGAGAATTAAAACATTTTTGCAAATTTTTTTCTTAAAACATAATATATTATCATATAAATATATTTTGCCAAAACAAATCTCAAACATGGTTGAAATTGACTGTTAGCAGTTCTGGTTTCCATCAGAGACAGTATAGTCCCAATCATTCACTTTGTCCGATAGAGGAGTTGATCCTGTCACTATAATCACCCATTCGAGTGAATTCTCAGACTGCTCGAACATACCCTGGTTTTGACCCCCAAAGGATCTCACTAATTGGCAAATCCAAGACAGCCCGATCCGACACCCATTGTAGTACCATAATTGAGTGTAGGTGTTATGTGTAACTTTCCAGTTCTGCCCACCAATCTTCAAGGTCCAAGGCATAACTGGAAATTGGTCCGAGTTCAGTGTTTTAAACAAACACACACTACATGTGCTTCGAGTCCAACCTTGGCAGCTGAGGCAGGCTGCCCCAATTTTCTAGGCTTTACATTAATGTAAGCCTTGGCAAGATAAACTCCCCAAGTTTATCCATCGGCTGAGAACATTCTAAACTAACCCGAGTCTCATAACTGTGTAGTTTAAGGGGTAATTGCACAGAAACACACCAATCATAACATGAAACAGTTATGTACTTTTATTCATTTACAATAAATGAATCAGTACATCAATCTGATTGTTGCTAAGGGCATACACTGTCTAACAGAAACAATAATCGTAAGGCCATGTATAAGATAATGCAGCCAAATGACATTGGCTATCAGCCTTTCGGGCCATAACTCCCAACTGGCCCCTATGCTCGAACCAATGCATAATGCACATATCCATTGGCATCTTACCCCACGTAGTCATTGCATCCACTTTAGCCTTGAACCGCTTCACTTCTTCCATCAACTCCGCATTTACGCTGGAAAATTCATTGGGAATGGATTCTGTGTACTGCAAATGGGAAAGTGAAAAAGCTCCAACAAGAGGCAATGCCAGCAATGCAACAATGTCCTCTGTGAAGCACTAGTGAGTCTAGCGAATGTGTGAGTCCTACAACACTAGTGAGTTAGCAAAGGCTCCATGAAGTCCACACCCTTGCAATCGGGCAAATGCATGAAGCAGTAAGCCAATCTCAGTAGAGTAGCGCAGTGGAGTAATCTACAGTACATGGGATTCTCCACGTAGCCCACGAGGTGTAGCTCATCGATCCCTTGTCGATCTTCATCTTTGGCTCTACAGCGATAAGCAACATTTCGCTTTTGTCTCCAATGAAGACATAGGAGCTTATTCCCCTCTACATCATCATATGTATCATCATTCCCTAAAGAAACTGGAACAGGCGGCCATAAATCCTTGCCGAGATCGGACGCCTCTACATCATCATACGTATCCACAGTTCGAACGTAGGACAGGAATGGGAAAACTTCTTGGACACATTTCTTTTGTTTACGAGGCACCATTTGCTCTTTTAGAAACTCAAAGCCCTAGGATGGAATATAGATTCGAGAATAGGAGAAGATGAAATGCTGAGAACAGACCGAAAGCAAACGATTCCTGCATTACCGATTATAGAGAGGCGAAGTAGGGGGATACCATCCAACTTTTTCCTTCTAACGTTACACTACACGCGCTGAGATATTGGGAAGCACCACACGATGGTTGAAATGAGAACTCTGACACTTGAGATCATAATCCAATTGATAGTTCTTTAAAAGCAGAATTATAAAAATACCCCTAAAAAGGTGGGCATGTAATTTGATACATTCACGTTAGATTTATGCTTGGGCTCGGGTTGGTTAATGAACTCACTCTAAAATTATAGATATATAAATGTATTTATGCAAATATATATTCATATATTTATGTATGTATGTAAATATGTATGCAAAATATTTATACAAATATATATGTATATATATGTAAATATGTATGCAGCATTTATAAATATACACACACACACATATATATATATATATATATAAATGTATATAACTGGGTCGGGCTCGGGCCGGGTTCGAGCTACCTAAGGACTAGGCCCGAGCTCGGCCCGAAAAATTAAAAAACTCAACTCTTGGAACCAAGCCCAGTCTAAGGACCGAAAATCTAAGCCTAGCCCATAAAAAATTCCGAGTTAGGCTAGTTCGGGCTCGGGCTGGGCCCGTCCAAGTTGCTCCCCTAACTAAGGCAGCCCCAACCATGAAACAATCACTTGTAACCCTTACAAAACATATTTCGGCAAAAGGCACTCACTCTCCACCTACCCAATGTATAGGGGGACAACAACCTAATACTTTTCTATGGCATTTGTTACTTCTTGATAGAAGTACTTCTATGAAGAAGCAGAGGGGCTAATTAACACACATGGGATATCAAATTACATAATATGGAGAACAGAGCGCTTTCACACCTTCATCCCACTCTATATACACCGCCAACACTCCATACATGACTTGAAGGATTTACAAAACATCACAAGAAAAAATGTTAATACCAAAATGGGGATGTTATGGGCCCGAGCGAAGGATCGTGCCACGGGTCGTTCCACAGCAGGAACCCCTGATCTTCCCTTGCCTTTGGTCTTGCGCACAGACCCTATTTTGCCTATCTAGTGGGTGATTTGTCCAAGAGACCACCCGAACTCTCCCTTGGGGTGATTTGTCCAAGAGACCACCCAAACTCTCCTCACTCGTTTCTTGACTAGAAAACTGAATGCTTTATTTCAATTCGTAGCTTCTTAAATAGGAGATTACAGAAGAGAATTCCTTATTAGATTCGGCTAGGCTAGGGTAATCCAACTCAAACTAAAACTCCTAATTTCCTACTCAAACTAAAACTCATAACTCTTACTTAAAAAGATAAAATAAGATAAGGGATAAGGGATAAGATAAGGATAAGGGATAAGATAGGGATAAGGGATGAGGGATAAGATTAAGCTGGCGGCGAGTTGACATGTCCAGATAAGGGTGGGCCCACCCCTATGAGCTGTCGTGTGGGCCCCGCTTTGCTGCTGCTGCTGGGTGCGTGCGCGCGGCTCATGGTGCCACTGCCGCGCGGTGTCGGCGTGTGCGCGGTGCGTGCGGTGCGTGCTGCGCGCCATGGTGCCATTGCCGTGCGGTGCCGGGCGTGTGCGTGCAGCGTGCTATCGGGCAGTACATGCTGTGCGCTGCCGGCCTGTTGTGCGACGCTGTCAGGCGGTGCGTGCTATTGGGCGGCCCGCTGTGTGTGCTGCTGCCTATGATTGCGCCGCAGTGCGCTGCCGGGTGATGTATCCATAACAAGGGAAGCCCAATTTCAATTTTGATTTCAATAAAACATAGAATCACCAGGGTCTTGTGATATCCACAAGTCCAGGACTCGCGATGAGGTAGTCAACTCCTTCACCCTCAATATCCTATTTAGGAAGATACATTGCAAGGTAAGAAGATAAAGCCGTAAGATCTGCTTATCAATAACCATGAATAAGAGCCATACGAAGAAATCTCATTCATGATAATCACAACAGTTACATAAAGTGAAACATTTGTAAAAACCATAACAATGACCAATGTTCAGGCTATCAAAATGTGCGGTATGCCTTTGTAACAATACAAAAGCATTCTATGGAGGGAATGTGAGTCGCGGACACCGATGAGTATAAAATATCATTCATAACTTGCGATGAGCATTGAAACACCCTTTTGTAGTTGACCTACACTTCATGTGGTCGCGACAAACTGCGATGATTTGTTTTAAGGATGATTGCCAAGTTGCCTAAACGCGTCACCGTTCAATGATCCTACCTCTAACAAGTGGCCATGGGAAAACCCGCGAAGAGAAAAGTCCTCTTTTTGCCGCTTCTCTTTATAGCCTCGAGATCTCCCTATAATAAGGGGAGACACAAATCACAAGGGACGAGTCATTTGGCCCCAGAATCTTCTAACTAAATCCTCCAACTTTCCTCTTGGATAAACTAGATCCATCCCTCACATCCTTAACTCTGAACTTGTACCATCTTCATCCTTCAAGGAGGTCGTCCCTTATTGCATTACCACACCCCAACTATACGGACGATTGACTTGTTCACCTGTTCGATCGGATGATTAGGTCACGGATTGCATACTAATCTTGTCTATAAATTTCAGGTGGCTATAACTTTGCACATTGATGTTCGATTAAGGTGATTTTTTTTTGGTAACTTTTTGAGATCTATGTGTCCCAAGGGGCCATAGGCACCTTGCCTCATTATTTTTCAAAAAAAAAACCCATTTTGGCCTGAAATTGTATTTTTTAATATTTTTTCCAAATAAAAATTAAAATTGAACCAAAAAACATATATTAAAAATAAAATATTTCATATAAAACATAATTATACATTATTTATTGATAAAATAAATAATGTACACACACATATATTTGAATTTCCGTATGATTGACATGGCATGGTCTAACCTATCCAACACAACCAATCAAACCAGTGACCCACGACCTAGAGGCAAAATGGTTTGAACTCTGGATCAGTTTTTAAAACACTAGGCCAAACAGACTCTGATTAGATTTCAAAGAACAGTTCAACCTAAAAGTTGTTAGATGATGTCCTTGAATGGATAGATAAAATCATACATATTGTCGTACAAGCACTTTGTATTCAAGCTTTTAATGAAACCACTTCAATTTTTTTTCATCAATTATACCTTTTTAAGAATTTCTACCATACAAAAACATATTTTTATATGGCAATACCAAAATAAGCATGCTACACGTTGTGTAATACCATGTTTGCTTCACCCTATATGGTTTAACAGTTCATAGTATATCAGTCAAGGCCCTAGAAGAACAAAAAACCAAGGTGCATTATTACTTCTAAAATAATTTCAAACTTACTGAGGTGCAGAAAAAAAAAACATCACACAATTAAGCCTTGGGAACTGTGATTACTAATAAGGGAGCTTGATAGTTGCCTTGCTATATTCATAACTAACAGGGGCCCGTGCGATGCACGGGATGGGGCACCCTCCTTGCCCCTCGCCCCTATACGTTAAGACACTCTATTCCATCCCTGCCCCGACCCCAGTAGTGGGGCGGGGCACCCATTCCCCATCGAGGATGGGGAATCCCCAAATTTTCCCCACCATAAGACAACCACCTCAAAAAATCTAATTTATGAATATTTTATAAATAGGATTATGGGAATTTGGGGGTATTTTAGGAACTGGATTATGATAATTTGGGGGTCTTTTATAAATGAAATTATGGGATCTTAGGATTATAAGAGTATAGGAAAACTTAGAGATATTTTAAAAATTAATATTAAATCTAAGAGTATTTTACTAATTTACCATCGGGTTTAGGGAATTATATGCAAGTCCCATCCCTAATTTGGGGCAAAAATATTTTCCATGTCCCCACTTCGTTTCTACCTCATCCCCATTTAAGATTTGAGAAAACTTGCCCTATTTGGGGCGAGGCAGGGTAGGGCCCCAGTTTTATAGGAAAAATTGTCATCCCTACAATTCTAATAATTTTCTATAACTAATTAAGTAATAGTAAATTAAATAACAATAAATTATAATATTTTTTGACAATTTCCAAAAAATTATTGAAATTTCTATTGATTAGTAGTAATGCATAGAAAATTAATTATTTACAATAACTATAAATTAATATAAATTATCTACTTATAAGCCTAAATTATTTACTATTAATCAAAGTAAATGTAATTAACATAAATTAATGTAATTATGGTAAATTACATCATTTTTAATTAAAAGTAAACCATTTTTTGTTAATTAATGTAAAACCAAGTATAATCGAAGTCAACCAAGTGGTCTAGATCGTTGCCAGTAGACTTAATAATTTTCCTAAATTATTTAATAATTATTTATTGAAACAATAATAACGGTTTATTATTTAAATAATTATGAAACAATTTCTAATTAATTAATTTTCTAATTTATTTTTCCTAAATTTTTAATAATTATTTAGTTGAATAATAATAATGGATTATTACTTAAATAGTTTTGAGAATATTTTTTCATAACTAATGGATTATTTAACAATAGATTATTATTTAAGAATAAATTATTTAACAATAATGGAAGATGTCATGAATATATAGGAAACATTGAATTCCCCTTATTCCCCTTTGCTTGAAATCATGTCTATAGATATAAATATTGTTTGATTTGGAAAACCAAACCTTAATAAATTATTGCCCTATTTTTATGGGAAAGTGGAGAGAATAGAGGGGAATTAGAGATAGAAGTGAATGAGAGGATAAAAACATATACTAAACTAATTAAGGAGAGAAGTTAGGTTGTTATAGAAAGTGAGAGACATGAGTTGGGTGAGAGAGAGAACCCAATGGTAAGGGAGAGGAATGAAGAGAGAGAGTGTTGAGATGGAAAATTGGGAGTAGTGGGAAGGGGGAGAGGAGAAAGTCAAGGAGAATGAAGGATTGGGTTAATGGAGCAAGGAGAAGCAAGGTGACATGAACCACTTTGTTATATATATAGTGATAGGATTGGTCTCTTTTTCAGATAAAGTGAATATTAGGGTTTACACTCTTTGGTGGAAACCTAAACTGCTAGCAGTGGATTTCAACTTTATTTGAAATCTATTTTTGCAAAAATGTATTTATATGTTATATACTTCTATATAATGAAAAAAGTTTTAATCCTAGGATCCATCTGAGCAGAGAATGTTGCACTGCACCTTGCAGCCAAGGGAGAGGTTTATCCCTGTCGAACAGTGTTTTGATCATTATGGACTGAAAGGTTAAGTATGAGAGAGCATTACCGGGTTGATTACCTTATGGGCTTTATCTCACTTAAGTCCACTATCCTTGGGTCTTCATAAGGTGGCTAAATCCAATAATCATTTAGGTGTAAATATTGGGCCCAGACTGAGCCCATGTTGATTGGCTTAGGGATTTACTGCTCTGAACTAGGCCTATAAACGGAGCGAATTCAAGTCAAATCACGTCATATTTGAATTCGAATTCGATTATAAAACTGACTATTCGAATTCAAATTCAAATTTGACGGATATTAAAAATTAAAAACTGAATTGGAATTTGACTAGATAATCGAATAATCGAATATTCGATTAATTCGAAATCGATGGATTGCATCCTAATTCTTGAAATCCAAGAATGAACCCTCTTGTTCCCTTTGAATGAATTATGGAGAAAGTCTCAGCTTGTTTTCTTTAAATGAACAAAGGATATACATTGTTTTTGTAAATGAAGAAGGCGAATGAATAAAGGAAAAATAGAAAAGAAAAACAAAAAACCTAATAAAATTTGGAACAAACAACGGAGAAGATGGACAAAGAACATGGAGAAAGCAAGAGAGGGAGAGACTGCAACATTTTTTTCGTCTACCATAAAACAAATGGATGATAACTACAACTGTGCTATTCATTTATTGTGAAACTCTCTTTTGCTTCATTGATACATGATCTTTGCTTTCAATATGCGTTATTCTTTTTTTTAATCTCTTCCATGAAAATCAGAAAAACCAAACGTCGAGGAGGAAGTCAATGTAGGGGAATGAAAAAATGAGAGATACAAGGGAGGGAAATGGGGGGAGATGAGACCAAGCAGGTTGAAGTAATTAATGCACTTTTATCACCTATCAACTAATGAAAATAAGTCTAAACCGAGTGGTCTTATCATGGTAGAAGCAATTAGTTATTTTTTTATTTTTCATATTAAAATAAGAGTATATAATAAAATATAATATAAAAAGTTAAAGACACTTGACTGAGGTTCTAACTTTTAAGACATGTATCTTTCTTTTGTAATATATTATTATAATAATCGAATTCAGATAATTATTGAATCGAATCAACATGTATTCGAATTCGATTTGATTACTTAATCGGTACAAAGCATATATTTGAATTCGACTATTTGCATCATTTGAATTATTCGAATTTGAACCGATTTCGAATTCGAATTCGGCTTGGCCTCTTTCATAGGTGGGGCCGAACTCTCATGGACTTGTGTGAGACCTTTGTGTGGTCCCACGCCATACAATATTAGGCCCAAAGTGGCCATGCAACACTTGGGGATGTGAACCTTTAAAGAAAATGGGCTTAAAGCTCATTACAAATATGATTAGTTAAGCTGTCACTAAGGTTCAAACTTTTGCAAGTCCCCTTTTCTCTCATTAATCTCATTAAATTATATTTAGGGCCAAATTACCTCTCATTAATTTTGTATTTACTCCTATATTTAAGTGAAATTTCTTTTATTAATTAGTTAATTACTCATGTACTTAATGCATAATTTTAAATTTGAATTTCAATTTTAGCGCTTAATTAGAATTCTCTTCTCATTAATTTCGTTAATTAATAACCCTCTTTCTCATTAAATTTGTTTTGTTAGTATAAAACTACGAACTTATCAATAACATGATTCGAACCTTAGCCAATAGGCTTTAACAACTAGAGGTTCACCACTAAGCCACGCCCATTTGCTTGCTATAGGTTTATGCATTTTTATTAGTAAGTAAATTTTCTCTTTCTCTTAGTGTATGCTTATCAATAAATGTTAGAATTAATTATTAAAATTTATGTATTAATAAATATTAAGATAAATTATATTGATTATTTTAAAATAATGTATATCAATATACATTTTAGTTTTCTTTTGTTTTTTCACATTTTAGTTATTCCATCATTTGTCAATAGTTACTAAGTTTGTCCTGATATCTTGAATTTTATATAGACCATTAAATTACAGTTTTTTTTTTTTACTTTTAAATAACTTATTTACAATCATGTAAAACTTGTAACTATCATTATTAATATATTTTTTAGGATTTATTTGAATTTTTTAACATATTTATGCATATCTTGATTTTTCATCCGTATCCACACGTATCCAAAGCGTATCCCGATATGTCTCTTAAAATTATCTTTCCGATACACCTTACATTTCCGATACTTCAAACCTTAACTGTCACATGACAACTCATGTGATTTGGGTCAAAACTGGGCATGGTTCTGGGTATAGAGCACCTATCATCTTAAGAGGATAATGCTTTTCTCTTAAAAGAGTTCAGATCCAAATTATGTTTGGATAATCTCCTAATCAGATTAGGAGAGTGCTCCATATAAGGGGGTTAAGAGAAAGAAGGCAAATAGAACTTGTTTTTTTTCACTCTCTTACTCTCTCTTCTCTCTTCTCCCAGAAACCCTATCATGACCAAAACTTTTCAAGAATTGATTTTGATCAATTTTTCTTCTAGTTTTTGAAAGAAAAACGTTGAAGAATATCAAATTCACTCATCCCACAAGATCCAATCCAGTTGGATAGTAGTTGGATAGTAGATTTACTGAAATTAGAGTTGTTGAATCAATTTCTCCTATACACTACACCATTTTCAGTTGGACGGTTTTGGGACTAATATTGGGCGTGAACTACCACATTGAGATATGCAATTTGTGATATCTGTATCAACTATAATCTCCCTTCTCTTAGGTTTCAAATCTGGTTTGGATCAGTGCAAGATCAATCCTAAAAATTCAATTTTCAAATTTACTAGGAAATTAGTTCCTAAAAAGGTTAAAAAAATTTTAAAATTTCACCCAGCCATATAACATGATTTGATCATCCATATGATGGATTCTTAAGGCCCTGTTTGATGATCAAGTACTTGTTAAAAGTACTTATTTTAACAACCCTTAAGGTTGTTTGGTAATCCACTTTTCAAATCACTTATTATATTTTTAAATACTTATTGGAGTGGGGATGTTTAATAAGCTACTTTTCCCATTAGTGTTTATATTAACACAAATGACAATTTTACCCTCCACTTAGATCTCTCCCTCTCCCTATCATTTTCTTCACCGGATCTATTAAAATCACGGGAACTTAGATTGGACAATAGAAAGACTTCCAATTAACAACCTTCATGGCTTCCAAACTTTGTTTCTTAAATGTTTTCAAATCTCTCTCACAACGTTCTGAAACGGTTTCAACATTTCCTATATTTCCTATAGTTCACCATTTTAACTTAATTCGGGATAGACCCATAAGGGGAGAAATAAGAAGCAATGCATCACAGGATCCCTTCCTCGGTAAACTCGATGGTGAATATGGAAAAGATGAAAAACAGAGAGAGAGAGGAGTCAAAGAATGAAGCGAATAAAGGGGAGTTAGAGAATGAAGCTCATAATTTCAAGTAGGAATCAAATAGTAAAATAGAGAGAGAGGAGTGGGTGAATACCTAAAGGATTTCCATTACAGTACCGCTTGGGAGACGATTGGAAGGAGATGAGGCACCATCGCAATGAGGGAGAAGCCCTTTCTTGGCAACCCTTTCTGTTTGCTAGCGCGTGTTTACCTGAAACCACACGCTCAAATGTAATACATTTGGGGAAAAACATACATACGTCCCCAAAGGAACACAACAGTGAGAAAGGGAAAGGTGAGAGGAAGAAATAGAAATTACGGTTTGGAGAGGATATATGATTATCTGAGCAATGATGCCTCCTCCGTCTCCAGCCAATCCGTTCAATACGACGTTCGACATGCCCTCCCTGTTTCTCTTACCACAATTACATCCCGCGACAAGGGAGCTTGCAAATTCCACAAACCTTTTGTTTTTCTTTATTTTCTATAAAATCGAACACGGCAATGTGAAGAGCATGGTAACATCGCCGGTGGACCTGCAATCAAATGTCGCCCGTGGACCTGCAACTAAATGCCGCCGCTGCCTTGTTGTAGGGTTCCGAATGGAAGAAGATGATAAACTCGAGTGGAGGTAGTTTTGCCATTAAATAAAAACAGAGACGCATGAAACAAATTAAGGAGAGAAGTTAGGTTGTTATAGAAAGTGAGAGACATGAGTTAGGGGAGAGAGAGGAACGAAGAAAATAGGTGTTGAAGTGGCAAATTGAGAATAGTGGGAGGGGGAGAGGAGAGAGTCAAGGAGAATGCAGGATAAAGGTAATGGAGCAAGGAGAAACAAGGTAACGTGGACCAATTTGCTATATAGATGGAGAGAGAGAGAGAGCCTTTTCTTTTTTTTTTTTTTTTGCTTTTTATTTTTTGCGGTTCATGGGACTACACAAGAGGGGTAGCCCATCCCCTATACTCATGAATAGGTGCAAACATACACCTTTACTAAAACAAGGAAAGACAATCCACATAGATTGCTCATACCATTCATTTCCATGCACTACAAAACATATTGCAAACTCATGTCCATTTAAGCAACTCTTGAGGTTAAGCAAGAGATATTGGACTAAAATTGGATACATCGACTCCCCTAAAAACCGGATGATAGAACCATTTAGAGCTCTATGGTTACGTGCCACTGATATAGCTCTTCGTTTGGGATTCTCAGGACAATGCCTACCAAACCGGAGCCTCCATCATATGTAAACTCTACTTCCTCTGTATCAGCAGTTATCCTCCTAGGCTGAACAGATGAATAGCAACAAAATATGCCACATCCTCGTACTTTCATATCAATTGTTGAGCTTCTCTCAGATTCATATCTCAAATCCTTGATGGCTCCTCCAGTGTTAAACATCTGGATTAGTCCAATAGGAGCAAAAAGTCGTCTGTTGGAGAGTTCCTTAACAGGGACCACTGTAAGGACTTCATATTCACGGGATTTTAAAGTAACTGGCAAAGAAGAATTTTTTGGAAGATAAATAACCTCTCCTGCAATGGCACAAGAACAGAATTAATATAGAACCAAATATAAATGTTACATGTTTCTACAACTTGAAGTCTTTGACCAGCTTCTAATTTATAGAAGTTGACTTATTATCAAAATTTTTAGCAATCCTATATATTAAAGAGCATAATATGACAGAGATGCAATATGTAAGTTTAGCAAGCAGTTCATACCACCCAAATGAGAATAAATGACAGCATCTCCATTCCATCCATCTTCAGCAATTTTTGGTAGGTACTCAACATCATTTGAATGGATAACCCCAGTGATTGTCCCAGGTTGTTCATCATGGATTAGATTCTTCTTTCCAACCATACACCATCCTGCTCCTTGGCAGTTGAAAACTCCCATAACTCCAGAGAAATCGTTCAGATTCCATATCTTAAGGAGGCTGTATGGCAGCAATGGTGAGTTAATCAGAATCATTCAGATTCCATATGTAAGCTGTGGATGAATACATGTGCATGTGTCTATCTGTGTAAGTAAGACACTTCCTACCTCCTTCCATCTCTGGCAGGGTCTGAAAACAAGCAATCCCTTGTAGGTCTTCCTGGAAGTTTGGCCCGCAGTATGGATCCATCAGGAAGTACAAGCTTCTTTAATAAGTTGAAGTCATGATGTCCAGGTTTGTCACTGCATGAAATGGGTACCAACATGAAAAACTATTCCTTCACATTGTCAACAACCAGAACACAGACCTATGAAGTTACAAACCTGACATAAATAGCACATCCTCCAACTGCACGAGCTGCTCCATGGTATTCAGCCATGGGATGGAGGCTCTGATCAGAACATGATTCTCAAAGTTTATTATCCAACAACACTTGTTAAAAACAAGTTACTATTCAGCAACTTATGCCATTGAAAGTCTATATGATCATAAAATGGTAACTTTTAAGCTTACATGGAACATATCCCAATCAGGTTGCATGAATTCCCCAAGGAAAATGCTGTTGTAGGCAACAGAAGCAATATGAATCGTATGTGATGCTGGATCTCTTGGCCAGAAATCATCTGATGCTCTTATCACAGCTGTGCGCTTTGAGCTATATAAAAAACACATTACCATATCAAAATTCTAGATGTACATTCTACATTTTTTCCTGGATATTAAAATTAGATGATGAAAACACTGAAAACAAATATGAGAGCTGCAAGTACCTGTATAAACCATCTGTATTGTGACTCATACAAGATATAATTCCATTGTCCTGGAAGTTTCTAGCAATTGAAGCCTCTAATGCTTGATGGTACTTCCTAGCAAGTTTCACTCTCCCTCCATGGCCAGCTCCTAGAGTCTCAAGTATGTTCTGAACATCTACTTTGACTCCATCAATGCCAGCTGATGCAAGATACGAGTGTAGTTCACTGTAGAAGTTGAAAACTTTCTCAGGGTTCACAAGACCTAGGCCATTAAGAGCAATGCTGTTCAGAGCTTGACATGGCTCATTGGACTGAACCCCAGGAGATGAAATGGGGTATGACATCTTCGATTCATAGTGTTCCATTTCTGCAACACCAGGCTTAACACCACCCCAATACCCAGTTATCGCATGCCACACATAAACATATCTGGACGGAAAGATTGGAAGGAAGATGAACAGATGAACATGTGGTCAGAAAATTTTCTCTATAAAATAACACATTGATTAAAGAAACAGTAGGATAGGATAATTAAATGAAGTACAATCTGCTTTTGATGAAAAGTAACTTAGATACAATCCCTCCTTCCTCAAATAAACAAACAAGTACATAAATAATATATAAAGCTGATATTTTCCCTTAGCTTCACATCAAAATGACCACTGTCACAAAAATTTTAGTCCATCTCTTCTCTCCCAAATCTACTCATCTTTCTTTTTTCTTGCACGCGCAAATGCATATGTCACTCAACTAATATACAAATGAAAAAGGACCATTACCCAATGTTAGTCTCAGCAATCTGGGGTCTTGGGAGGATTAGACCAGGTACAGTCCTAAACTTTGGCATTTTTTTCTGCACAAAGTGGCTGCCCTTAGACTCAATTACCATTAAACCAACCAATGGCCCCTAAGGCCCTAACTAATACACAAATACGAAACAAGAAAAATACTAAATAAGGTAAGCTTACTTTAAAGCATGCTTATCTTTGATTTCAGTAACAATGTGAGCAATTCCCATTGCCGGGTCTTTTTCTCTGTGGCCCTCCTTGCCATTTTTCTGAAATTTGTGATTTTCTTTGATATGGGTTAACCTGTTAGCAAAACTGAAAGCAAAAAGATGATACCAAGATGAAGCTAGCATGTAAAACTACAAATGGCAAAAAAAATCTGGATGCTGAGATAGCTGCTCACTTTGCTGCATCTTGAACACCTGATGCGATCCCAGTGGCATCCATACCAACTGTTTGCCATCCATCATCAATTATGACAAACTTTGGGGGAGTTCCACCTTTCTCCAGGCTGCAAAAAGATAGGGATATATCACTCCACTTTACCAGGAAAAAAATATTTATCAGATACAGCCAAGTCGAGTTTTACCTTTTTAAGCCTTGTCTCACTCCTTCTGCAGTCACATCCGTATAGAACGCGTCCCATGTACACCAGCCAAACCAGTTAAGTATATCTGGCATCTAAAATAGAAAATATATATACATAACTGATTCTCCAAATTTCTACCAAAAAAAAACTGCTACACCAATTCAACTACTCAACTAAGCCTTATCCCTACTATATGGGATCGGCTATGTAAATCCTGTTCCACCAGTTCCTCTTAAGTTGAAATAGTCATTAGCCTCATTGGCTTTGTTTTCAAATACAGGTTAATAGTTCAAGCCTTGTGAAGAACAACTTTTAACCAAAAAGGACATAGGTTGAAGTAGTGAGATAAAAGAAATACCTTCTTCTTTTCACGATGAGAAAATGTTTGTAAGTGTTTCTCCACAGTTCTGTAGAAGTTTAAGATATGATAAGTCCACGATCTAAATCATGTTTACATGAACTGATGAACAAGCCCCCCCCCGTTTGTCCTAAGTCTTAAAATTCTCAGCTATGTAACAAGGAAAAAGGAAAATGAAGAAACTCTATCAACAGCCAGATCTATAGCTGTTCCTCAAGATAAAATGTTGTAAAAATATAATAAAAAAGGCAGAATGGAACTTATCAGTCAATACTTTCCAAACCCAAAGTGCAGTGATGTTGCAAAACCCGGTATTGAGAAACTAAGAAATGCAGTATGAGAATGGGTTGAATCGTGCCACTTGGTCTCTCCTTAAAACCGCATTTGCCCCCTATGGTGCAGTTAGGTAAATGCAAATCAGTCTCAAAGATAAAACAACCCACAGGTTTCTGGTAGACATGCATTCGTTTACCAAACCTCTACGAACCACTAAAGATAATGCTCAAAGAAGACGAAGACAGAGGGCTGTGTGATTGTATGTTCTATGGCTGGATCGATCAACACTATTTATAGAATGCTCTCATTCACCCGAATGTGTCCTTTCTTAGATCCTTTAAATAGTGCACTTATTAGAGGAAACACATAGAGGCAAAAACGAAGAGACAAATACGAGAAAGGAGACGTTTAAAATTAAATTTGGTGTGGCACACGTGTGTGGAAATCACTCCAAACCACTCACATGCATGTAAATATTGTTTATGCCTTCCTCCTGTTGTCCCTACTCCTATCTGTTTGATAAGCAATGTGACGACGAGAAGTTTTTAAGACGATTGTAAGAGAAAAAAAGTAAAACTAATAAAGACAAACCAAAAGGAAAAGGGAGGGAGATCAGATTCTTGTAATTTGAATCTTCCCTCCAACATAAAATCATGACATTAGGCAAGATGAAGTGACAAGATAAAAAATAAAATTTCAGGGTATGAAATGGTCCAAGGGATAAATAAGCTTTTTTTGTGGAAAACAAAGGGGATAAGCTTTCTTACTTCACAGTATTCGTTATGGCATCAAATGGATCTAATCCAGCTCCTACGAAAACCAAACGACTCCCCTCAAATCCATCAACAGCAGGATCCCCTGCATGCACCGGTGTTTCTCTTAAAACCAGAAAGAAAAAACATATAATACCTTCGTGATATTTGAACCAACGATGTCAAAATCCATCCAAAATGTTACTCCGCCATACCACTTTCCAAACAGATCTCCAACTCGTCATTTGCATTGCCTTGAAGAACAGCTCTGAAGGCTCCCTCTAGAATAGGTAAGAAAACGATATAAGCCGCTGATTGGTCTACACCTTCACCGAAGTAAGACCCGTCGTGTCCTTCGACAATCAGAAACTGTGTCTCAAATGGGATATCCTTGGCCGAAGAACCCATCCTCTGTGTCATCCACCATAGCTTGAAGCGGAAGAGACACATGAAACGCAATCCCCTATAAATTAAGAACGAAAAGAAAAAAGGGTTATACTAGCATTGTCTTATGAACAGAGAAATACATGAACCAGAAGGGGCAAATCAAATAAACAATAGAACAATTTACTTAGAAAAATTGGAAAACATACTCAAGCTTGCCGACAGGAAAGACGCGACGACTTCCACTATGATCAGAGGTGACACCGATAAAAGCTCCATTGATCAATGCCTCACCACTAGCGGGAGTGATGACGATGTTCTCATGAACATCAGACAGAATGCAGTTACCCAGAACCATCAACTTGCCATCAGCAACGGAAATTCCAGCTCCAACAGTCATTTTGTAAAGCGAAACAGAGCTAGTGATACCTACCACCGAGTACTGAGAATTATAATTCGCAGACTAAAAAGCGTAAGATTTTTCTTGTAACTCAAGTGAAGCAAGGAAAAAGGAATAAGAAACTCCGAAGATCTTAGGAAAACCCCATGCACTGCAAAAGATACAAATAAAAATGAACAAAAACAATCACTCGTTGACAAGAACAATGACAATACAGAAGAGAATGGGGGAAAGATGGAAAACCCCCGGACGACCGGACCAGTGCCGCAGGCGGAGATGCTTTTGGTTTTGGAGGAGGGAATATGCATATGCATATATGTATATATAAGGGAAAACTTTATTAGTTCCCACAACTTTAAACTCTCGGGCAATTAGTTCCCACAAATTTAAAATGGACCATTCAGACTCAAACTTTCAAAATGTCTCTCCCTAATAAAGTTATTTATATAACATCACATGATGACATGTGAAATTTATGCAATTTAAAACTTTTAAAATATTAAAATTATCTTTTAAAAAATATTGTTCATTATCTTTTACCTTAAGATCAAAACAGAGCTTAATGTTTTCTATTGAGTAGTTTGGTTCGTCAGTGTCATGGTGACGTAAGCAGACCACTTTACCATGATAATTCATCATTTTAAGCAACTAAAAACAAGTAAACATGCAAGGTTGTTGGTACTTCCCACATATATTTCTCAGTTCATGAAAGTTGTGTAGAACTCTTAAAAGGCGGTAAAACTGGTTTCATTGTTTTCCTTTCCCATTTAGTTTCAGTAAATTATATTTCAAGGATAAATAGGAGTTGAAATGGTGGTATCTATTTATCTGATTGTTGACGAACAGGTCTTACACTTGCAGTATTCTTTTTTTTTTTATTTATTAAAAAAGCTAGCCAATCTTCGGTGATCCTTGCAACAGTTGGTGTGAGTATCGAGAAACGGTTCACTTAGGTTGAAATGGAGTCATCACCTATCAGATTAGGAAGTGGAGGTGAATGGATTTTCAGAGTCGCATCAAAACTCATTTTTATTAAATAGTGACTCCAAAGCCAGAGGCACTAGCTAATCAATCGAGGTAAAACTCGGATAGGAGAGGGTAGAGGTTAGGCACTCCTCTCCCGGATCCAATAGGTGAGACCCACATGACATCACAAACAAGCGTAAACACAGACATAATTATTTAAACAAACTAACAATAAAGAGAGTAAACCCCGATAACATGCCAACGCAAAAGAAAAACCTCCCTATTTTTATTTTTATTATTATGTTTTTTATCTATTTTTTTTATTTGAGTATTATTTTTTATTTGTTACTATTACTTTTTTTTTGAAATCCTATTTGTGTTTATGCACCAACTATTCGATTAAAATACCCTTTCCCTGCAATTCTCCCCACTTATTGGCATATTCTAACTGCTAAACTAGCCCCTCTAACGCATGGGTTGAACTTGAACCCATTACCATAAAGATTTTTTTTGCTATATTTTGTATTCTTTTTGGGTACATTACAAAGACCCCCTAGGGGTGATCATTTCATCCTGGCCCGGCCTGGACCACACAAGCCCATTCCGGAAACTTTGGGCTTGGGCCTGGGTTTTGTGTTTAGGCCCGGCCTAGGCCCAAGCCCATATCAGGCCCGCAAATTTTAGGGTTGGGCTTGGGCTTAATACTTCAAACCCAGCCCTCATATATTTAAATTTACACATTTTGTGTATAATACATATGTATACATCTTATTTTACATTATATTATATATTTTATATATAAATATTATAACATGACATGTATAATTTATATTTTATGTAATATTCCATATTATATAGTATATAAAATAAAAGTTTATATGCATGTTATGTCATTTAATATAAAATGTTATAGATATATAATGCTTTATATATGAAAGATATTAGCCCAAAATCAGGCCCAACCCGGCCTGGGCCCGTGTAGACCTGGGCTAAGGCTTATGTTACAAGCTCGGAACCCCAGGCCGGGCCAGGCCCGGGCCTAACCTTTAGCCCTTATCATAAGTGCAAAGCCCGGTCTGGCCTGGCTGATCACCCCTACCCCCTGTACTATAGGGTCTGTGACAAAGACCCCCTGTATTATGACCGTAAGACAAAAACCACATTCCGTTAGCCTTGTGTTGAAGCCTGCCGTTACAGTATTTTTCAATCCCTGTATTACCGTTGTAATAACTACTAGCGAGGGGCGCCCGTGCTAAACACGGGCAATTACCAAGATTACGATTAAAATCATGTACTGAGAAAGATTATTTATAGAGTTAATAAATATCACTTAATGTAATGAAATGGAAGTAATTAATTAATTAATTTAACTAAATGTAAGTTTTTAAATAATTATTATTGATTAATGCTAGTAAAACTATTAAAAGTTTAAACTGTAAAAGTAGAACAAAATAAACTAAAACTAAAATCCAATATAAAATTATTTTTTGTAAATAAAAGAAACATTTAAAAAATAAAAGTGAAAAATTCCCATAAACATCATTACATCAACCAACTTTATTATAGAAGAAATCGTATCATGTTCCGGGTCATACATGGGTAGGATATCTAAGTACAACCAGTTTGAACAAATCTTAATGGAAAAATAAAAATTATTTAAAATAACCTCTAAACTAAAATGCAACTTAAAAGCCATCCATCTCGGTCACGTTGAGGTCCAAAAGAATGATGTGAAATGAAGTTCCAGAGAGCCCAAGTCTAAGGCATTTAAACCCAGAGGAAACAACAGTAACTTGACAACCGAGCTTTTCTCAAGGAGCTTTCGTTTCACAGCCCCATTGATGTCATCATAATCAACTAATATAACTTGAAGGCCTCTGAATTCTGAAGGTAGCTGCTCTGATGATCCACCTGGTTTAAAGATGCCTCCTCCTATAGATGGTTGGAGTTGAAACTTAAGGTCTCGTGCTTTGTGCAAAATCCTTATTGTTTGGAATTACCCAAATGTTCCCTTTCATCATCTGCATATTGGTTTCAAAATCAAGATAGTAAATTGTGAAATATAAGATGCAAAATTAATCACCAAGGCATACAAGTTGTTCACTGATGTACATATCCATCACTTACATATACTTCATTAGAGTTATCAATAGAAGCATGAACCAAGCCCAAGCAGATAACCAAATATGAGCCACACATTAGAGTTATCAATGCAAGCAAATACATCCCATAAGAATGAAGATAATTTGGCAATACATATAAAAAAATAACAATTTGGCAAACCTTATTGGCCAATTGCCATCAGTAGACATGGCTTTTCGATTGAATATTAAGATAAAAGATTTTATGGCTTGGTATATCCTGTTCAAAGTCGTAATAATTTTAAAAATAAAATATTCAATTTTTTATCAATGAAAATAAAATGTTTAATTGCAATGTCACATGAAAATTTCCTTCAGAATATTCCCAACCATATGCAATATCACCTGAAAAATTCTTCTCTCATCTCCTATTACCTGATCAGGCACTGAGTTCTCAACCTCCATGGTGAAAGAGAAACCTTTACAAGCACATAGACACTTGGCAAGACAAGCTGCTTCCTTGTTCATTTATCAGGGTTGAGAGTACAATGCTGCTCACTGCTCAGATTCTCATGCCGTATTACAGACAGCAGTCCCAAGATAAATATTTTCTCCCTAACCTGTTGCAGTGCCTGGTTCTGCTCTGCTAGTTTGTCTCTCATGAGCTGAGACTCTTCCAGAACTGCAGCATGGGATAGAGCAACAGCCACCTGATCAGCAACCATCTCCACTATCTCCAATTCATGGCAAGTCCAAACTCTACCACCAGTGTTTGGAAGAACCAAAAACAGTATTGCATAACATCGTGGGATTAATTCTGGTGTCCCTCCTTTTGAAGTTTGCTACCCACAACATGGGCATCCAAATTGCCGCCACAGCACCAGGCTCACCAAATCCACCACTGCTTGCAATACCAAGAGCCGAGTCTGGCCTCAGGATCTTCACTCCCTTGCTCTCCTTAATTTTCTTTACATCCGGATCATTTATTGGGATTGCAGGGCAAGAGTGAATCAACGAACTCCTTCCGAAGTCCGCTGCCACTGCAACAGCTACTGCCACTGTTGTTCATAATGTAACGGCGGATTTTAACAAAAGTCTTAGCAGAAGGGGTCTTTGTCTCACGGACATAGAACAAGGGGGATCTTTGTCGCAAAACAAAGTAGAGGGAAAAAAATAAAAACAGAGCATGCAATTCAGAAATAAAAAAATAAAAACAAAGGTTAACACCGTGTGAGAAATAAAATATGGGTTTCTATGGGCCCTTTGTAGAAGTTGGTTCGACGACTATCTCATCACCAACTTCAACCGCCTTTTCAGATCCTATCCATCTTATGTCAAAAATATACAAAAGAAAAAAAAAAAAGAGAAGAATAGAAACAGGAAACGAGGAAGAGGAACTTAGAAGGAAAATAACAATGGGAAATGTTAAGAGGATGATTGCATAGTTAACCTAGTCAGATTTTGGCTTGTATTAGCTCTTGGTGACAATGATCAAGATGTGTACTAGACTCGTCTAGTGCGATTTAGGTATACACATAAACAATGAAGTAGAAGAGGTCCGAGTTTATCATGATTTCAATACATCTTTCTTCCGATGGGAATAGTGACTGCAGTTGGAAGTTTGATGAGAGAGGACGATCCCCTTAGCTGCAAATCTCCTTCAAAAGGGAAAGAGATGATGAAGTAGCCATATTTCCGCTACCATTAACGTTTCTTGTTAACCAGAAATGAGGACTGAGAAGAGAGCTTTCATTGATTGTTTACAAAAAACCTTGAATGATGGAAAGGAGAAGAGAGCTAATGCGGGAAGAAAATGGAACCGAGCAATGGTTGAGATTCACACTGGAGTAGTGTGAAAATGCTGAGAGAGTATCGCCGTTGGGAGTTTTGTGTTTTTGGAGAAGATGATGAATAGGGATGGTCGTAGGTACGAGAAGGAGTAGAAGAAAAGGGAAGAAAAGAGAGAGAGGGTAGGTTTGTCGCCGCCTCTATTGTTCAGTGACAAAGAGAGAAAACTAAGCTAATTGACTAAGTGTATCTTACTTAACTATAGCTAATTGACTAAGTGTATCCTTACTGTTTAAAAATTGACTAACACTATTTTTATTGTTTTTCACGATTAACTAATTCTCCCCTGTCGTTAACATCCATTAATGCTCTCATACAATCTACGCACATGTGACCCCACGTGACCTATAAATTTTTTTCGCCCTCACTCTTTCCATTCTCGGACACCCCCTCCGCCTCTCGTCTCTCTCCCCTTCTTTCTCCATTCGGTTTCAATTAATAAAAATGTAGGAAAAAGCAGTTTTCTTCTCCACGAAGCTGCGAACAGAGGGGGGGTCTTATTCTTCTCGATGGAACAAACACAGCGGAGACCCATCACCATTACCGACGAGCGATCACCCCCATTTCTCTCTCTCTCTCACTCCTTCGTAGTATTCTTTCCATACTCTGTTATCTCCAACTGAAACAAGGTGATGAACCAGCTCATCACCGATCTCTCCCTCCTTTTCTTCTTCTTCCCCTCTCTTCTCCTTCTCTCATTTTTCTTCCTTCGTCTTTTATTTCTCTCTTTCTCCATTCTCTTCCCTTTTGATTGAACGAATCAGAGGAGGTAAAAACCAGTCACCGTCAGCATCTCTGCCCTATTTTCCCTTCCTCTCTTTCCTCCCCTACTCTTCTTCCTTTTGCTTTCCCTCTTTCTTTCTCTTTCTCCTCCCTCATTTCTTCTCATTTGGCCTCCTCTTCTCCTTCTACCATTTCTCTGCTCTTTTGTCTCCTCTCTCCTCTCTCCTCTCCTTCTCTTTCTTTCTCTCTCTCTCTCCACCTTTGTCTCCTCTCACCGTCGGTTTCATCTCTTTTCTATATGTGCAGCCCGCTGCAGATAGACTTAATTTGAATCACTGTAACTAGGGTTCGAATGAAGAAGCTAGACGGAAAGGATTGGAGAAGGATCTCAATCAAATGGATGACTAGGAAACACCGTGCCAAGAAACCTTCATGATTTGTTTCCACCTCTTCAAGTTTGGGGCTTACACAAGCCTGCTCATGTTTTTCATGTTATGCATTCTTTGGGTCATCAACAAAGAGTAGAAAACTATAAATGCTTTTTCTCTCAGATCTACTTGATGTTCCCTGTAAAAGATGATCCACCTTGACATATAAGACACCTCTTTAACGACATAAGTCACAAAAAGAATGGATTTGAGAGTCGCCCCTAGCCCTAAACCACTAAAGCTTAACCATGAATTATCGAATGTTCTACTTAATTCTCCATTGACGAATTGCTATGGATGATTGAGAATGGGGGGAGAGAGAGAACGAAAGGGACAAAGAGAGGAAGAGAGGGAGGGAGAGAAGTACGCCGCTGCTACTGCGGTGATGAAACATGGGCAAGAGGGTGATAGGTCTCAGTCAAAGCTAGAGAGAGATAGAGTATTAGGACGAGAATAGACCACAAGAGGTTTATTAACTTTCAACTGCCCCATCCATGTGGTGGGGTGGTGTTTAAATACATAAAATTCTTAACTTCCTACCACTGAAATAGCCTTAAAGTAAGGGATTAGCCTTCTAACTA
>NW_010729148.1:916128-1018982 GCF_000365185.1 Nelumbo nucifera | reverse complement strand
GTATTACCCTCAATGGTCTTACACTTAACCTCTCAGCCCATAATGATCATACACTGCCTAACAAGAGAGGATCTCTCCCTCGGCTACAAGGAACAATGCTGCACTCTCTGCTCACATGGATCCCGGGAATTAAAACCTTTTTGCAAACAATTTGCAACCGTAACATATATATACTTTTATATCCGTATATAAAATATATTTTGCAAAACAAATCTCAACGATTGAATTCGGCTGTCGACAGTCTTGGTTTCCATCAGAGAGAGTGCATCCCCGATCATTACCTTTGTCCAACAAAGGGGCTAATCTTGTCACTATGATCACCCACTCAGATGAATTCTCGGGTTGTCCCGACATACCCAGGTTTTGACCCCCTCTAAGGATCTCACTGATTGGCATATCAAAGACAGCCCAATTCGACATCTAGTGCAGTATCATAATCGAGTCTAGGGGTCAGGTGTAACTTTCCAGTTTTGCCCACTAATCTTCAAGGTCAGGGCAATACTGGAAATCTGGTCCGGTTCAAGGTTTCAAGTAAACCTACACTGCATGTGCTTTGGGTCTCACCCTGGCAGCTGAGACAAGCCACCCCAACACTTGGAGGCACACCAGTGTCAGCCTTAGCAGGATAAATCTCCCCAGACTTATCCAACGGCTGTGAACATTCTAAACTAACACGAGTCTCATTAAGTGTCCAGTTTAAGGATACTACACAGAAACACACCACAAGAGCACAAATCAAATATGTACTTCATTCATTTACAATAAATGTCATAAGTACATCAATCTGATTGGAGCTAAGGGCATACAACTGTCTAACACCTAGGTATCAGGAACCTTGCAAAATTAGGGTAAAATTGTAAACTACTATTTTTTGGGAAAATGACCCCTGCTAGGTAAAAACCATCTGGAATCAGGGTAAATTTATCATAAAGAAAAAGCATTAAAAGTAAATCAAAATGCAATATTGAAAGTAATTCAAGAACAAAATACTTAAGTTCATTGCAAAGCACAATCACGACACAAACACATATGTTCTTTAGAAAGCATTTCAAAAGCCTTAGTAATTTGAAAACTTAACAGAGGTCTTGTGGTTGATATAACATAACTGCTCTTTTGATAGGCGATAGACATCCTTCTATGTAAGAGCAGTCTACTCTCAAAAACTTCGACAAAACACTCAATAAATTCAATGATGGTGCAAAGTGTTGTGCTTTCAAGTGCACGACAGTAATGATCAAATTGGTAATGCATGATCAATATGATGTCATGAGCTATTTTTTTCCTTTGTGCTCCTTGGAAGTGATGGGGGATTTGCAAACTAAACACAATAATGGGATGTTTAAAGGTTGTAATGATTCCGGGCATGCTGCCACACACTTCAGAAGGTGGTGAAGGACCTGTTACCAAGTTCTCTTAATCATCATTTTTATTTTTCATTTTAATTTCCATCATTCTTTTTTTAAGGCATGATCTATGCTGCAATTAGAAATAAAAACAATGATAATGATAAAATGTGTGTTATGTCGTGGTGCAATCAATAATCCACTATATGTCGATAAATTAGTAGGAAGCATTTTACAATATTAACTTCTTCACCATGAAAGACTTTAATGCCATGAGGGATTTTGTATTGGAAGGGCTAGAATCCATCATATGGATGACCGAACCATGCTAGGTGGTTGGGAAAAATTTTAAAAATTTTCTAATCCTTTTGGGAATCAAATTCCTTATGTTTTGAAAAACTACATTTTTCTACATCGGTCTTGCATTGAACCGAACCAGATTTGAATCCAAACAAAGAGGAAAATGTATACCTGATACGGATTGTACGTAAGGTAAGGCTTGGTTGGGAGATGGTCTCTTTGAAAGATAGAGAAAGACTAGGAATTGGGGAGATTGACTTTCGGGCTAAGGGTGTTAGAGTAAAGAATCCAAAAACAAAGAGTGCTCGAGTGTTGGATGTTGAATGAATTTCAATACGAGGAGGGTCTCTATTTATGGAGGAGATCCCGAGATCCTAAAAGGTAGGAGATAAAAGGTACCTAGGAACTATCAGGAAAGAGAATATTAGATTTTCTATCAATCATTAAGTGCACCACTAGGCTTTCGCCACGTATCTCGTGAGGATCTTCCTGAGGATCGGATTTCCTTCCCCTTAGGATCCCTCATTACTCATACCGCTTATGCACTTTATTTAATTGACGTGGCATTTAGTGATGTCACTGCCTGGTGGGTAGTATCTTGTTAACCCTACGTGGTGTTTCGCTACGTCTTTTGATGGGCTATGGGTTTATCGCGAATTTGGGCACATGCGGGTCTTGTCGTAGGTGCAGCTCGGGCTTGTCTTGGCTTGGCCCAGGATTGGGCTCATCGAGAGCGTGCGATGAACCACGGGTTTATCGCGGTTCTGTGATGTGCGCTGTGGGTTCATCGCAGAGAGAAAGTTAACTATAGGCTGATCGCATGTATCTGTGCAGTACCAATACAGTGTTTGAAATTTGTCTGAATTTTTCTTGAAAAATTTTGAAGAAAACTGATCTCTATCAGTCCTTGAAAGCCTAGGTCATGATAGGGTTTCTTAGAAGACAAAAGAGAAAAAGAGAGAACAAGAGAGAGTGGTGTTCTAGTCTGGTTCACCCTCTTCTTATGAAGCACTCTCCTAATCAAATTAGGAGATTATCCAAATTTAATTTGGATCTGTACTCTATTAAGAGATAAGCCTTAGGGGTGTCTATAAGAAACCGAAAAATTGAAAACCAATTTGAAAAATCCAATTAACCAAACCGGTCGATTCGGTTTTGGTTTGGTTTAAAAAAAACCGAAGGATTGGTTTGGTATTTGGTTAACCTATCAAAAAACTGGAGGTTAACCAAACTGACTAATTTTTATATATTATATATTTTTTATATTTCCCTGCCCCAGCGGCCCAGCCCAGCCCAGCCCCTAGCGCCCCTCTGACCCTCTCTCTCGGTCCAAGCCCAAAAAAATGAATTTTTTTTCATTTATTCAAACCCGAAAACAAAACCCCTTTTTCTTTCTTCTTGTTTGAACAAAAGATTTCACTCATTTACTCACAAGAAACCCTAGCAAGTAAGCCACTACTCCTCTTCCATCACCTCTTGTTTCTTTTCCGACGTCACTGTTGCCTCCGCTATCGTCTGGTTCACCGGTTTTCTATTTCACCCTTGTCATCGTCGCCTATGGGTTGTGGCCTCTTTTAGTCTTCTTTCTTCTCCTCAGATAGAATCAAAGAACCAAACAATTTCTCCTCTCCAATCACCATCGTCGGTTCTATTTCTCCCTTGTCGTCATTGCTTTTGGAAAATGCTACCGATATAATAATCTTGGTTCGGATAAGCTATACGGCATGTTTGGCATGCAATGGGACCAATTCAAATTTATGTGATTAATTTTCAAGAATGAGCTACTCTACTAGAACCATTCCACCACTTTCTATATTTTACAATCTGCTATGCTTTGAACAGGGGTTTTGCTACTGTTTAATATACTCTCTTTGATCATGTTAATATGTTATTGATCAAAAAATATTTAAGTTGCACTTTTCAAGTCAAAAAAATATTTAAGTTGATAGACCACATTTTGCTTAACATATAGGAAGCTATTTTAGTGCTTGTCCACTTGTAATATTTGAAATGTAGGAATAGATGAACCTTTCATAGCAAAGTGCTACTGCTCCTGCTAATACTGTTACATAAAAAGAAAAGAAAGATTCTTATGCTTTGGGAATGTACTACAACGTAATTTATAGCCTCTAGCCTTTTGTTTAGGCAAAACTAAGATGAACTCAAAAGTCAAAAGGAGATTTGAGAAGGCTATGATGATTTGTTTTGCATTGTTGTTAGCACCTTTAACATATGTACGGAATCAAACTTATGCTAGTGGTTTTCCTGATATTTGTATTATTTTAATAGAATGCACTTCTACTTGAGAAAAGGATAGATAATTCTACAAAATTAATCTTGTCTTGACAAAGTTCTTAAAGGTATTTTTCAATTTTCCCCTCTTCTGATAAGCTTGTAATGTGTGATTCCATCTTTCAGATGGTCAGGGGGAAGGTCTTATGTCATCATTTGTAATTTGAGGTTAACCTCAAAAAAGAATTCTTATTGTTTAACAAACTTCAGTTATGGATTTTCGATGATTCTGTATGGATGGCTTCTATTGCATAATATGATTTTTGCTGAAAAATCAATTCCTACCACTTGCTAACTTTAATAGATACCTATTTAATCAAGTAAACAACTGCTTATTTGCTTTGTATATTCAACAATGGATGTTTAATGTTTATTTATACTTATTCATTCCTTTTCTTGAAAATTTTTTGGGCCTTGAAAATTCCCAACTTTTTCTTATTCATTCTTATTCATCATTTTTCTTTACTAGATGTCAAGTATGGGTAATAGTAACACAAGCACAAATCCTCCTCCTAAACCTCAAAGTGATGGTGGCAATGCATCAAATCCACCTATTATGGAGGTTGATTCAAAGGTTAGTCTTTCTTCTACTTCTTAAAAAAAATCTTGAGTGTGGGATCACTTCACTAAGATAGTTTGTCAAGTTAGAAGTGATCAAAGAGCATCATGTAACTATTGTGGTAAGGACTTAGCTTGTCCTAGTGCAAGTGGTACAAGTTGCTTGATTAATCAGTTGACTAGATATAAGAAGTATCCTTTAAATGCGGACAATAAACAAAAAACTCTGGGGTCTTCATATCAAAATGCAAAAGAGGGGGAAAGGGCACCACACCAATACTTGTAACTTACAAGTTTGACCAAGAAGATTGTAGAAGGGCACTTGTAAGAATGATTATTGTAGATGAATTACCCTTTAATCATGTGGAATGGGAGGGGTTCCATGACTTCTGTGGTACCATGCAACCATGATTTATAGTCCCTTCACATCAAACAATAATTAGAGATTGTTATGATCTCTTTAGGGAGGAGAAGAGGAAGTTGAAGAAATATTTTAAGAAATTGCCATCGAGGATCCACCTTACTATAGACACATGGACATCTTGTCAAAATCTTAGTTATATGTGTCTCATTGCCCACTTCATAGATGGTGACTGGAGATTGTATAAAAAAAAATTAAAATTTTTGTCCAATTTTTAGTCACTCAAGAGAAGTGTTTGACAAGGCAATTGAGAGATGCTTTCTTGATTGGCGCATTGAAAAAATTTTCACTGTAATAGTAAACAATGCAAGCTCAAATAATGTGGGAATTCAATACTTGAAAAAGAGACTTAGCAGTTGGAAGGAAAGTGTTTTAAAGAGTGGGTTCTTACACATGAGATGTGGTGCACATATTTTGAGTTTAATTGTCAAAGAAGGGTTATCAAAGTTGGATGAGTCTATTTTTAGGATCCGTTCAGCAGTGAAGTATGCAAGGTCTTCTCCATCACGATTGCAAAGGTTTAAGGATTGTGTAGAGAAAGAAAAGATAGAGAGTAAGAGTCTTATTTTCCTAGTTGTTGATACTAGGTGGAGCTCTACTTACTTGATGTTGGAATCTGCTTTAAAATTTCAGAAGGCATTTGATTTGTTTGATACTATTGATAGTAAGTACATAGAGGAGCTTAGTAGTTCAAAAAATAAGGGTTTGCCTAATGATAATGATTGATATGCTCGGTGTTTGCTTCCTTTTCTTAAAATTTTCTATGAAACTACACTAAAATTGTCTAGGTCACTTTATGTAACTAGAAATGAATAGATGAAAGAAATTTATGGTATTGGGCTTGTTATTTCTAGGAGGTGTACCGGTGGTGATTTTAGTGTTAATTTGATGGCTTCCAAGATGAAAAAGATGTTTGAAAAGTATTGGGAAAATGTAAGTAATATCAACATTATGTTGTTCATTACAATGGTTCTTGACACTCGATGTAAATTGGAGTATGTGGATTGAGTTATTAATGAATGCTATGATGTTGATAATGCTCAAGTGTTGAGAGAGAGGGTGAAGCATGTTTTGGTCTCCATGTTTGAGTTTTATAGTTTAGCTAAGTCATCTCATAATGTTCAATCAAGCAATCCAATTCAAGACACAAATGAGATGGAAGTTGATAGTGTAGAAGATGTTACTGATTTTATGAATGCATTGAATAAAAAGCAAAAAGCAGGCCAATGAGGAGTAGATACCAAAACAAAATTGGATAAATATTTAGGGGAGGAATGTGAAGATCCGAAAAATAAATCATTTGACATATTGGCTTGGTGGAAAGTCAATTCGTCTAAATATCAAATGCTTTCTATGATGGCTCGAGATGTGTTAGTTATGCCTATATGTACAATTGTATCTGAGTCGGCTTTTAGCACTAGAGGTCATGTGCTTAATACATTTCGTAGTTTTCTAACTCCAAGAATGGTGGAAGCTATCATTTGTGGACAAGATTGACTACGAAGATCACATGGCTACTTTCATTTAGAGGAGAGTTTAAAAGAATTTGAGAGTATGGAATCAGGTAAACTTTTTGTTTTCTATTTTATTTTTCCTGTTCATTTTTATTTTGTTATATTAATTATAATTTGTGTTTATCTTAATATTTTTTTTGCAGAGATATCATGTATCAGTGAGGAGCATCCTCTTATTGCTATTAATGATTGAATATTTATAGTTGTGGTCTTATGAACCTCATTGAATTTAAATTTTCATGGTTGTGGTTTATGGACCTTGTTTAATGTTTATGGTTGTGAACTTGTGATTTGTGAACCTTGGAGGTAGTTTTGATTTTTGAATGATTATGGTTGTAGTCTTGTGGACCTCATTGAATTTAAACTTTCATAGTTGTGAATCTTGTTTAATGTTTATCATTGTGAACTTGTGATTTGTGAACCTTGTTAGATGGACAAGTGTTGAAAAAATAGCTTATTGAATGTTTTTTGTAGAGATATCATATTGATTGTTTTATGTTGGTTAATAGTTTAATACTTTTATGATATATAAATAATAAGCAAAAGGCTTAACCTATGAAAAAAATCAATTAGGTTATGGCTTGGCTTATTTGTTTTGGAACGGCTAACAAGTGAAACAACCACTTCTCCTAACTCTTAGAGTCTAGAGCAAAGCAAGGTTTAATCCTCCTTGCTATTCCCTTGTCCAAAAAGCAATCAGGTATTCAAACTTAAGAAACATTTTTTATACTATCAATTAGTCTTATGGATTTGAAATTTAATACTTGAATTGTTCTTATTCTTTAATTCTTCCATTGCTCTATTGGTTCTATGATTAATTACCTTGCTGCAAATCAGCCAAATCTACAATGGCCAATACCCAATAATTCCATAGGTACTAATCTTGGAACATGTATTATTTTAGGCTTGGAGCTAAGGGCCTACACTACTTAATAGCTCCCATTTGCACTTAGGTCAATCGGGTACAAGCCTCAATCTTATACTATCCACGTGTTTTTCAAACACTTCCTATGTCTATGGCTTAGTCAATGGGTTTTTCACATTTTCTGTTGATGCTACCATTTGAGTCTGAATATCTCATCTACCAACAATCTCCCATAAAACCAGTGTTGTCATTCAATAGTGGAATGGGTGATATGGTATGACTCCAAATTCTTAGATGAATTTCCTCATCCATACTACTTATTTGGTAGCCTTACTTATGATATGAGTTTGACCTTTGCTGTGGAGTATTTTTCTTACTACACTGGGTCCCAAGGTATCCAGATATAGATTTTCTATCATTTGGGTCAGGTAGGAAGTCGAAATCAGTATAATCGACCATCTGTAGTGAAGAACTACCATCGAAGATAAAACAATAGTCTTTAGTCCTACATAGGTACTTTAGTATGTTTTTTACAACAATCCAATGCTCTTGTCCTTAATTAAATTGGTATCTACTTACAACATTGACGGCCTGAGAAATGTTTGGCCAAGTGCACAACATAAGATACATGATTCTCCCTACGACTGAGGCATAGGTAACCTCTCTCATGTTCTATCTCCTAAGCGGTTTTAAGTGATATTCCTTTGAAGAGAGTGACTTAATGCCTGAAATGAATGAATCCCTTCTTGGAGTTCTGCATGTTGTATCTGTTGATAATCTTATTAATGTAAGTAGATCGGGATAATCCAATTATCCTCTTTAATCTATCTCTATAGAGTCAAAATCCCAAGATATAAGAGGCTTCTCCAAGATCTTTCATGGAGAATTGCTATGAAAGCTATACCTTCACCGTAGTCAACATTCCTATATCATTCCCAATTAGTAGAATGTCATCTACATACAGAACCATAAACATAACAAATTGGATTCCAATTTGTTCGCACTTGTCCTTTTGACGTGTGCTAAACAACCCCATATTTTCAAGTGTCTTACACTTGATTTCCTACCGGTCCATAGCTTGAAAGGAATCTTAAGAACCGACTTGGTTGGAACACGATTCAGCATGTAAATTGCAATCTCTAATGTATTCCCCTAAAGGATATGGGTAACTCTGAATGGATAAGAAGTGATTATATCATATGTAATAGAGTTCATTTTTTTCTCTCTAACACACCATTTAACTATGGTGTAGCAGGAGGAGACAAATGCGATATAATCTGATTATCCTTTAAGTAGTCCCTGAATTCGTCGAAGAGATTTTCACCTCCACAATCTTATTGAAGGGCTTTAATCTGTTTCTCAACTTCTTGTTTAAACTCCTTGAAATTTTCAAAGGATTTAGACTTATCTCTCATTAGGTACAAATAACCATACAAAGAATAATCATCGGTGAAAGTTATAAAATAATAGTGTTGGTTTCATATCCTAACGTTCATAGGACCACATGCATCAATATGTATAAGGTCAAGTGTGTCTATAGTTCTTTTAGGCTTACTTGTAAATGGATTTTTTGCCATCTTGCCTTGAATGCAAGGTTCACAAGTTGATAGATCTTCCATAGTAAGAAAATCTAAAGACCATCATTCACCAATCTTGTGATACGTTCTTTATTAATATGACTAAGTTGGTAATGCCACAGGTTCATGGGATTAATTGTATTACGTTTTCTTTTCTTTGGGATGTGCTCTGATACGGTTTCTGTCACATTTGTTTCTACTAAAGGATGAAGAACATAAGGACCATTCTCAAGTTCTCTGTGAGTAAGGAATTTGTTATTCAATTTAATTGTAATCTTATTACTGAATAAAATAGAATAACCACAACTTAGAAACTGAAATCTGATTTCTTCTAAGTAAAGGTACATAAAGACAATTCCTTCTCTAAAATTAAATCTACTGTTCCTATAGCAGTAGTTGCAACATTTGTAGTCATCCCCAAGTAAAGCACAACCTCATCATCATTCAGCTTTTTTACTTTCCTTGAACCCCTGCAATGTGTTACATGCATGAGTGGAAGCCCCAGAGTCAACACACCTAGATGTAGAAGTGACCAACATATTGGTCTTTATGACAAGAGATTCGAAATTACCTTCTTTGTTCTTATAGGATTCCAGATACTGAGAACAATTCCTCTCCCAGTTTCTAGTCTGCTTGTAGAAGTGACATTCACCGGATGACTTGTCTCTCTTCTGCTTATTTGGTTTGCCTCCCTTTTTCTATGGTTTTCTCTTACCCTTCCTTTTCTTCCTTCCAAATTTTCCACCTTCAACAAGCATGGTTACCGGCATATCCTTCTTAATCAGTTCTTCAGCTCTTTGCAACATATTGTTGAGCTCCTATAAACTAACTTTTAACTTGTTCATGTTGTAGTTCATAACAAACTGATTAAAGGACAAGTGTAGAGAGTTCAGGACGACATCAGTCTTGGTGTCATCGTCAAGTTGGGAGCTAAGAGCCTCCAATTCATTTATATAACCTATTTTTCGCATGACATGGTCATGAACTAGTTGGCACTCGATCATCCTCGTGGTCATCAACAATTTGAGGACCTTTTGTCTTGTAGAATGATTCTGCTCCTCATACATGGTTTTATGACTATCCAGGATATTTTTGCAGATATCAGATTTGTCAAACTGTCTCTAGATAGAATTATCTAAAGAGGCTATGGCATAACACTGGGCAAGAGAATTTTTCTCTTCCCATTCCTGATATTCCCTCCTTCTTGCCTCAAAAGTCCTATCACTCGGATGTTCCAGTGCTAGGTTTTTGGCAACCTTGTCCAATTTCTTGCACGTGAACACCAGGTTTAGGTTAAGAAACCAGTATGCATAATTGGGTCCTTTCAATTTGTTGTCGTTTAACAATTTAGCAAATTACCCGTGCGCCTTTTTTAATAAAACGCACGATTAATTAGTTCATGATTTTACTATTGTTTTATGTTATCTTTCATAAAATGAACTTTTATCTATGTTCCATCTCCATTTGTTAGTCTTTGAAATTTACCTCCTATCTCAGTGACAATGACATAATTCATGTCCTTAGAAATGTAGAAAATCACATAGGTGTATGGAACCAACTGTTTCATCTGCATAACCCCATCACTTTTTCTAAAGGATCACATATCCACTCATCCAGTGAGCTTTCCCTTTCGCCTCCATCAGACAAAGTTTATTGTCATTTTAGGTTAAACCTTTTCTAATTGGTAAGTGTAGACCCATCATATCGGGAGCCCCAAGGCACTGTGGTAGTGTCTTCCATTATGATGCATCTCCACCCACCAATTCAGCCCGTTTTCATGTTAATGATGGAAGGCATTTAGAGATATTATCATATGATATTCCATATCTCATTGCACTTATATTAATCATGAGGGAACGTGTATATCAGTCCCTAGGTCAGATTTAGGTCATACCATAATGGCTCCCACTGACTTTCATAAAGTTAGATTCAAATGGGTTATTTAATGGGCTAGGGTTCCTGTGAGGTTCCTCTTGGGGAGGAAGCTGTTGAGGGGTCCATTAGAAAAGGAGATCATACAATGGTTCATGGGCATCATGGCAATGATGTACATTTGACCATGATGTTCGTAGAGAGCCACGTAAGTGAATACATGAGCCAAGCAATTATGGCCCATGAATGAATTACATCCATTCAGCACATCCCATACACATACATAATTGATCCATATCAATTCAAAACTTAGAAAACCCATATCCTTTTAGATTAACACATGATCAGCCCATCAATGGACCAAATTATCCAATAATTTTATCTTGCCATATGGGTTAAATTGCAAAAAACAGTTCGGCCCATATAGTAGTCCAGGCTGAAATGGTTTAGGCTTGCTTTAATCTAACATAAAAGGGTTTTTCAAGTATGTGCCAAATTGGTCCATGCAATGGGCCATCAAACCCCTAGCCTAAAATCGATTTTGGGTCACTTAAATAGTGATCCAAGGGACTTCGGTCAGACCCCAAAGAACTTTAGGTTCGGCCTAACAAGATTAGACCAAAACTAAGTCAGATCGGCCTAGGGTTTGGTGTACAAAACATGCATCAATTCACATAGGTAATGATATGAAATTATTAGTTATTATTGACAATCATATCAGCAAATAAATAGCATATGGTTTGAATCCAATCTGAACAAAAACTGCATCACTACGAAACTACAATCTGTAAATCGTTCTCTATGTGCAATCTTTGTCTTCTCTGCAAGCTCTGACGATATCTCCGATGTAAAAAATAGAAAGACCCTAATTTCTATTGCTTATATCAGAAAAACCTAATACATTCTTTCTAAAAAAGTAAAATAATTAATTACAGACCACATAATCAAATTAATAAATTCGTTGTGCACAAATCTTGCCTCCATCAAGAGTTTGATTTACCTTACACTTTCAACCCAAGATTTCAGGAATTCATAATAGAACAATTATATAATATATCAGAATGTAAATATAAAAATTTTAGATCATAGGCCCACTTTGAGAACCGAATTCTCAGAGCTTTCTTCTAACCACTCAAATCGGCTAGACTAGTTCTTGTCGATTTGAGTTTTGGTTCAAATCCGGTTTGCTACAGTCCAAGAGCTGAACCTAGTGCTCTGATAACACTATTGGAAGGGTTATGATCAATCATATGGATGTTCGAACCATGCTAGATGACTGGGGAATTTTCAAAAATTTCCTAATCCTTCTGTGAATCGAATTCCCTATGTTTTGAAAAACTACATTTTTCTGGATTGGTCTTGGATTGAACTTGACCATATTTGAATCCAAACACAGAGGGAAATATATACCTGATATGGATACCACAAATGCAGATTCCAAGGTGAAAGTTCATGCCCAAATTAGTCATAAAACCAGCATTCGCTGAAGATGGAATACTGTAAAGGGGAAGTTGATTCAGTAACATAATTTTCAGCAAAACTGCAACCTAACTACTTTGATTAAACTGGAAAATGTGAGACAAAATTTCCTCTAAATCTTTCTTGCAAAAATCAAAATAAAACTGATATCTATTAGTCCTTAAAAGCATAGGTCGTGATAGGGTTTCTTGGAAGACAAAAGAGAAGAAGAGAGTATTGTTCTAGTCTAGTTCATCCTCTTCTTCTTTTATCTCCTTATATTGCACTCTCTTAATCAAATTCCAAGATTATCCAAATCTAATTTGGATATGTACTCTATTAAAAGATAAGCCTTATCATCTTAAGAGGATGGGTGTTCCATACCCATTTCCAAACCCATATTTGACCCAGAGCAAGTTGTCATGTGATAGCTTACTTAATTTTATTAATTATTTGCCTTAGGTCGATTTCCTTCAAAGGATCACGACCTAATATGTTGCATGGCCAACTTAGGCTTGATTTGTATGGTGTGGGACCCAATAATGACTTCACATAAGTCCACATGGGTTCAGTTGGGCCTCTATGAAAAGGCTTAGCCAAATTTACTGCTAAACGCAATGAACCCCTAAGCACATCACTATGGGCTCAATATGGACCCAACATGTACACTTAAATGGTCTTTGAATTCAGCCATCTTATGAAGACCCAAGGATATTGGATTTATGTAAGATAAAGATCATTAGGTAATCAGCCTTGTAATGGTCTTTTACACTTAACTTGTTAGCCCATAATGACCACAACACTGCCCAATAGGGAAAGACTTCTCTCCTAACTGCAAGGTACAGTGTCACACTCTCTGCTCGGATCGATCCCAGGAATTAAAACCTTTTGAAATCATTTTTCATAAAACATAATATATATCATATAAATATATTTTGCAAAACCAAATCTAAACCATAATTGAAATCCATTACCGACAATTTAGGTTTCAATCAAAGAGAGTGTAAGCCCTATCATTCACTTTGTCTGACAAAGGGGCTGATTCTATCATTATGATCTCTCACTTAAATGAATTCTCAAACTACCCTAACACACCCAAGTTTTGACCCTTGATGGATCTCACTAATTGGCATATCAAAGACAACCCATTCCAACACTTAGTAAGGTACCATAATTAAGTTTCGGGTTATGTGTAACTTTCTAGTTTTTCCCATCAATCTCCAAGGTACAGGGCATAACCGAAAAATGGTTTGAATTCAATGTTTCATCAGTGTCAGCCTTGGTAGGATAAACTCCCCAAGCCTATCCAATGGCTGAGAACATTCTAAACTAACTCAAGTCTCATAAGTATCCAATTTAAGGGGTAATTATACAAAAATGTACAATATAAACATGAAACAATAATGTACTTTTATTCATTTCAATAAATGTATCTGTACATCAATCTGATTGGAGCTAAGGGCATACGTTGTCTAACACTTTGGTGGCACAAGGGACTTTGATGCCACGATGGAATTTATTGCTACAAGGGACTTTAGCGTCAGAACGAACTTTGAAGCAGATATGATTCAAATGAGTAGTTCATGATTTCTACTTGAAGTAGGTGATTTTTATGCTTAAAGATGAGAATTTGATACTGATTTTTTCACCACAAGGGACTTTAATGGCTTAAAGGACTTTGATGCTAGAAGGAACTTTGCTGCCATGAAGGACTTTAATGCCATAACGAACTTTTCTGCCACGAGGGAATTTTATACTAACATAACTCAAAGGAGAAGTTGATATTTTTAATTGACATATTGATGATTTTTATGCTGAAAGATGAGAAATTGATATTGATTTTTTCGCCACAAGGGACTTTAATGCTACAAGGGACTTTGCTGTCATAACGGACTTTGCTACCACGAAGAATTTTGATGATGACATAATCAAAATGTGAAGTTAATTAATTTTAATTGAAATACTAATGATTTTTATTCTTAAAGGCGAGAAACTGATATTAATTTTACTGCCATGAAGGACTTTAATGCCTTAAAGGACTTTACTGCCACAAGGGACTTTTGATGCCATAAAGGACTTTAATGTCGTAACGAACTTTACTGCCACAAAGGGGCTTTGATACTGACATAATTTGAATGAGAATTTAATGATTTTTAATTGAAATACTAATGTTTTTTTATGTCTAATGTGCGTTAAGCCACAAAGCAAATCAACAAAGGTCATGCTATGCCATGATGCAATTATCTATAAAACATTAATATTCTACCACGAGGAACTTTGGTGCTATGAAACACTTTAATATCGTAATAAACTTTATTGCCACAAGGGACTTTGATGCCACGAGGACTTTGAAACATATTTAATTCAAATGAATGATTTTTTTACTAAAACTTGATGAGGTAATGACCTTAGATAAAACAGTAATGATTTCTGTGTCTAGGATGCACTATGTCGTGAAACAAATAAACAAAAGTCATTCTATGCCTGTTAGACAGTGTATGCCCTTAGCTCTAATTAGATTGATGTATAGATACATTTATTGTAAATGAATAAAAGTATATTATTGTTTCATGTTGATGTTGGTATGTTTCTATTTAATTAACCCTTAAACTAGACAATTATGAGACTCATGTTAGTTTAGAATGTTCTCAGCCATTGGATTGACTTAAGGAGTTTATCTTGCCAAGGCCGACATTGATGTGCTAGCAAAGAAGTTGGGGCAGCTTGTCCCAGCTTCTAGGGTTAGACCCAAAGCACATGCAGTGTGTGTTTAGATGAAACACAAAATTTGAGCCATTTCCTAGTTATGCCTTAGACATTGGAGATTGATGGGCAAAATTGAAAAGTTACACATAACCCCTAGACTTGATTATGGTATTGCACTAAGTTTTGGATTGGGTTGTCTTTGATATGCCAATTAGTGAGATCCAATAAGGGTTAAAACCTAGGAATGTTGTGGTAGTCTGAGAATTCACTTGATTGGGTGATCATAGTGATAGAGTCGTTCCTTTTGTCAGACAAAGTGAATGATAGGGCTTACACTCTCTCTAATGAAAACCTAAACTGCCAGTAGTGGATTTCAACAGTGTTTGATATTTTGTTTTGTAAAATATATTTGTATGATATATATATTATGTTTTATGGAAAATATTTGCAAAAGGTTTTAATTCCCAGGATCCATCATAGCAGAGAGTGTGACACTGTACCTTGCAGCCAGGGGAGAGGTCCTTCCTTGTCGGGTAGTGTTGTAATTATGAGGGCCGAGAGGTTAAGTATTCTATGTCAAATCAGGGTTTGGAAATGGGTATGGAGCACCCATCCTCTTAAGAGTATAAGACTTATCTCTTGATAGAGTCTAGATCCAAATTAGATTTGGATAATCTCCTAATTTGATTGGGAGAGTACTCCATAAGGAGATAAAAGAAGAAGAGAGCGAACTAGACTAAAACACCAATCTCTCTTGTTCTCTCTTCTTTTCTTTTGTCTTCCAAGAAACCCTATCATGACCTATGCTTTCAAGGACTGATAAAGATCAATTTTCTTCTGATTTTTGCAAAAAAAAATTCAGAGGAATTTTTAAGCTCATCTTCCCTAATTCAATCCAAGCAGTTGGGTTGCAGTTTTGATGAAAATCATGTTGCTGAATCAACTTTACCTATACACTGTGCCATCTTCAGTGGAGGCTAGTTTTGGGAATGATTTGAGCATGAACTTTCACCTTGGGATCTGTGTTTATTGTATCCATATTAGGTATAAATCTCCCTCTTTGTTTGCTTTCAAATCTAGTCTGATTCAGAGCAACATCGATCTTGAAAAAAACATTTTTTCAAAACATAGGGAATTCAATTCCCAGAAGGATTAGGAAATTTTGAAATTTCGCACAGCCATCTAGTATGGTTCGTCCATCCATATGATGGATTCTAAACCTTCCAACAATGTAATGATGCAATTATCCACAAAACATTGATATTCTGCCACGAAGCACTTTGGTGCCATGAAAGACTTTACTGCCACAAGGGACTTTCATGCCACAAGAAACTTTGAAACAAATATGATTATCATGATCAAACAATGATTTCTATGCCATAGGGTGGGAAATGATATGACTATCTGGAAGTTGGATGATTTTAAAAAGCATGATATGATTAACTGAAAAAACACAATTCATCATATAATGAATGACTTTCAAATGAAATTTTTATCTTATCAATCAATCAAGAAAAACATAATGCAAAATGCCATATTCAGATGATTCAAAGCAATGGATATTCAAAGATAAAGTTCCATCGGGGATTTTTGCTAGACTTGAATAAGAGATAAAAGCAACCACTTCCTTCTTGAAAAATAATTATCAATATATTTCAAATCTAAAAAATATAAACATTGGATATGCAATTATTTCCGATCAAAGACTCATATCGAGAAACACCCATCTAAAGGGGGGGTGCCTAGGGGTGGCCACAAGCTGAGCTCTTCATGAGCTACTCGAGCTCAGCTCATCTCGGTTTCAACCGAGCTTCGAGTTGAGCTCGATCCCAATTTATAGGCTCGATCAATAAATGAGCTGATCTCGGGCTTAATATAGCTCGACTCGTGAGGCTCGCGAGCCAAGCTTGAATATATATATATATATATAATAAAAATATTATAATTCTTAAATTTTAAATATCAAATAAAAAATATTTTTTATTTATATAAAACATTTTTCTTAAATCGAGCTCAAGGTTCTAGCTCGAACCAAGCTCGAGCTCGAGCTTGAGCCTTGTGCTACCTTGGCAAGCCAAGCTCGAGCCTCGTACAATTCGGCTCAACTCAGCTTGAACCCACCCCTAGGGCTGCCCCAGTTTGGATCAATAAAAGATAATTTTATGCAAAGGGATTGGTTGCTTAATTAAGGCAGCAAAGCTGATGATTTCTCCAAAAATGGATATCTATGAAAAACTCCAAATGAGGAATTAAGTTGAACATACTCGAATTGGGTTAAGTGGTAATTTTCTCGCACCTTAGGTGATTGATCAGTTCACTTGCTTGATTACTCAACTTTCTGATGCATGGTATTTCTAATGAAGAGATTTTTCTTTGGATCATTTTGCCCCAGTTTTAGAGGATCACCAGGCTAGATTTCTTCTTTTTTTTCTTTTTTCTTTTTTCTTTTTTTTCTTTCAATTCCATCCTTTCCAGCTCATTAGGTCTATCTAGTTCTACTTACCAATTTCTCAAGGATCGAGGAGGACTGGACGAAACATGGCCTAGGACAACGGTTCTTAAACAAGGGATAAAAGGCTCAAGAAACTTAAACTATAATGGGTACCGGATGTTTGAATCCATATTTAGGTTTTTATTCAAAATTATGCTCTTGTACCCTTATTTTTCCTCAATCAAACACTCTTGAAATCATATATAAAACAAAGTGTTCTTCATGTCTTTCAATACTATGGGTTATGCACCTAGGCAATCAGGGAGGACTTTGTTGAAGGATGAAATGTAAATAGGTATGGTTAAAATAATAAAAAAAAAACTAAGAACTGATGTCACTGTTGGACAATATCTTATCAATTTGATCATCAAGTCTACCTCAATTGCTCTCACTTGTTCTTCTCTTCTTCTTCTTCTCGCAACAATTGGCTGCCCCAATTTATCTTTGCAACCCCTTTTCCTTTTTGCTCTCTTTGTTTATTATTCTAATTTGTGCACTTGCCCCAATTTTTCAAATTCGTTTCTTAGGAGGGTTTATTTGAAGGAATGGTTCCTATAAAGGCTCAAAGGATAACTAGTGAAATGAATAATAAATAGGGTTTGACAAAAAGGGATTAAGCAATCAGCCAAAAGAGGGCCTCCCATCTTTACTCCATTAAATGCATAACAAGTAAGGAAGAAATACATGTCAAGCACACATTTTGAGTTCAACTGACTCAAGGGTACTTATGTCTTTTGATAACTTCAAGATTTGAATGTTCTAAGATTACTTGAATCAGAGTGATTCTTTCCCCTTTTTTATTCTTTTCTTTTTATCTTTTTTTCCTTTTCCTTTTTCTATTTCCCTTTTTCTCTTTTTTATTTCTTAAATTTTTTTTTCATAGCCCTTTGGAAAGAAGCATCTTGGGAATTTGATTAGTTCAACAAAGAAGAAGGTCTAATGAGATCAGCTCAATGGGATAACTAGCGATGTTGATAGTGTTAAGGGATTTAGGGGAAATAAAAACAACCGATAATGGCCTCCAATCCCTTCCCTGATTAATCAACAATGCACTAGGTTAATATGATGCCTTATGTGATGGCTCAAGGAATGACACTAATGAGTACCCCATCACAATGACTTCAACCTTATGACTTCCCTAGTTTGAGCTATTAATGGTGAGTTTATATAAACTGGGGTAGTCAATTGCTGCGAAAAAGGAAAAGAAGAGCAAAAAAGAAAAACTAGGGTAAGTATGGTAGTCAAATTGATAAACTGATATCTGGAAGTGACATCCATCTTCATTACAACCTTACCTATTTACATTTCATCCCAAAACAAAGTCCTCCTTGATCAACTGAATGTATAACCCATGGTATTGGAAGACATGAAGAGATTTTTCATACGTGGATATGTGAGTGTTAAATCAAAAAAAAGGAATAAGAGCACAAGAGCATAATCTTGAGTAAATCCCTTTGAATTGATTCAAACACTCGATACCCATTTTAGTTTAAGATTCTTGAGCCTTTTATCATTTGTTTCAGAACCCTTGTCCTATGCCACATTTTTTCCTAGTCAGAAGTGCAGTAGAAATTGACCAAAGAGGGTTGGCAAGGAAGAAATTGACCAAAAATAACAAACAAAAAGAAGAAAAAAGAGAAAAAGAAAATAAGAAATCAAGCCCGGTGATCTCCTATAGGGGCAAATGGTCCAAAAGAAGAATCTCCTCATTAAGAGTACCATGCATTGGAAAGTTGATTTATCAAGAAAGTGAAATGATCAATCATGTGAAGTGTGGTAGAATTACCAATCAAGCCACTTTGAACAAATCTAGCTTAACCCCTCAGTTGAAACTTGTGATAAGCACCCATTTTGACGAATTATAATATTCTTTTTGGAAAATTGAGCAATTATCCCCTGTGTGAGTGATCCTTCTTAATTCATCCAAACTAGGGCAACCCCCTTACGATGGGTGTTTCTCGATGTGAATCTTTGATCAGCAATCATTGCTTATCCAATGTTTATTTCTTTGAGATTTGAAATATGTTAATCATTACTTTCTGAGAAGGAAGTGGCCACTTTTATCTCTTTTCCAAGTTTGGCAAAAATCCCCAATGGAACTCTATCTTTGAATACACATTACTTTAAACCATTTGAATGTGGCATTTTGCATATTATCTCTATTGTATTTGGGTTTTTAATTATACCACATTTTTTACAAGAAAAGAATATGCATTGTTTTTCTTAATTGATTAATCAATTAAAAATTTCATTTGAAAGTCAATCATTATGTGAAGAATTGTGTTTTTTTTTAGTTAAATCATATCATGTTTTTTTTTTTAAATCATCTAGCTTCTAGAAAGTCATATCATTCTCCCGCCCTATGGCATAGAAATCATTGTGAGCTTTGGGAAGCTGAGAGATTAAAGTCATTGATAGTGACTCCGTTCTCCATGGAAAAGGCACACAACTGAGAGATTTTGGGTCCCAAGGATTGGCAAAGGGAATGTATTAGGCACTCATCTCTTCAAGTTGTTGTAGAAACCCAATATGGGAGTTATTCATGCTCAATTTCTTTTAGAAAACCAATAATCACAAATGCCAAAATTTATGAAATCTGGAGAAATGTGCTTTCAGCTTCTCCTAAGACTAACTTTGAGGTGATGTTATCGGGTCTTAGGTACTAATTTCCCTAAGASCCTCACCTCTCTGCCTCTATACTCAGTCTAGAAGAAGTCGAGAACAATGCTTCTCTAAAGTCTCAGAACTTCAAGCAACCCAAGAAAACTAAATAAAGACTTACCTTTCGTATGTACCTTGTCAAAATTTTTCCAACAACCAGGGATGAGATAGAATGAAGTTTAAATGGGTTCTTAAGTTAGGGAGTGCTTCTGGTTGCAACAACTTCTGCTTGAAAATGGAGGAGACGAGTTTGGAATCTAAGTTTCAGATACCTCCAAATTTTGGGTGGACAAGAGGTAGTATATGGGCTGAGAGGAAGCTCTCTTCTCTCTTCCCCATCTTTCACTCTCTCTCTGGGGGCCTCCTTCAGGTTTCCTCCTCTCTCTCTCTCTAGGGGCCTCCATCAGGTTTGCTCCTCCTTTTCTAGCTTGAGTTAGGTCTGCATTTATAGAGGAAGGGAAAGGAAGAGGTCTGGAATTCATTCAATCACAAGGCTTGGGCTTCAAGAAAACTTTTACAAGAGAATGAGCAAGGATTTTTCAAAGAAAATGGTAATTAGTTAACTTTTCCTCATTGGTGAAAGATTGTCTTCAATTTGGGGGTGGTTTTCATGGGTTTTGTGTATCCAATGGGAGCTTGGGGCATGCCTTTCATGGCAGTGTCGTATTTGGGCTATTAGTGGTAAAAAATGTAAATTTGATGAACATTTAAAATGCTACTTTGTCTTTTCTTGGTTTTAAGTGGGGGTACCTTTGGGTTTTTGGGTTTTTTTGGGTCTATTAGAATTTATTTCATTGGTCCGAGTTTTCTAATGGATCAAGAATGGGTCTGACATCAGCCATCACCCTTTTGAGGCTTCAAGTTGGGACAAATGATGTGATAATTTAATCTGATGCATTGAAATGATTTATTTCTAGTTTAATGGTCAAACGGATGAATTAGGATGTGAAATTTGATGTGCTAGGGTTTTTTGGGTCTATGAATATAGTGGTGGTGTCTGATTGGTAAAATAGGGTCGGGATGATTGAGATCTATGGCTGACAAGTTTGGATCAATGAGATTTGTTAAAATATAATATTTGTAGATTGGTTGATTTAGTTCAGATCATGGTCATAGTTTATGGCTTTCTAATCAACGATAGGGTCTGAAATGGAATTCTACTTTTTCAATGATTAAATGGTGGTGTTTGGTCATCAAATTTGATGTGCTAGGGTTTTTTGGGTCTCTGAATATAGTGGTAAGGTCTGATTAGTCATGAAGTTGGGATAACGGATGATAAGCCTAATTAATGAGATTTACTAAATAAGACATAGGCTTGATGGGGGTCAAATAAGGGAATTTTTAGCTACAATTTGGTAGGTAGACATGGATTAAGGTGAGTAGTCAAGTGTATAGTTCTGATATGAGAAAGATATGATCAATGTTGGTAATCGTTCAGGGTCATCAGAATGGGGTCCTGATGTTTTTGCGGTTGGTTGTCGTAGATTTGTGTTGGAATTCACTAGTTGATTGTTTCCTAGTGATCTTGAGGTGATGGATATGTTGGACTTTGTTTTAGAGGAATTGGGATTTGAATATTGCATAGATCGGAGCCATTAGAAAGGAAGTTGCCATGATGAACAGTGGATATTTGTTGTTTAGCCATGAAAACTAATGTGTAACTAAGTTATAGTTCTCCAAGTTTGGGAATGATGTCTGATCAGACATTGATATTGATCTCAAGGTTCGTATTTGTCTTGTGAATTGTGTCAAAGGAGGGTATTTTGAGTTTTGGAAAGCCTAAAGTTGACCTGGTTGTATTTTCAAGCTTTTTGGGTTTAAGTGGAGGGTACGAAGAGGTAGGGTAAAGGAACCGAGCAAAAGTTGGGTGCTAACAGCTGCCCCTCTTTGTCGGAGGTAGCATGTTGTCGAACAACAAAGAAAAAGAAGCACACAAAGATTTTTCTGAGGGATAAGTGGTTGGAAGCTAGAATTTTGTTGCTGGAATTTTAGTCAAGGTTGAAGTTAATTCAGTGCAAAGCCTTTGCTTGGTGTGTGTGGTGGTATCATGCCAAGCCTTGGAAGGCAGCAAATGTCAAACAAATACGAGAAAAATATATTGGTGTCATCCCAAAAATAGCTAGCATTAGTTGATGTTTGATTTTTTATTAATGCACGCATTGGTGAATGATGATTTGAAGGATTTGATATGTTTTAGTATGGGATGAAGCATGTTAAGTTTTTCCTATTATTTTTTATGGATTTCAAATTTGTTATTTGTTGGATACTTATAGGTTGAGTTTTTACAAATTTAAGTTTTTGATAATTGAGGTTGAATCTTGAACTTACTATTTGATTCAAATGTTTGATGGAATTATACTAAGTTAATATGGCGGTTTTTATTTGAGTTTTTTATAGGTCTTGTTTTTTATTTAAATATTTAATAGATTTTGATTTGAATTTTCATGGGTTTTGATTATTGAAATTAGTTATTTTATTTAAATATTTGAGTTTTATGGTTTTAGTTATTTGATCTAAATGGACTTTCGCTTTTGATTTATATTTTCAAGAGTTTTGATTTTTGAAGTTGGTTATTGGATTTGAATATTTGATGGATTTTGACTTTTGATTTGAATTTTTGGTTAGTTATTTGATTTATGATCTGAGTTTTTACAGGTTTTAAATTTTAAAAATATTTTATGGAAGTTTAATATGGATTTTGATTTTTGTTTTGGGTTTTTATGAGTTTTGATTTTTTTTAAATATTTGATGGAAGTTTAATATGGATTTTGATTTTTGTTTTGGGACTTTAAGAGTTTTGATTTTTGAAATTAGTTATTTAATTTAAATATTTAATAGAAGTTTACTAATTTCATATGGATTTAATTTTTTTTATTTGAGTTTTTACAAGTCTTGATTTTTGAAAATATTTGATGGAAGTTTAATATGGATTTTGATTTTTGTTTTGGGTTTTTACGGGTTTTGATTTTTGAATAGCTATTTAATTTAAATATATGATGCAAGTTTACTAATTCAATATGGATTTTGATTTTTTATTTGACTTTTTACGGGTTTTGATTTTTGAAATTAATAATTTGATTTAAATATTTGATGGAGGTTTACTAAATGAATATGGATTTTGGCTTTTGCTCTAATTTCTATGGGTTTTGATTTTTTATGTTTGATGTTGAAATCATTTTGAAATTTTGACAAAGGTCCTATGATTGTTATAGCGCATGTTGTCGTTTTGATAATAAGAGCCCTCTAGGTAGGAGTTACTTGTGCATTAAAACTTCAATAATTCGGGCAACGAAAATTGTATGGTACAAACTATACGATGTTAAAGTAAGTCTGATGCTCCAGTAACGATTTGGATTTCATAATGGTGGTTTGAGGATGAGGTGGTCCAGTCACAACTTAACAAGCTTTTTGTGCTTCTGAACATACTGCCAAGCATCGGGGCAAAAGACTTTTGAACTCTACAATTGATTTTAAGTATGATCGAACTAAAAGTTTTTTTTTCTTTGAGCAATTTTCCCGAAGGTATCTTACACGGGATTTTTTTTTGTATTATGCCAAGTGAATGCTTTTGATTGACTCCGAGATTTTGCATCAAGGCAAGACACACAATGTGATAGATTTTGATGGGTATTTGATTATGCCCGAAGGCATATCTCACAAAGAGAGAGATTTTGATGAATTTCGATGGGCATTCGATTAGGCCCGATGGCAATTTGTACGAAGTGATGGTCACATAAAGCAAAAGTTTTTTTATGAATTTTGATGGGTATTTGATTATACCTAAAGGCGGATCGCATGAAGCAAGATATTTCAATGAATTTCGATGAGTATTCGATTTATGCCCAAAGGCAGATCGCATGAAGCGAGAGATTTTGATGGGTATTCGATTATGCTCGAAGGCGGATCGCACGAAGCGAGAGATTTCAATGATTTTCGATGGGTATTTGGTTGTGCCTAAAGGCATATTGCACAAAGCGAAAGATTTTGATGAATTTTTATGGGTATTCAATTATGCTTAAAGGCAGATCCACAAAGCGAAAGAGTTTTTGATGAATTTTGATGGGTATTCGATTATGCCCGAAGGCAGATCAAACAAAGTGAGAGTTTTTTATGAATTTTGATGGGTATTCGATTATGCCCGAAGGCGGATCACACGAAGTAATGGGCATACAAAGTGAAAGTTTTTATATGAATTTGGATGGGTATTTTATTATGCGAAGGTGGATTGTACAAAGCGAAAGATTTCAATGAATTTTGATGGGTATTCAATTATGCCCGAAGGCGGATCACACGAAGCGAGAGATTTTGATGAATTTTGAAGGGTATTCGATTATGTCTAAAAGTGGATTGCACAAAGAGAAAGATTTTTGATGAATTTGGATGGATATTTGATTATGCTCGAAGGTGAATCGCACAAAGTGAGAGATTTTGATGAATTTCGATGGGTATTCCATTATGCCTAAAGGTGGATTGCACGAAGCGAAAGATTTTTGATGGATTTGGATGGATATTTGATTATGCCCGAAGGCAGCTTGCACGAAGCGAGAGATTTCAAAAAGTTTCAATGGGTATTCAATTTTGCTCGAAGGTGGATCGCACGAAGCGAAAGATTTTGATGAATTTCGATGGATTTTATAAATTTTGGATGATTTAGATGAAGGAATGAAGGATGCTATGAGATTTTCATTTTGTTTTTTCTTTTTTTTTTTTGAATCAAACAAGGATTAGGTTGATGGTCAGGACTTACTATGACAAAATAATGACATTCAAAAGAGTCCACTTACCCTTAATGTGGTGTGAGATTTGATGATAGCAGCATTATTGGTTTCAAAGATATGCACCTTAGAAATGTTAGATGCTAATTGGAAATTCACTTCGGGAAAATATTCGAGCAAGAGGTAGTTGCCCCTTCGTGCAGAGATTGAATCTTCACGACTTTGCTGAATCGAACTTCTTGTGTTTTGATATGCTTGCCCCGATTTTGTAATGTATCTTTCTCATTTTCTATTTCTTTTTTTTTTGTTTTTTTTCTTACCCTTTTGACACTAGTTTAGTGTTTCCAAGTCCAACTTCTTTTTTTCATCATCTTTTTTTTCTCATATGGGGAGCCTACACTTGATTGTGTTATTGTCAGCGTAAAAAGGTGTGCCCAAGGTCAGCTTGCTAATCTCTCAAAGATCGAGGTCTTATTAGATTGGACAAAATGTGGCTTAGGACAAGGTTTAGAATAAAAAGATAGGAGGCTTAAATATTCTTTTAACATAGGTTTCACATGCTTGAATTAACAAATAGGGCTTTTAGCACATTTTTTTACTTTTCTTCTTTTCCTTTTTTTCCTTTTTTTTGTATTCCCTTTTGATGAGAAATGTGGTTCATGTCTTTCAATGCCTTGAGCCATATATCTTTCTTGATCTAGGAGGACATTTTTTTGGGGCAAAGAATGAGGTGGGGTTAGGATGAAATTGGAAACATATGTTTAGCTTAACTGCCCCTTTTTTTTTATTCTTTTTTTCTACAAAATTGCACTTTGCTAACTTAGTTTTTCCTTCTGACTTTGTTCCCTTTTTGACTTGTTGTAAGGGAATTCGAACATTTAACATCTATCTCTTGAGAGAGAGGTTTATTCAAAGAAGATGTTCAAAGTATTGGTTAGTGGATCAAAGATGAGGTAGAATGATTGATAGATGGCCTCCCTTCATCTCTTGATTGTATGTATAACTTATGAAATTAAATCCATGTTAATCCTGTCCCCAATTGATCTTTCAAGGGAGAAGTATTATTCTTTCCTTTTTTTCCTTTTTTTTTGCCCATTGATTTTCCCTTTTGATTCAAGTATCTTTGGAAACTTGTGGGATTTGTCAAAGAAAGGTTTATATGAAAGGCTCAAATGGGCTGACTATCGTCTGAATAAATGATGAGGGGCTGAGGGAAATGATCAATCAAAAATGGCCTCCAGTCCTTTCTTTGATCGATGAGCAATTAATATTGGTTTTGATGCCTTTATGCCGACTTGGGAGTAGTTGTTGCGAAGTTGATTTAATGCCCTATTACCTTTAGTGCTTGTACTACCCAAGGTTGTCCCCTTCTTTGAACATTTCCTTTTTTGAATTTCCACTCAACAACCAACTTTTCTCAAGAACATAATAATGAGACTTGTTGCAAGTTTTTTATCATCAAATCTAGATACACTAGAAGGATAAATTGGGCCCAATTGAATTTGTTATTTTGTTGGGAATAAGCATTGGGACACAAACATTGGTTGATAAAAGACGCAAAACAAACTTGCATTAAGTAAAAAATTGAGTACACTGAGCCTTAAGGCACAAAGAAAAATAAAGTTCAATGTAAATGTGCTTTAGGTGGCAACATGTCCATAAGCTTGAGCCCAGGGTTGTATTGGCCATCTTTCATGAAGCTTTGGATAGCATACTTCAATTGTCAGTATTCATTAGTCTCATGTCCTAGTCCTTGATGGATTTGCATAATGCTTCTAAGGCAATAAATGAAGGTATCATTTCTTGACCAAGATGGGCAAAAGTTGGGAAGGTTGGCAAGGTAGCGGGTTGAACTTCTTTACTTCTTTCTTGTTTAAGAGATTAGCTAATCAACTTGGAGGTTTAACAAGTTCACTACTTTTCAAAGTTCTTCAATCTCTTGTTGGATTTTGAATTTATCTTTGGTAGGTGATGTCATCTTTCCAGCTAAGAGCATTAAACTTTAGATGGAATGTGAACATGTATTGAATGAATGCAAAGCTGATGCAAGCAATGCCTAAACTATCTGGATTGATACCTAGAGGATGTCTAGGTGGATAACCTAGGGTTTTAGATGACGATATTAAAACGAGTTTGTCAGCACCCTATTTCTACTCAGTTTATCGCCTGAACCTCCAATTCACCCTAAACCTCCAATCAGACCCTTCTGATCCTTCCTAAACACCCAAAAATCACAACTTTTATCCCTAAAGCCCCCAGATTCATCGTTAAACCTACCCGATACTTATCCGACATCCCTGATTGACCCCCACTTACACCTCAAACATTAGATCAGACACAACCATCAGACCAAAGACTTCCCAAAATACCTACCCTAGAAATTTGAACTCAAGATTCCTCCATTCATCGGTTCATTAAACTGAGATTCCATTATGACGCCTCTCGTTAGCCTAAACACTCGCAACCTAGATTCCCTTGATCTTAACACACCTGAGCCGATCAAATTACACCATTAAACTCTAGATACATCAAAACACCTTCCCATAAAGTTTCAAACCCAGATGCCCCCATTTACCCTTCCATCAAACTAAGATTTTATTCCACAACATCCCGTTGACCCAAATTTTTACGATCTTAAACCTCTTAATCTAATCAGACATCACCATCAAATCTCAAAGACCTCTAATGTAAAATTTCACACAAAACTACCTTTATTTGCCCCTCGATAACACATAGATTCCGTTCTGAGGCTCCAAATTAGCCAAATCAATCCCGTTTCTGGATCTGCCCAATCTGGGACCATTTGGCCCAATCCGACCGTGCCAATCAACTCTAAATGCCCAAAAACCACACATTATGAAATTTCAGCCAAAAATACCATCATTTATCCTTATGTCTAAAAAGATTCTATTTCAGCTAATCTCGTTAGCCCACTCACACAAAACCCTTCTCAACAGTCAGACCCATCTCAACCTTCCATTTTTTTACCCGAAATCACCCACCATTGGACCAGAACCCCGGTTCAACCCATTGGACCTAGTTTAACCCAATTTGTCAAAAATTACCAAAATTACAAAATTCCTCATACCTCTCACATAAATTCAACCTAAGCTCTTCATTCGCCCTAATGGGAAGAATCTGAAGAAACACTATTCACCATCATCTTCGTTCGAAAAGGGGCGGAGCGACGGTGACCCCTCCCTTCATCTCCAGGCAATAGTAACGACAACCTTGTTTAGCTCCAACATATCGTCTCCCCACCTCCGATATATCTCTTTCTCTCACTCTCTTTCTATTTTCTTCTTCTTCCTCTTCTTTTTCATATTCTTTCTCCTCTTCTTCTAATATGGTTTTCTACGATATTTGGTAAACGGAGGTATTTTTCACTGAAATTTGGTAAAGTGAGGTTTTTGGAGATTTTGAGTATTTGTAGACTCTAGTTGGAACAAATGGGCCCAAATTGGGTAGATTTGGAAAGGGCTTGATTCGACTAATTTGGAGCCTCATAATAGAATCTGTGTGATCGAGAGGCAAACAAAGGCAGTTTTGGGTAAAATTTCACAAGGTAGGGTTTTTGGGTAGTCTAAGGTGATTGGTAAGGTTTGATTAGCCTTAGAGGGTCAAGATCATAGGAATTTGGGTCAATGAAATGCTTTAGAACAGAATCTTGGTTTAATGGAAGGCCAAATGGGGAATCTGGGGTTGAAACTTTATGGACAGGTGTTTTGATGTATCTGAAGTTCAATGATGTAGTTTGATTGGTTTAGATGTGTCACAATTAAGGGAATATGGGTTCTGAGTGTTTAGGCTAACTAGAGGCGTCAGAACGGAATCATGGTTTGAAGAGGGAGTAAATAAAGGAATTTTGAGTTAAAATTTTATGGATAGGTATTTTGTGAGGTCTTAGGTCTGATGGTGGTGTCAGATCTAGTGGGAAAGGTGTTAATAGGAATTGATCAGGGTCATTAAATCGGTATTGGAGATGTTTAACGCTGGATTTGGGGGGCTTTTGGGCTGAAAGTTGGGATTTTTGGGTTTTTGGTTGTTTAAAAAGGATCGGAAGGGTATGATTGGGAATTTGGGGTGAATTGGGGTTAAGGCGATGGATCGAGCAAAAATTGGATGCTAACAATAAGGCTTATCTCTTAATAGAGTCCATATCCAAATTAGATTTGGATAATCCCCTAATTTGATAGGGAGAATGCTCCATTAGGAGATAAAAGAAGAAAGGGTGAACTAGACAAAAGCACCACTCTCTCTTGTTCTCTCTTCTTCTCTTTTGTCTTCCAAGAAGCCCTATAACGACCTAGGCTTTCAAGGACTGACAGAGATCAATTTTCTTCTAAATTTTGCAAGAAAAATTTAGAGGAATTTCAGGCTGACCTTCCCCAGTTCGATCCAAGTAGTTGGGTTGTAGTTTTGCTAAAAAGTGTGTTGTTGAATCAGCTTCACCTATACACTACACCATCTTCAGTGGAGGCTGGTTTTGGGCATGAACTTCCACCTTGGGATCTTTGCTTTTGGTATCCATATCAGGTATAAATATCTCTTTTTGTTTGGTTTCAAATCTGGTTCGGTTCTTTGCAAGACCGAACCCTTCCAACAATATGATAGATCTTAACCCTTCCAACAATGATCCCATTTTCCTTTAAGTAGTCCCTAAATTCGTTGGAGAGATATTCACTTCCTCAATTTGATTAAAGGGCTTTGATCTGTCTCCCCAACTATTGCTCGACTTGTCTAAACTCCTTGAACTTTTTAAAGGATTCAAACTTATGTATCATTAGGTACATGTAACCATACCGAGAATAATCATCGGTAAAAGTTATGAAATAACAGTGTTGGTTCCGTGTCCTAACATTCATAGGACCACGTACATCAATTTGTATAAGGTCAAGTGTGCCTGTAGTTCTTTCAAGCTTACTTGTAAATGGCCGTTTTGCCATCTTCCCTTGGAGGCAAGGCTCACAAGTTGGTAGATTTTTCATAGTGAGAAAATCTAGAGGACCATCCTTCACCAATCTTGTGATGCATTCTTTATTAATATGGTCAAGTTGCTAATGCCACAAGCACATGGGATTAATTGTATCATGTGTTCTTTTCTCGGGGATGTGTTCCGATAATAGTAGCTGCAAAAGTTGTAGTCATCCCCAAGCAAAAGTTCTAGATACTGAGGACAATTCCTCTTCCAGTACCCAATATTCTAGCAAAAGTGACATTCATCAGATGACTTGTCTCTCTTCTACTTCAGTTTGACTTCCTTTTTCTAAGGCTTTCTCTTACCCTTTCTTTTCTTTTTACTAGATTTTCCACCTTAAACAAGCATGGCTACCGACTTATCCTTCTAAATCATTTCATCAACTATTCGCAACATATTGCTAATCTCCTACAAGCTAACTTTTAGCTTGTCATTGTTGTAGTTCATGACAAACTAATTAAAGGATGAAGGTAGAGAATTTAAGACAATATCAATCTTGGTGTCATCGTCAAGTTGGGAGCCAAGAGCCTCCAATTCATTTATATAACCTATCATCCACATGACATGGTCATGAACCAGTAGGCTCTCGATCATCCTCGTGGTCATCAAAAGTTTGAGGACTTTTTGCCTTGTAGAATGATTCTTCTACTTATACATGGTTTTAAGACTACCCAAGATATCTTTGCAGATATCAATTTTGTCAAACTGTCTCTAGATAGAATTATCCAAGGTGGCTATGACATAACACTGGGCAAGAAAATTTTTCTCTTCCCATTCCTGATATTCATGCCTTCTTGCTTCATAACCATGGTTTTCAAAACCGGACGGTCGGACCGGAAAAACCGAGAACCAGTCACCTGACCGGTTCCATTTTTCCCCAAAACCGTTGATTTTGATTAGTAAACCACTGAACCGGCCGGTTAACCATTCAATGGTTTTGATCGATTTCCAATCTTTTTATTTTTTTATTTTTTTATTTTTTTATTTTTTGTTAGAACGGGCCGACCATTCGGGTCGAACGGTTGGACCGTTCGAATTGATAACTAGATCCCTGATTGGTTCAGTCACCGGTTCATTTTTAAAAACCATGTTTATAACCCTTATCACCCGAACGTTCCAGTGCTCGGTTTTTGGCATCCTTGTCCAATTTCTTGGACGTGAGTACTAGGTTTAGGTTACAATACCAGTATGCATAATTGTGTCCTTTCAATTTGTTGTCATTTAACAGTTTAGCAAATTGTTCGTGGGGCATTTCTAATAAAAGGCATGATTAATTATTCTATGACCTTATTATTATTTCATTTTATCTTTCATAGAATGGACTTTTATCTATGTTCCATCTCCATTTGTTCATCTCTGAGATTTCCCTCCTATATCAATGACGAGGACAATAGTTCATGTCCTTGGAAATGTGGAAAATCACATAGGTACATGGGGCCAACTGTTTCAGCTGCATAACCCCATCACTTTTTGTGAAGAATCACATATCTACCCATCAAATGAGATTTCCCTTTGTCCTTCATTAGACAAGGTTCATTGCCATTTTAGGTTAAACCTTTCTAATTGGTAAGTGCAAACCCGTCATATCGGCAGCCCCAAGGTACCGTGGAAGTCTTCTATTTTAGCATAGGCCCCTCCCATTATTCTATGACACCCCTATCATCTCATGAAGCAATCCCATTTACTGTCTCAGTGAAATGGATAACCCAATTTTATGGTGCATCTCCACCCATTAATTCAACCCGTTTTAATGCTAATGACAAAAGTTCTTTAGAGATATCATATTATGATATTCCCTATTTCATTGCACCAATATTGATCATGAGGGAACATGTACATCAGTCCCTAGATTAGATTTACGTCATACCATAGTGGCTCCCACTGGCTTTCATAAAGTCAGATTCAAATGGGCCCTTCCTCTTAGGGAGGAAGCTATTGAGGGGGTTCATTAGAAAAGGAGATCATGCAATGATCTATGGGCATCATGGCAATGATGTGCATTCAACCATGATGTTCGTGGAGAGCCACATAAATGAATACATGGCCAATCACTAATGACCCATGAACGCATCACATCCATTTAGCACATCTCATATACATACATAATTGATCCATATTGATTCAAAACTTGTAAAACTCATATCCATTTAGATTAACACACATGATCAGCACATCAATGGACCAAATTATCCAATAATTTTATCTTGTCGTATGGGCTAAACTGCAAAAAATAGTTCAACCTATATAACATTTCAAAATCCATATTAAACTTTCATCAAATGTTTTCAAAAATCAAAACAAACTCAAAAAAATCAAAATCCATAAATTTCCATCAAATATTTAAATTAAATAACTAATTTCAAAAATCAAAACCCATAAAAAACAAAACAAAAATCAAAATCCATATTAAACTTCCATCAAATATTTTCAAAAATCAAAACCCGTAAAAATCCAAAACAAAAATCAAAATCCATAATAAACTTCCATCAAATATTTTCAAAAATTAAAACCCGTGAAAACTCAGATAAAAAATCAAATAACTAATTAAAATCCATAAAAATTCAAATCAAAAGTTACAATCCATCAAATATTCAAATAAAATAACCAATTTAAAAAATCAAAACCCATAAAAATTCAAATCAAAAGTCAAAATCCATCAAATATTCAAATCAAATAAATTTTAAAAGTCAAACCCATAAAATTTAAATCAAAAGCCAAAGTCCATTTAAATCACATAACTAAAATACACAAAATTTCAAATATTCAAATCAAATTTCAAAAATCAAGACCCGTGAAAATTCAAATCAAAATTCAAAATCCACTAAATATTTAAATCAAAATCAAGACCTATAAAAAACTCTAATCAAAAACCAAAATCCATATTAACTTAGTAAAATTCCATCAAACATTTAATCAAATAGCAAATTCAATCTTCAACATCAATTATCAAAAACCTAAATCCATAAAAACCAACAATCTTTCAAATCAAAATTTATAAGCATTCATCAAATCACAAAAGCGAACCCAACCTATAAGCATCAATCACCAATGCATATATTAATCAAAAATTAAATGTCAACTAATGCTATCTATTTTTGGAATTGCACCACTATGTTTTTCTCATGTTTGCTTGATAGTTGTGATTAACTTCCAAGACTTGGGACGGTACAACACCTTCCAAGCAAAGGTTTTGCACTACATTAACTTCAACCGTGATTGGAATTCCAACAACGAAATCTCCATGTGCTTCTTTTTCTTTGTTGTTCAGCAGCTTGCTACCTCCAACAAAGAGGGGCAATTGTTAGCACCCAATTTTTGCTCAGTCCTTTCACCCTACCTCTTTGTACCTCCTCTTAGACCCCAAAAACTTAGAAACACAACCATGTTGACTTGACACTCTCTAAAACCCAAAATACCTTCCTCTGACACAATCCATAGACTTGGAAAACTACAACTTAGTTACACATCACTTTTCATTACTAAACTACAAAGATCCACCGTTCATCATGACAACTTCCTTTCTAACGGCCCCGATCTATGCGATATTCAAACTCCAATTCCCAAAAATATCCATCACCCCAAGATCACCAGGAAATAATCAACCAACTAGTGAATCCCACCATAAATCTACGATGATCAATCGCAAAAACATCAAGATCCCATTCTGATGGCCCTGAATGATTTCCTAGATCAACCATATCTTTGTCATATCAGAAAATCCAATTGACTCCACACCCTAATCTATGCCTACCTACCGAATCATAGTTCAAAATTTCCCTGTTTGTCCTCTCATCAAGCCTAGATCCTATTTCAGCAAATCTCATTAATTAGAACTTACCATCCATCATCCCAACTTCGTATGACCAATCAGACCTTACCACTATGTTCAGAGACCCAAAAAACCCCCAGCATGCCAAATTTCATAGCCAAACACCTCCGTTTGACCATTGAAAAAGTAAGATTTCATTTCAGGCCCTTTCGTTGTTTAGAAAACCATAAGTTAAGACCGTGATCTGAACTAAAATAGTCAATCTACACCTATGATCAAAGATCCATCACTTCCATTAGATTTAGGATGTTCAAAAGTTCAAACCCACCAAATTTCGTCCCAAAATTCCCCTATTTGACCCTTCATCAAACAAAGATTCTTTTTTAGCAAATCTCGTTGGTCTGAACATGTCTGCCATAGATCTCAATCATCCCGAGCCTATTTGATCAATCAAACATCACCACTATGTTTAGAGAGCCAAAAAAGCTCAATACATCAGATTTCACATCCTAATTCATCCATTTGATCGTTAAACCAGAAAAATACAATTTTGATGCACCAAATTAAACCACCACATCAGTTGTCCAACCTAGAATCTTAAGAGGGTGGGCACTGATGTCAGTTCCTTACTTAACCCCATTGAAACACCTGGACCAATAAAATAGAGGCTAATAGACCCAAAAAGCTCAAAATACCAAATAATCCCCTACTTAAAACTAAGAAAAGACAAAATAGCACAAGTTTATCAAATTTACATTTTTTGCCACTAACAACCCCAAATACGAGACTGTAACGTCTGGCACGCCTCAAGCTCCTATTGGACGCACAAAACCCATGAAAACTACCCTCATATCGAAGGAAATGTTTCACCAAACAGGAAAACTTGACTGTGCATCTATTTCTTTGAAAAATCTTTATCTATTTTTGTGAAAAACCTTTGTTGAATCCCAAGCACTGTAACTGAGCAAATTCAGATCAGACCCCCCTCCCTTTCTCTATAAATACTGATCTAGTTCAAGCTCAAAAAGGAGAGAGCAGGGAGGAAACCTAAGGGGGGAGAAAAGAAGATAAGGGAGGAAACCTAAGGGAAGCCCCCAGAGAGAAAGAGAGAGACAAAGAAAGAAGAAAGCTTTCTCCAAGCCCATATACTACCTCTTGTTAACCTGAAATCCGAAGGTACTTTGAACCTTAAATTCCAAACTTGCCTCTTCCATTTTCAAGCGGAAGTTGTTACAACCAGAAGCACCCCCTAGCTCAAGAACCTATTTAAACTTTATTCTATCTCATCCTAGCTGCTGGAAAACTTTTGACAAGGTACATACGAAAGGTAAGTCTTTTTTAGTTTTTCTAGGTTGCTTGAAGTTCTAAAATATTGGAGAACCATCATTTGCAATTTCTTCTTGGCTGAGAATAAAGGCAGAAAGGCGAGGGTCTTAGGGAAATCGATACCTAAGACCCGATAACATCACCTCAAAATCAGTCTTAGGAGAAGCTGAAAACATGTTCATCTAGATTTAAGAAATTCTTACAACCATTTTTTTTCTCCAAAAGAAACTGAGCCTGAACAACTTCCATATTGGACTGCTATAGCAGCTTGAAAAGAGGGGTGCCTAATCCTTGGGACCCAAATTCTCTTGGTTATGTGCCTTTCCCATGGAAGACAGAGTCACTATCAAATACTTAAATCGAGTTTTTCAAATCTGAAAATGATGGTCCATTTCCTCTAAAAATGGGTGGCGACTCCATCTCTTTGAGCCAACCATGAGCTTCTCGGAGCTCACAACCATCTTCAGTGGAGGCTGGTTTTAGGACTGATTTGGGCATGAACTTTCACCTTGGGATTTGTGTTTGTGGTATCCATATTAGGTCTAAATCTCCCTCTTTGTTTGGTTTCAAATCTGGTCCAATTCATTGCAAGACCGATCCTAAAAAATGTAGCTCTTCAAAACATAGGGAATCCTTTTTTAAAATTTCACCCAGCCATGTAGTATAGTTCAGTCATCCATATGATGGATCCTAACCCTTCCAACAATGGTATCAGAGCACTAGGTTCAGCCCTTGGACTAAACCAAGTCGGATTTGAACCAAAACTCAAATCGGCAAGAACCAGTCTAGCCAATTTGAGTAGTTAGCAAAAATCTCTAATAATTCGATTCTTAGAGTGGGCCAATGATCTAAAATTTTTATACATATATTCTAATATATTATAGAACTATTCTATTATGGATTCTTGAAAGTGTGATAGAGATCAAGCTCTTGATGGTTGCAAGATTTGTGCATGCTGAATTTATTAATTTGATTATTTGGTCTATAATTAATTATTTTTCTTTTCTAGAAAGAATGTATTAGGTTTTTCTTATGTAAGCAATAAAAATTAGGTTTTTTCTATTTTTTTCACTAAAAAAATTGTTGGAGAATGTAGAGAAGACAGAGATTGTAGATGGAGATCAATCTGCATATTGTAGTTTTGTAAGGATGTAGTTTTATCCAGATTGGATTCGAACAATCACACTATCATCCCTAGACATTTATTTCTGATTATCTGCTATTTATTTGCTGATGTGATTTTGAATCATAACTAAGAATTTCAGATCATTGCCAAGGTAAATTGATGCATGTTAAACCATAGAAAGATCTAACCAAGTTTTAGTCCAATCTTGTTGGGTCAAACCTATGATTCTTTGGGGTCTTATCACCACCCCTTGGATCACTATTTAAGTGACTCAAAATTGATTTTAGGACAAAGATTTGATGGTCCATTGCATGGACCAATTCAACCATACTTGAAAACCCTTTTATGTTAGATTAAAGCAAGACTAGCCCATTTTAGCATGGACTGCAATATGGGACGAACTGTTTTTATAGTTTGACTCATATGGTAAGATAAAAATATTGGATAATTCGGTCAATTGATGGTTGATCATGTGTTAATCTAAATAGATATGGGTTTTACAAGTTTTGAATTGATATTGATCAATTATGTATGTATATGAGATGTGTTGATTGGATGTGATTTGTTCACGGGCCATAAGTGCTAGGCTCATGTATTCACTTATGTGTCTCTCCATGAACATCATAGATGAATGCACATCATTGCCATGATGCTCATGGATCAATACATTATCTCATTTTCTAATGGCCCCCTCAAAAGCTTCATCCTCAAGAGGAACCTCACGAGAACAGTAGCCCATTAAGAGCCCATTTAAATCTGACTTTATGAAAGTCAATGGAAGCCACTATGGTATGACCTAAATCTGACCTAGAGATTGATATATACATCCCTTCATGATTAATATAAGTGCAATGAGATAGGGAATATCATAAGATGATATCTATAAAAACATTTTGTCATTAGCATGAAAATGGGTTGGATTGGTGGGTAAAGATGCACCATAAAATTGGACTATCCATTTCAGAGAGACGGTCAGTAGGATGGATTCATAAGATGATAGAGGCATCATAGACTAGTGAGAGGGGTCTATGCTAAAATGGAAGACTCTCCCACAGTACCTTGGGGCTACCGATATGAAAGGTCTACACTTACCAATTAGAAAGGTTTAACCTAAAATGGCAATAAACCTAGTCTGGTGGAGGCCAAAGGGAAAGCTCATTAGATGAGTGGATATGTGATCCTTCACAGAAAGTGATGGAGTTATGCTGCTGAAACAGTTGGCCCCATTCACCTATATGATTTCCCACATTTCCAAGAACATGAACTATGTTCTTGTCACTGAGATAGGAGGAAAATCTCAAAGATGAACAAATGGAGATGGAACATAGATAAAAGTCCATTCTATGAAAAATAACATGAAACAATATTAAGGTCATGAACCCACTTAACAGTCAAACAGTTTGATTTTTAGGAGAATCCGGATGAATCTTGTATTTACAGAAAGATATGGTAAAGGTATGGTTTTCACAACAATTCTCCATGAACAATCTTGGAGAAGCCTCTTATATCTTGGGACTTCAACTCTATAGAGAGAGATTGAAGAGGATAATTAGATTATCCCAATCTACTTACATTGACAAGATTGTTAACAAATACAACATGGAAAAATCCAAGAAGGGATCCGTTCCTTTTAAGCATGGAGCCACTCTCTCCAAAGGAATGTCATCTAAGACTCTTGAGGAGATTGAGGACATAATAGAGGTTCCCTATGCCTCAGCTATAGGGAGCATCATGTATGCTATGTTGTGTATTCAGCCAGACATTGCTCAGGTTGTTAATGTTGTAAGTATATACCAATCATACCCAGGACAAGAGCATAGACTACTGTAAAAAAATATACTAAAGTACCTTTGGAGGACTGAAGACATTGCAAAAGTCGTTAATCTTCAATGGTAGTTCATTACAGATGGTCAGTTATATTGATGTCGACTTCTGGCCTAACCCAGATGGTAAAGAGTCTATATTTGTATACTTTAGGACCCTGTGTAGTAAGAAAAATAGTCCACGATCGAAACCAAGCACATTGCCATAAATGGGGCTACCTAATAAGTAATATAGATGAAGAAAATGGTCATGGAATTTGGAATCCTACTATATCACCCATTCCACTGTTGTGTGACAACACTGGATCTACGGGAGATTGTTAGTAGAGGGGGCATCCGGATTTAGAATGTAGCATCAACGGAGAATGTGGCAGACCCATTGACTAAGCCACTAACACAAAAAGTGCTTGAGAAACACGTGGATAATATGGGACAGAGGCTTGTACCCGATTGGACCTAAGTGAAAGTGGAAGTTGTTAGACACTATATACCCTTAGCTCCAACTAGATTGATTTATAGATACATTTATTGTAAATGAATAAAAGTGCATTGTTGTTTCATGTTGATATTGATATGCTGTTGTGTAATTACCACTTAATAGGACACTTATGAGACTTATGTTAGTTTAGAATGTTCTCAACCATTGGGTAGACTTGGGGAGTTTATAACACTGATGTGCAGCCAAAGAAGTTGGGACAGCTTGTCTCAGTTGCTAGGGTGACCCAAAGCACTTGTAGTGTGTGTTTGAATGAAACACTGAACTCGAACCATCTTCTAATTATGCCCTGGACCTTGGAGATTGATGGGAAAAACTGGAAAGTTACACATAACCCTTAGACTTGATTATGGTACTACACTAGGTGTTGAATTGGATTGTCTTAGATATGTCAATTAGTGATATCCATCAATGGTTAAAAGTTGGGTATGTTGGGGCAATTGAGAATTCACTAGAATAGGTGATCATAGTGATAAGATTAAGATCAGCCCTTTTGTCAGACAAAGTGAATGGTAGGGCTTACACTCTCTCTAATGGAACCAAAACTGCTGGCAGTGGATTTCAACTATGTTTGAGATTTGGTTTTCTAATATATATATATATATATACATATATATATATATATGTATATATATATATATATATGTATATATATATATATTATGTTTTATAAAAATGTTTGCAAAAGGTTTTAAATCCTGAGACTCATCCGATCAGAGAGTGTGACACTATACCTTGCAGCTAGGGGAGACGTCCTTCCTTGTCAGGCATTATTGTCATCGTTATGGGTTGAGAGGTTAAGTGTAAGAGAACATTAAGGGATGATTACCTGATGGACTTTATCTTACTTAAGTTTATTATCCTTGGGTCTTCATAAAATGGTTGAATTCAATGATCATTTAAGATTAAGTTGTGACATGACACAACTTAATCATTTTCACAGATGTTGCATCGAACCCATGCGGACTTATGTGAGTTTATTGTGGAGTCCCACACCATACAAATTAGGTCTAAGTTGGCCATGCAACACCTTGGGTCATGAGCGTTTGAAGGAAATGGGCCTAAGGCCCATAATTTATAAGATTAAGTTGTGACATGACAAGTAGTTGTCATGTGCTCTAGGTCAAATCTGGGTTTGGGGCACCCATCCTCTAAAGAGGAAAATGTTAATCTCTTAATAAAGTCTAGATCCAAATTTGATTTGGATCATCTGCTAATTTGATTGGAAGAGTGCTCCATAAGGAGTTAAAAGAAGGAGAGGGTGAACCAAACTAACACTCTCTCTTGTTCTCTCTTCTTCTCTTTTGTCTTCCAAGAAATACTATCACGACCTAGGCTTTCAAGGACTGATAGAGATCAATTTTCTTTTGATTTTTGCAATAAAAATTCAAAGGAATTTCTGGCTCACCTTCCCTACTTCGATCCAAGTAGTTAGGTTGTTGTTTTGCTGAAAACTGTGTTGTTGAATCAGCTTCACCTATACACTATGCCATCTATAGTAGAGGCTGGTTTTGGTATTGATTTGGGCGTGAACTTCCACCTAGAGATCTGCATTTGTGGTATCCGTAATAGGTAAAAATCTCCCTCTTTGTTTGGTTTCAAAACATAGGGAATTTGATTCCCAAAAGGATTAGGAAATTTTTGAAATTTCGCCCAGCCATCTAGCATGGTTTGGCCATCCATATGATGAATCCTAACCCTTCCAGCATCTACATGGTTGGGCGAAGCTAAACGATCAATGATGATGTTTTCAAAGATTCCAACGGTCAAGATTTGATTGGGTGTGCGCACTCATGTGGCATGGGATGCGACATTGATTTTTTGTGCAATTTTGAATCATGAACATTGATGTTTTCCAATAATCCTATTGTCAGGATTTGACCATGTGCACTCTCCCGCGTGATGCAACATTTTTTTTTGTGAAGATTTATGATATCGTTGATGTTTTTCAGAAATTCTAACAGTTATGATTTGATCAGGTGTGCGTACACGCATGGTATGCATGACGCGGCATTGATTTTTTGTGCGAGGCTGAATGATGGTCGTTGATGTTTTTGAGAAAATCCAACGGTCATGATTTGAAAGGGTGCACACAGTCACATGGTAAGCGTTAGGCAATATTGATTTTTTTGGTGCGATGTTGAATTGTGATCGTTGATGTTGTCAAAAAATCCAATGGTTACGATTTGATCGGGTGTACTCACCCGCATGGTACATGTGAGGCGGCAATGGTTTATGGTCCAAGGTTCAATGATGACTACGATGTTTTCAAAATATCCAATGGTCACAATTTGATCAGGTGCACACAGTTCCATGGCACACGTGAGGCAACATTAATTTTTTGGTGCAGTACTGAATCATGACTATTGATGTTGTCAAACAAATTCAATGGTCATGATTTGATTGGCTATGCGCACCCCCGTGGTACGCGTGAGGCGGTATTGATTATTTGGTGCAAGGCTGACTGATCATCGTTGTTGTTTTTAGAAAATCCAATGGTCACGATTTGATCGGGTGTGCGCACCCGCGAGGAACGCATGAGGCGTCAATGATTTTTTGGTTTGAGGCTAAATGATGATCATTGATTTTTTTCAAAAAAAATTGATGATCATGATTTGATCGAGTTCGCACAGTCGCGTAGTACGCGTGAGGCGACATTGATTTTTTGGTGCGATGTTAAATCATAATCGATGATGTTGTCAAAAAATCCAATGGTCATGATTTGATCAAGTGTGCGCACTTGCATGGTACGCATGAGGTGGTATTGATTTTTTGGTGTGAAGCTGGACAATGATAGTTGATGTTTTCAAAAATTCCAATGGTCACGAGTTGAGCAGGTGTGTGCACCCGTGAGGAACACGTGAGGTAGCAATGATTTTTTGGTTTGAAGCTAAATGATGATTATTGATGTTTTTAAAAAATCTAATGGTCACAATTTGATTGGGTTTGCATAATCGCGTGGTATGAATGAGGTGACATTGATTTTTTGGTGTGATGCTGAATTATAATCGATGATGTTGTCAAAAAATCCAATGGTCACGATTTGATTGGGTGCGTGCACCCGCATGGAACACGTGAGGCGGCATTTAGTTTTTGGTATGAGCCTGAATGATGACCATTGATGTTTTTAGAAAATTCAATGGTCACGATTTGATCAGGTGTGCACAGTCGCATAGTACGTGTGAAATGGCATTGATTTTTTGGTACGATGCTAAATCATGACCATTGATATTGTCAAAAAATTCAGTGGTTACAAGTTGATATGGTGCACAAACTCACGTGATACGTGTAATACAGCATTTATTTTTTGGAGTGATGTTGAATCTTGACCGTTGAAGATTTAAAAAAATCCAATGATGACGATTTGATCAAGTGTGCACAGTTGCACGATACACATGATGCAGCATTGATTTTTTTGTGCAATGTTGAATCATGACCGTTGATGTTGTCAAAAAATCCAATGCTCACTATTTGATATGGTTCACGCACCCACGTTTTTTGGTGCGAGGTTAAATATTGACCATTGAACTTTTTGTGTGCATAGTCGCGTGGTATGAGTGAGGAAACATATTTTTTTGGTGCGATATTGAATCATGATTGTTGCTGTTGTCAAAAAATCCAATGGTTACGATTTGATCGGGTGTACGCACCCACATGGTATGCATGAGGCAACATTGATTTTTTTGGAGCGAGGATGAATAATGATTGTTGATGTTTTTAGAAAATCCAACGTTCAAGGTATGGTCAAGTGTGCACATTCATGTGGCATGGGATGTGGCAATGATTTTTTGGTGCAATATTGAATCATTATCGTTGACATTTTCAAATAATCCAATGGTCACGATTTGAACTGGTGTGGGCAGCCGTGTGGTATGTGTGAGCGGCATTGATTTTTTGGTGTAAAGCTAAATTATGATTGTTGATGTTCTCAGAAAACCCAATGGTCACGATCTAATCAGGTGCGCACCTACATGGTACGCGTGACGCAGCATTGATTTTTTGGCACGAGGCTAAATGATGACCATTGATATTTTCAAAAAAAAACAATGGTCATGATTTGAAAGGGTGTGCGTAGTTGCGTGGTACGTCTAAGGTAACAATGAATTTTTGGTATGAGGCTGAATGATGACTATTAATATTTTCAGAAAATCCAATGGTTACGATTTTATCGGGTGCACATTCACATGGTACACATGAGGAGGCATAGATTTTTTTGGTGCAATCTTGAATAATGACCATTTATATTGTCAAAAAATCCAATGGTCACAATTTGATTGGGTGGGCACACTCACTTGGTATGCGTAAGGAGGTAATGATTTTTGGGTACGAAGTTAAATGACCATCGTTGATGTTTTTAAAAAATCAAACGCTCAACGTTTGGTCGGGTATGCATACTCACGTGGCATGGGATGTGGCATTGAATTTTTCATTCAATGTTGAATCATAACTGTTGATGTTTTCAAATAATCCAATTGTCATGATTTTATCGGGTGCGCGCATCCGCGTGGTACGCGTCATGTGGCATTGATTTATTGGTTTGAGGCTGGATAATGATCGTTGATGTTTTCAGAAAATCCAATGATCATTTTTTGAAAGGGTGTGCGTAGTCGCATGGTACGCACGAGGCAACATAGATTTTTTGGTGCGATGCAAAGTCATGACTGTTGATATTGTCAAAAAAATCTAGTGGTCATTATTTGATCGGTGTACACACCCACGTGGTACGTATGAGGTGGCATTGATTTTTTGGTACAAAGCTAAGCGATAACGCTCGATGTTTTCAGAAAATCAAACAGTCACAATTTGAAAGGGTGCATGCAGCCACATGGTATGCATGAGGCAACATTAATTTTTTGGTGTTATGTTGAATCATGACCGTTAATGTTTTCAAAAATCCAATGGTTTTGATTTGATTGGGTGTGTGCACTCGCGTGGTATGCGTGAGGCAGCATAGATTTTTTGGTTCGAGGTTGAATGATAACCGTTGATGTTTTCATAAAATCCAATGGTTACGATTTGATCGTATGCACACAATCGCGTGGTACACGTGAGGCAACATTGGTTTTTTGGTACGATGTTAAATAATGGACCGTTGATGTTGTCAAAAAATCCAATGGTCACGATTTTGTCGAGTGCGCGCACCTGCATAAGGCGGCATTGGTTTATTGGTGTGTAGCTGAATGATCACCCTTGATGTTTTTAGAGAATCCAACGGTCAAGATTTAATCAAGTGTGCCCACTAGTGTGGCGTAGGACACAACATTGATTGTAATGTTGAATCATGACCATTGATGTTTTCAAAGAATCCAATGGTTTGGATTTGATCGGGTGCACACACACACGTGAGGCAGCTTTTCTTTTTTCGAGCGGTGCTGAATCATGACCATTGGTGTTGTCAAAAATCCAATGGTCACAATTTGATCAGGTGCGCACACCCATGCATGAGGAGACATTGATTTTTTGGTAAAAGGATAAATGATGACTATTGATGTTTTCAAAAAACTCAATGGTCATGATTTGATCGGGTGCATGTAGTCGCGTGGTATGGGTGAAGCAACATTGATTTTTTGGTGCGATGTTGAATCATGACCCTTGATGTTGTTAAAAAATCCAATGGTCATGATTTGATTAGGTGTGCTCACTCGTGCCGATAAGTGTGACGTGGCATTCATTTTTATGGTGTGATGCTAAATCATGACCGTTGATGTTTCTAAAAATCTAACGGTCACAATTTAATCAGGTGTGTAGTTGCTTGTTATACAGGAAGCAACATTGATTTTTTGGTGCGATGCTAAATCATGACTATTGATGTTTTTAAAAAATCGAATGGTTACGATTTGATGGAGTCGCATAGTTGTGCGGTATGCGTAAGGCGGCATTGATTTCTCAATGCGATGCTAAATCAAGACTAATGTTGTTGTCAAAAAATAAATGGTCATGATTTGATCTAGTCCACGCATCCGCGTGGTATGCGTGAGGTGGCATAGATTTTTTGGTGCAATGCTAAATCATGGTTGTTGATGTTTTTAGAAAATCCAAATGTCACAATTTATGAGGTGCCATTGATTTCTTAGTGTGATGTTGAATCATGACCTATGATGTCAAAAAATCCAATGATCGCTATTTTATTGAGTGTGTGGATCCACGTGGTATGCGTGAGGCGGAATTGACTTTTGGTTCAAGGTTGAATGTTGACCATTGATTTTTTAGAAAATCCAACGATCATGATTTGGAGGGTGCATGTAGTTGCATGGTACGCGTGATGCGACATAGATTTTTTGGTGCAATGTTGAATCATAAGTGTTGATGTTAAAAAATCCAATGGTCATGATTTGATCGTATGTGCACACCCGTGTGGCACGCGTGAGGCGGCATTGATTTTTTGGTTCGAGGATGAGTGATGACCATTCATGTTTTCAAAAAATCCAATGGTCACGATTTGATTGTGTACACATAGCACATGTTACACGTGAGGTGACATTGATTTTTTGGTGCGATGCGGAATAATGGCCATTGATGTTTCAAAAAATCCAATGGTCACGATATGATCGGATAAATGCACCTGCATGAGGCGACGTTAATTTTTTTGTGCATGGTTGATTGATCACCATTGATGATTTCAAAAAATCCAATGGTCAAGATTTGATCAAGTGTGCACACTCATGTGGTGTGGGATACAACACTAATTTTTTGGTGCTATGTTGAATCATGACCATTAATGTTTTTAAATATTCTAATGGTCACGATTTGATCGGGTGCACGCGTCCAAGAGGTACGCGTGAGGCTACATTGATTTTTTGGTGTGAAGCTGAATGATGATCATTGATGTTTTCAGAAAATCCAACGGTCACAATTTGAAAGGGTGCACGCAGTCGTGTGGTACACGTTAGGCAACATTGATTTTTTTTGTGAATTGTTGAATCATGACCATTGATATTCTTAAAAAATCCAATGGTCAGGATTTGAATGGGTGTACACACCCCCATGGTACATGTGAGGCGGCAATGGTTTTTTGGTCCGAGGTTGAATGATGACTATGATGTTCTTAGAAAATGAAATGGTTACGATTTGATCGAGTGCACACAGTCGCGTGGTACGCATGAGGCAGCATTGATTTTTTGGTGCAGTGCTGAATCATGACTGTTGATGTTTTTTAAAAAATCCAATGGTTACGATTTGATCAAATGCACACCTTCATGGTACGCATGAGGTGGCATTGATCTTTTGGAGCGAGGTTGACTTATCACTGTTGTTATTTTTAGAAAATCCAACAGTCAAGATTTGATCGGGTGTGCACAGTCACATGGAACGTGTGAGGTGGCATTGATATCTTAGTGCAAGGCTAAATGATTTCCGCTGATGTTTATAGAAAATCCAATGGTTAGGATTTGAAAGGGTGCATGCAGTCGCATGGTACGCGTGAGGCAACAAATTTTTTGGTGCAATACTAAATCATGATAGTTGATGTTTTCAAAAAGTCCAATGGTCACGATTTGATCGGGTGTGCACACCCACGAGGAAAATGTGAGGCGGCAATGATTTTTTGGTTTGAGGCAAAATAATGATCATTGATGTATCCAAAAAATCTAATGGTCACGATTTGACTGGGTTTGCATAGTCGCGTGGTACGCTTAAGTAGACATTGATTTTTTGGTGCGATGTTGAAACATGATCGATGATGTTGCCAAAAAAATTCAAAGGTCACAATTTGATCAGGTGCGTGCACCCGCATGGTACGCGTGAGGTGCCATTTATATTTTGTGTGAGGCTGAATGATGACTATTGATGTTTTTAGAAAATCCAAAGGTCACAATTAAATCGGGTGCGCACATTCGCATGGTATGTGTGAGGCAACATTGATTTTTTTGTGTGAAGCTAAAACATAACCAATGATGTTGTCAAAAAAATACAATGGTCACGAGTTGATCTGGTGTGCGCACTCGCGTGGTACACGTGAGGGGGCATTGATTTTTTGGTGCGATGCTGAATCTTGACCATTGAAGCTTTTCAGAAAATCCAATGGTGACGATTTGATCAGGTGTGCACATTTACATGATAAACGTGATGCGGCATTGATTTTTTGGTGCAATGTTGAATCATGACCATTGATGTTGTCAAAAAATCCAATGGTCACTATTTGATATGGTTCGCACACCAGCGTTCTACGTGTGATGCGGCATTGCTTTTTTTATGCAAAGCTGAATGTTGACCATTGATGTTTTCAGATATTCCAACATTCACAATTTGAAAGGGTGTGTGTAGTCACGTGGTACGAGTGAGGCGACATTTTTTGGTGCAATGTTGAATCATGATTGTTGATGTTGTCAAAAAATCCAATGGTTATAATTTGATCGGGTGTGTGCACCCGTGTGGTACGCATGAGGCGACATTGGTTTTTTTGTGCGATGATGAATGATGACTTTTGATGTATTTAGAAAATCCAATGCTCAAGATTTGGTCGAGTGTGCACACTCGTGTGGTGCAGGACGTGGTAATGATTTTTTTGTGGGATGTTAAATCATGACAGATGATGTTTTCAAGCAGTCAAATGGTAACGATTTGATCGGGTGCGGGAACCCGGGTGGTATGCGTGAGCGGCATTTATTTTTTGGTGCGAGTCTAAATGATAACCATTGATGCTTTTAGAAAATCCAATGGTCACGATTTAAAAGTGTGCACACAGTAAGGCTTCTATTAATGCTCAATGGCAATTTTCCAGACTGTACTATTGGCTCCTTATTTGCTAAAAAACTATTGGATGTCAGTACTCTGTTCGAAACGCTTCACTATCATGTCCATGCTTGTGTTGTCATGGGTCGACGTGCCTACTATGTTGATGCTTCCTCCTTGTTTATGCGTAGGGAAGGGATTTGTTTCTACCTAGGCAGTTTTCCTTTTGACATAATCATCTAGCTTGACCTTTTGGATGAATAGTCGTCGCAAAGTAAAGAAATCCATTAGATCATGGTGTGAGGACTGATGGTAATTGCACCATCTCGACCGGTGTCTATCCTTTTTGAGGTTTATTCTGGTAAGGACGATGGCAAACTAATAACGCGGTCTTCCACTAACTTATTCAGAATCATTATCACGTCACTTTTGCTGTAAGCGAACACTGGTGGAGGTGGCGGTAATGAGGCGTCGTTTCGTCGACCCTAGCTACAACCACAATTGTACGGTCCCTAGCTGGATCCCCTTGTGCCGCAAGGTTTGTGATCGACAATGTATGCTTCTGGCTTGGTGTTTATGTGTGGGGAGTTGATTCATTTCTACCTAGGAGGTTTTCCTTTTGACATGATCATCCAACTTGACCTTTTGGGCAAATAGTCATCACAAAGCAAAGCAATCCATTAGATCATGATGTAGGGACTGGTGGTAATTGCACCATTGCGACCTGTGTCTATCCTTTTCGAGGTCTATTCTAGTAGGGAAAGGTGGCAAACTAATAACACAGTCTTCCATTAACTTATTCATAATCATGATCACGTCGCTTTTGCTGCAGGCGAACACCGGTGGAGGTGGCGGTAGTGAGGCATCATTTTGTTGACCTTAGCTACAATAACAATAGTATGGTCCCTAGATGGATCCCCTTGTGTTGCAAGGTTTGCAATCAATAGCATATGCTTCTGGCTTGGTGTATGTCAATCCTGGTGTGATGGTCTGTGCTCTGGGGTGGTAACAGTTCACATTTGTTGGAAAGGTTAAGATCCATCATATGGATGGCTGAACCATGCTAGATGGTTGGGTGAAATTTCAAAATTTCCTAATCCTTCTGGGAATAAAATTCCCTATGTTTTGAAAAACTACATTTTTTCGGATTGGTCTTGCACTGAACCAGACCAGATTTAAAACCAAACAAAGTGGGAGATTTATACGTAATACAAATACCAAAAACACAGATCCCAAAGTGGAAGTTCACTTCCAAATCAGTCCCAAAACTAGCCTCCACTAAAGATGGCACAGTGTATAGATGAAGGTAATTCAACAACACACTTTTTAGCAAAACTGCAACCTAACTGCTTGGATCGAACTAGGGAAGGTCAGCCTGAAATTCCTCTAAATTTTTCTTGCAAAAATTAGAAGAAAATTGATCTCTGTCAGTCCTTGAAAGCCTAGGTCGTTATGGGATTTCTTGGAAGACAAAAGAGAAGAAGAGAGAGCGGTCTTCTAGTCCGGTTTGCACTCTTCTTCTTTTATCTCCTTATGGTGCACTCTCCTAATCAAATTAGGAGATTATCCAAATCTAATTTGGATATGGACTCTATTAAAAGATAAGCCTTATCCTCTTAAGAGGATGACAATTTATTTAATCTTATTAATTATGGGCCTTGGGCCTATTTTCTTCAAAGGCTCGTGACTCAAGATGTTGCATGGCCAACTTAGGCCTGATTTGTATGGTATAGGACCCCATAATGACCTCACATAAGTCCACATGGGTTCTGCTCAACCTGTACGAAAAGTTTTAGCCGATTTTACTGCTAAGCGCAGTGAACCCCTGAGCACATCACAATGGACTCAATATGGGCCCAGCATTTACACCTAAATAATTTTTTAATTCAGCCATCCTATGAAGACCCAAGGATAATGGACTTAAGCAAGATAAAGCCCATCAGGTAAACAGCCTTGTAATGGTCTCTTACACTTAACCTCTAGACCCATAATGATCACAACACTACTTGACAGGGAAGAACCTCTCCCCTGGCTGCAAGGTACAATGTTACACTCTTTGCTCGGATGGATCCCAAGAATTAAAACCTTTTGTAAACATTTTCATAAAACATTAATATATGTACATATATCATAAATATATTTTGCAAAATCAGATTTCAAAACACTACCAAAATTCATTGTTAGCAATTCAGCTTTCCATCAAAGAGAGTGTAAACTTTATCATTCACTTTATCTAACAAAGGGGCCGATCCTATCACTATGATCACCCACTTAGGTAAATTCTCAGATTGCCCCAACATACACAAGTTTTGACCCTTGATGGATCTCACTAATTGGCATATGAATGCCAGCTCAATCCAATACCTAGTGCAGTACCATAATCAAGTATAGGGGTTATGTGTAACTTTTCAGTTTTGCCCATCAATCTCCAAGGTTCAGGTTCAGTGTTTTATCTAAACACACACACTACATGTGCTTCGGGTCTAACCCTAGAAATTGAGACATGTTTCCCTAACTTCTTTGGTAGTACATCAGTGTCAGCCTTGGTAGGATAAATTCCCCAAATCTATCCAACAGCTAAGAACATTCTAAACTAACACGAGTCTCATAAGTGTCCAGTTTAAGGGGTAATTACACATAAACATACCAATATCAACATGAAACAATAATGTACTTTTATTCATAATAAATGTATCTATACATCAATCTGATTGGAGCTAAGGCCATACACTATCTAACAACATTGTCCTCTCGGCACACTTCTAGAGTTGGCTAAAAGTCTCCACTTCGACATTCTCAGTGCTGATTATGTAGGCCGAATGCACCCCTTGTATGCACTGCTCCACGAAGATTTTCTTCATTGCATGCTCTTTGAAAACTGAATGGGTCAACTTTTGGAAACACACAACATAGTTTAGGAGATCCTCCCCAACGCATTGCTCTATATTTCAGAGATCAACCATTGTCAGCCTTTGCTTAAGGGTGGACCACTTGAACAAGAATTTCTTTGTAAGTTATTCCCAAGAGTCCAAACTTCTGGCTATTAGGTTGGAGAACTAGGAATAGGCAGGGCCTGTTAGTGACTTGGAGAATTCCTGGGCCTTTAGATCATCATCTAAGGCAAGTGCCCCTAAAGCATCCTCGAATTTGTTGACATGTTCCTTTGGACTTCCTTTATGGCCATCATAGAGGGGCCACTATTGGGGTGGTGTGTAGCCGGCAGGATAGGGCTTGTATAGGATGTGGTTGGAATATGACTTTTGGAGTGTGAGCATGGACTGATCCTTGTTTTGGATTTCTTCTATGAGGCCTTATTCATATTCCTTAATCTCCATTCAACTAATGGGTGGTTCAGCCATCGTATTACCCCGTTCCCCTGTATGGGTATGTTTAGCAGCAAAGCGCTAGGTTCTCTGGGTGGTGATGGGCACGGATGTGTAACTGGTTTCTAGCGGATGCTACTCAGATGTCCCAAAAGTCAAAATTCTGAGATAGCTGGAGGGTGTTGGTACGAAAGGACCAGCGGTGGTGAATGGGGAGTGTTCGAGTATAGCTATTCATTGCAGTAGTAATTGTAGAGTGCTTCTCATCTCGGCTTGCATCAACTTTAGCCAATCGAAACGGGTTTTGAAGCCGTAGACTTTGTGAGACAGAATTTCAATTTCGACTTGGTCGTTGGCTTCCTAAGGGGCATGATCCTCGAGTTCTGTATTGGTATTCTCGAGGTCATTGTGTTGCTTCTCAAGGATGGGTGAGAGGTTAATTCTACAAGCGGTCATTCTTCGTCATCAAGGACACAACTAGAAATTCTAATGTAAATATGGTGGTGAGGCTAGGTAGGGTGGTTTCCTTGAAGGAAGAAGAGGGGACAAGGTTTTAGGGTTGTAGGTTAAGGTAACGATATGTTCTCTGTCGTTTGATAGTCTTAGGGAACAGGATGGCAATGGAAATGATAATCAAGTCCTAGGGTTGTACTTCATCCTCCCTTTTATAGGGAAGATCCTGAGACCTTAAGGAGAAGGGTCCAAAAAAGAGGTTAATTCTTATTAGGAAAGGGAATCCTTGTCTTTATGTTGGCTAATCGAGGGGACACTACTGGGGTTTCACCACATGTCCAATGAGATTCCCTAAGGACAAAGTTTCCTTTCTCCTAAGGATTCTCATCTAGCATGTGTAGGCTACATCTCGTCGTAGGTTTCCTCGTGGCCACATGGTAGAGGCGGGACCCAAGTCTGGCAAGCATGTTTGGTTGTGTGTTCAATCGCCTTCGAGGCACTGCGTCATGGCTTCCTTAAGTCTCAGGCGATGTTCTATTCTCATTGTAGGTTTAGGACGGTCCCTTGGGCTCTCATAGATTTAGGATAGCCTTCTGAGTTCATCATAGGCTTGGGATAGCCTTTTAGGCTCATTGTAGGCTTGGGATAGCCTTATGTGTTCATCGCAAGTTTTGGGTGGCTCCTTGTATTTGTTACAGGCATATGTATGGTTTTGTTTCGATACCTTTATCATGATCGTGGCAATGGAGAATTTCATGTACTTACAGAGGGGTTTCTTGAAATGTCAAATTGATGTTTCTTGAATCACCCTGGTGACATGGCAAATTGAAATTTGAAAATTTGATTACTTTTTTAATAGTTGTCATTACAATATATATTATTATATCAAGTTAAATCACTTTAAAATGCCTAGTCAACCTGCATCCCAATTTTTTTTTGTATTTTTCAAAGGACACAGGTAAAATGAAACACTTGTATATCAGGCCCACTTGTGAAACAAAACGCTTATGAAACACGCACCCGTGCCAAACACTCACATGGAGAACTGGTAGCCTATACAGAATTGAGATCTGCTCCTCATAGAACGCTCTTCATATGACTTCACAGCCACATCCCACCGTCTATTGGTAACATCTCCAATGAATTGTAACAAACAAATACGAGAGATGTTCCCGATGTGTGGTGATATAGGCTATGAGGTGCACTTTCTCTGAAGCAGATCCAGATTCGCTCGTGCAATATTTTTGATGTGGCACAAAAGTGAGTGCTCTGAAAGAAAAATCCTTTGGGAAAATTCCTGATCAGTACCTTGTACTTTGGCTCGAGTGACAATTTGGTCCCCAAACTTTAAAATGCGACAATCCAATATCTGAACTTTCAAAATGTGACAATTTAGTACCTAGACTTCGAAAATGTGACAATCCAGTACCTGTTAACCAGTCCGTTAATCAATTGTTAAGGAAAAGTAAAAAATGCCCTTCGAATGCCATCTAATTCTTTTTATCAACCATCTAAACATTGACAAAAAACTAAACTGTCTCAAATCCTAGCATCTTTTATTCAAAAACGTTGGTAACTGCATAGAAGAATCTAAAATTTGGGATTGTTCATTTTTTTGTCAATGTTTGGATGATTGATAAAGAGAATTAGATGGCATTCTTAAGACATTTTTAACTTTTCACTTAACGGCTGATTAATAGACTAATTAACTGAAGGTATTGGATTGTCACATTTTAAAAGTCTGAATGCTGGATTCTCACATTTTAAAGATTGGGGACCAAATTGTCACTCGAGGCAAAATAGAAGGTACTGATCATGAATTTTTCCAAATCCTTTCGAGTCGAAACGCACCTTTCGGAGTGCCGAGCTTCTCAGATACAATCCAACAGATGCTGAGATACAGACTCGAACAGGTTTTAGAGAGTTGAGGCTTGATTTTTTATTTGCTTTGTTTTGTTCCTGCAGTCTCCGAAAGTTCAATTCGTCTCTTCATCTGTGATCCGGAACGAATTAGACGAACTTAGTTAGAGAGCAATGCAGTTCTTCGGAGGATCGGAGATCAGCCCGGCACCGTCGGCGCCTACGGGATCGGGAAATAATGCCCACATGATGTACATCTTTAATAGGAACGGAGTGTGCTTGCTGTACAGAGAATGGAATCGTCCCCTCAGAACTCTCAATGCCCAACAAGATCACAAGCTCATGTTCGGTCTCCTGTTTTCTCTCAAATCCTTCACTGCTAAAATGGATCCTACCAGGTATTTTGTTTTTTTCAGCTTCTTCCTCCTCTCCACTCCTTCAGTTAGAAAACTTAAATAAATACCATTAGAACCTCAATTGATGCTGGTTTGTTATATACTTATATGTAGATAAATATGATCATTAATTGTTTGTTAAAGTTCTCATCAGAGGCCGGTATTTTGATGGAAGCATCTTAATGTTCTCTATTGGATTTTTTTAAGCCCCTAAATCGACTCCATGTGGAGGGGGCTATTTTTGCCGGAACTTTGCTGCTAGATTTATAAGTAGAGTTTCATTTGTATGAAAATTGAGTATTGACTGGAATATTGAAATGATGTAAACTTGTTTAATAAATTGTCCCTTAGAATCTTAATACTGCTGTAGGAGTTGGCGCAGAACTAGCCCTTTCTTTTAGTTTGATATAAACTTATGAAATCACGCATGATTTCTTGTTTATGTAACTAATACTTGAGCCTTTTGAATTTATCACTGTAGAACTTTTATCACGATTTGTTAATGCATATCTTATTATTAATATCTTTTTCGGCAGTGTTGAGAAGGGGAACCTTGGGGTGCCTCAATTACCAGGTCAAGGCTGTTCATTTCATAGTTTCCGTACAAACACATACAAACTGAGTTTTATGGAAAGTCCCTCTGGCATAAAGGTCAGTTAAGAAGGTCTAACTTGTTATTGCATAAGAAATAAGAAAATTATGCCAATCAAGAAACAAACAAGGAAACATTTGTATATTTTATTCCCATAATATGTTTTGTTTGGTATTATTGTGAGTGCAAGGCATTCAAGTGTTTACTTGTAAATATCCCCCGTAATTTATTTGAGCTTGTTCCTTAGTTAGAATTTAATGAGCTACTCCAATTGTGAATCAATGACATAATCTATGATTTTCTTTGAATAGATAAAATCCAAGTTCTTTTTTCTTCCTAGGCACTCGATATAATGGTGTGTCAAGTGCACCCCCACATATTTTCCCTTCTTGGGAGGTAGTCAGGGAGGGGTCACTAGCTCAAACAGGTTTTAGGTATCATTCAGGGCTTGCTACTGATTGTTGAAGAGAAACATGTAGTAGTTCCAAATATCTATTGCACATTCACAAGAGCTAAAAAGGTATTGATGGTTTCTCCACTTTTATTGCGTAAGATTTACTTATTAGGGGATGGTATTTAGGTCTTTCTTCTGCATTGGGGATGTTATTTGTATTGGGTTTCATATGTATTGCCTCTAAATGAAGTGCAGTGACTTTTGGAGGGGTGGGAGTTCCAACAAAATAGCATTAATTGGGAACAATTTGGATGTATTGTCAATTGGTCGAACTAGGTAATTTAATGCAAATTGTACTACTCCATCTTTACAATCCTAGTCAAGGTGAATGGAGTCTACCTTCTCGATGTGCTTCCTAGTCACTAGGGTCATCATGTCAACAGCAAGAGTAATGAGTTAGAGTCAATGGGTTAGATTATGCTTTGGCATAATTGGTTAGGGTTTCTTCCTTTTGGTTCTTTGCATTTTTTTTGTTTTCAAAGCTATTTGAGTTTGTTAAGTTGTATAGTTTGGACTGTAAAGGTTATCGACTTGAAAAACATTTTAGACATTCTTTTAAGTCAAGTAATAAAAAGAAGTTCCTCAATTTTTTATATTGTTCATGTAGAGAACACTGATGTGGTCCCCACTGTATTGTACTCGTATGACTGTGGTTAGCAGTTAGTTGGTAGTTGGTAGTTATTTTAGTTTATAATAATTAGTGCCATTAGTGTCTTTTATTTTTTGCCATCTAAGCAGTAAGGGTAATTCAACCCTTTTACTTTTATTTGAGAATTAATAAATTGTAAGAGAGGTTCTTCTGAGACAGGAAATTTCCTGGAGGCAAAAGTCAAGACATAAATGGATTAAGGAAGGGGATGGAAATACAAAATTTTTCCATGCATTGGTTAATGGGAGGAGAAAAAATTTCGTGGCTAAGTTAGATGTGAATGGGGAGGAAGTCACAAATCAAGATGACATAGCAAGAATGTTTGTGGATCATTTCAAATCAATCTATAGGAAACCATTGAATAATAGGCCAACATTGGAAGATTTGGAGTGGACTAGGTTATTTGAAGAACAAGTAAACTGGTTAGAGAGGGATTTTAGTGAAGAAGAGATCAGATAGGCGATATTTTCAATGGATAGATCCAAAGCACCCGGTCCAGATGGCTTCACAATGGCTTTTTATCAGGACTGTTGGGATGTGGTTAAAGAAGATCTTATTAGGGTGTTTCAGGAGTTTGTAGATAGAAAAAAGGTAAGCCTTGGAGTTAATGCCACTTTCTTAGCCCTAATCCCAAAGAAGATAGATGCAAAGGACCCTAAGGAGTATAGGCCGATTAGTCTGGTAACAAGCATCTATAAAATCCTGGCCCAAGTGTTGTCTTCAAGAATTCGAGTAGTACTACCCTCCATCATTAGTCAAGCACAAGGTGCTCTCGTGCAGGGAAGGCAAATAACAGATCAGATCCTAATAGAAAATGAGTGTGTGGAGGACATGAGAAAGTCAGGGAATCAAGGTTTTGTATGCAAGTTAGACTTAGAGAAGGCTTATGATCTTTTTTTTTTTTTATCAATAACCACATTTCATTAATTAATCACAAAAATATTACAAGGATGAAGATAAACTTTCTTATCTTCCAACTGGAGCTTATGATCTTGTGGATTGGAGTTTTTTACTAGAGGTCCTTGGGTGCTGTGGTTTTAAGATGGATGGTGCAATTGGGTAAAGGGCTGTATTAGCTCCTGTCATTACTCAGTCTTGGTGAATGGGGTGGTCAAAGATTTTTTCCCAGCTTGTAGAGGCCTTAGACAGGGTGGCCCACTCTCCTCGTTTCTTTTCACCTTAGTTGCAGATGTCTTCAATAGATTAATCTCTAAGGCAGATAGGGAAGAGGAAGTGAGTGGTTGGAGGATAGGAAGGAACAATATTCGGGTAACCCACCTATAGTTTGCTGATGACATCATAATATTTTGTGAAGGGGGTGATAGGCAAAAAGTGAGGAATTTCAGAGCATTGCTACAACACTTTGAGAAGGTCTCCAATTTGAAGATAAACCTGGATAAGAGTTGTGTGGTAGGTGTTAATATGAATGAGGGAATTATTCAATCAGTGGTAGATTGTTTAGGTTGTTCCGTCTCTTCTTGGCCATTGCAGTACTTAGGTTCTCCCTCTAGGGGCTAACCCAAAAGAAAGTAGTTTTTGGACCCTAGTTTTGGAAAATTTTGAGAAAAGATTAACTTCTTGGAAAAAGAACTACATCTCTATAGGGGGTAGAGTGACTTTATCGAGAGCTATCCTAGCAAACTTTACGAAGGTGGCTTGGGATTAGGAAGGTTAACTCTCAAGAATAAAGCTCTCTTAGGAAAATGGTTGTGGAGATGGCCTAGAGAAAGGGAGAGGTTGTGGCATGAAGTATAGCTACTATACATGGTAGACTGGAAAATGGATGGGATGCGGGTGTATCACGTCAAGCTACATTGGCATCTCCTTGGAAAGCAATCCAGAGTATCCTCCCTTAGTTTCTCAACTTTGTTAGGTATGATGTCAATTCCGGTATCTCTGTTTTCTTTTGGGAAGACACTTGGGTGGGTACCGTTGCCCTTAAGGACCAATTCCCGTCTCTCTATTCTATTTCCCTTTACAAGGAAAAAGCTATCTCTCATTTTCTCCCATCTCCTAATTCACCCCCCTCTCCTTCAGTTGGGACTTTGGCCTTCGGAGAGGTTTGAGGGATGATGAACTTAACAGTGTTTCAGATATGTTGTCCCTTCTTGGCAGTGTCTTTGTAGGCCCTCTTAGTTTGGATGTGAGATTATGGTCCCCTCACCCAAAAGGCTACTTCACTTGTGCTTCCTTTTTTAAATCCCTTTGCTCTTCCCAAGGGCAGTGGGGTTTTCCAATCAAGGAGATATGGCCTAGATCAGTTCCACCTAAAGTTATTATTTTCTGCTAGGAGGTGTTTTATAGAAAGATTAATACCTTGGACTGCTTGCAGAAGAAAAGGCCTTCTTTGTGTTTGTCCCCTAACTAGTGTGTATTTGCAGGGCTAGTGGTGAGGATTGCTCTCACTTACTTGTATCTTGTTCCTTTTCTAGTGCTATTTGGAGTTGGATTTTCTCTTTGTTTGGGTGCAGGTGGAATCTATCCACAGATTTAAGTCAGCTTTTTGATCCTTCCTTTTTTGTGTGGCCTACAAAAAAAGGAAAAATGATGTGGAGATGTATTAGAGCAGCCACCTTGTGGACAATCTGGGAAGAAAGGAATGCAAGGGTATTCAAGGAAAAGGAAAGAAGCATTCAGGTTGTTGAGGACTGTATCTTGACTAGGGCCATTCATTGGTTAAGAACTATGGACTTATTTCATACATTCTCCTTTGATGATATTTGGAGAAACTGGATAGCAGTGGCTAACAGCCATACAAGGAAGAACAGGGAATTTGCAGTGTGGGAGCCTCCACCTGAAGGATGGGCAAAACTGAACTTTGATGGAAGCAACCAAGGAAACCCAGGCCGATCGGGGATAGGAGGGGTGTTGAGAGATAAGGAGAGCAACATATTAGCATTGTTTTCAGGCCCTGTGGGAATAGGAGACTTCAATAGAGCTGAGATGTTAGTGGCGGTACAAGGTATTCAGATTGCAGAACAATTAGGAGTTCAGCACTTGGTACTTGAAGGGGACTCTAAGATTGTTGTGGGATGGCTGATAGACCCAGCTTCAGCTATGTGGTGACACAAAGACCTGTTAAGGAAGTTCAACTGGCTCACAAGAAACATGACTATTACCTCTCTTTGGGTGGGAAGATCAGCAAATACCTTTGCAGATGGGTTAGCTAAGCAAGGGGCTTCAAGGGAACATTTATTTTGGGCTGCTCTGTAATTTTATTTCTGGCTATTTTTGTTTTTTAATTTGATGTAATACTTGCTAGAAGAGGTAACAACTTGTGCCTCCTCTTGGGTCTCCTGTATTGCCTCATATTTCTGGTTTAATAAATTATTTTCATTCAAAAAAATATAAATTGCAAGAGAGGGGCGGCAGTTATTGATCCTCTCCTTTTCTAAATCTTTCCTTCGAATTCTTCTTCTCCTCTTCTCTTCTCTTATCCTTTTCTCCTTTCTCAATCTTTCTTTGTTAATTGAACATTAAAATCTAGGACTGATTGTAGTCCTATTCAACTACATGGTATCAGAGCCAACCTAGGAATTCTTATTATAGTCTAATATGGCCGACTACATAAGAACTTCCTAGGGTTGGATGTTTCAGCAGAGTTTTGATCACCGACTAGTTCTTGGAGGTTGCTGACAGTGTGCAATTGATGCCCGAGGACTTGTAGAACCATGGAAATGTTCAGCGATCAGGAAGAATCAGAAGAGAAGAAATTTCAGTTTTAGGGTTCCAATCTTGGTTTGAAGGTGGTGGCTGATTTTTTCTGGGTAAGATAGTATATTTTCTTGAGATCGAACCTAGGAAGTGTTTCTTTTTATTAGTCCAGGAGGTGCGGCTGGGTGATTTTGAGTTTTCTCCTCAGGTTTTTAGGGTTTCCTTCTGACCTACGACCAGTTTTTAGGGTTTCTAGGACTGAAACTCTACAGATTTGTTTGCTGCCAATTCTAGGGCATTCTCTTAGACTGTTTTTAGCTTTCAAGAGTGGGTTATTCTGCACTCTGAAGATTTATCAAGTATGTTTCTCTTTTCTGGTTGGTGGCCGAACCTACTAGGTCTGCTATTTTGACCTATTTGAGTTATAAGAGTTGTGTTTTGACCTATAAACTGAAAAAGGCTGATAGCAATGGAGTTTTAAGAACCAAGGGGAAAGTTTTTTGGGGGCTGGTGGTGCTAGTAGCATGCCTGAGAATAGTTTTCAGATTATCACTGTCAAGTTTGATGGATCAAACTACTTGGAGTGCCAATCAGCCATGATGGCCATTGAGGGTAGAGGAAAACTAAATTATTTGTTGGGGGGATGTGAAGGAACCAGCCAAGGAGGACCAAATATATGCCAAATGGGTTCATTAGAACAACTATTTATGGGCAAAAACAACTAAGGAATTCATTAGAACAACTATTCATATACTCCACAACAAAATAGTGTAGCAGAAAGGAAGAGCAAACATATTGTGGAAGTGGCAAGAAGTATTATGGTAAGCTCCATAGTTCCAATTCGTTTTTGGGGTGATACAATCTCACGACAGTTTTCTTGATTAATTGGGTACCCTCTTGTGGTCTTGGATACACTGTTCCTTTTAGCCTTCTTTTTCCTGAGGGGGAAATGTTTAATGTTTCTTGGATACATTGTTCCTTTTATAGAAGTCTTTTTCCTAAAGTAAAGAGTTGATGGAAGCATAGAAAGGTACAAGGTAATGTTGGTTGCAAAAGGGTATACTTGGAGACTTTTGCACCAACGGCCAAAATGAGTTCAATTCGGATTCTCTTGTCTCTAGCAGCTACCTACTCTTGGCCTCTCTTCCAAGTTGATGTAAAGAATGCTTTTCTCAATAGAGATTTGCAGGAAGAGGTGTACATGGACCTTCTAGTTGGTTTTTATGGTGATGTAAGCAAAGGAAATGTATGCAAATTAAAGAAGTCCTTATATGGATTGAAATAGTCACCAAAGCTTGGTTTGACCAGTTTAGGGGTGCATTGATTGGTTTTGGATACACTCAAACCCAGTAGGATCATACCTTGTTTGTGAAGAGAAGGGGATCTTTGGTGTCAGTGCTAATAATATATATGGATGACATTGTAGTCATAGGGAATGACCTGAGTGAGATTGATGCCTTAAAGAGGAACCTACAGTAGGAGTTTGAGGTTAAGGACCTTGAGGAGGTAAGGTATTTTTTGGGTATTGAAGTGGCAAGGTCCAAACATGGGATCTTCATTTCCCAGTGAAAGTATGTGTCGGACCTATTACATTAGATAGGAAAACTTGGGGTTAAACCAACTGATACATCCGTTGACAGAATCACAAAATTAATGCTTCAAATGGTGAGCTGGTAAAGGATGTTGGGAGGTATCAAAGATTGGTGAGCTAACTATTATAGTTGTGCATGACACAACCAGATAGATATCTCCTATGCAATTAGTGTGGTGAGCCAGTATATGCATGCCCTGTGAGCTAAACATTCCATTGACAGGATACTTCCCTATTTGATAAGACACCTAGGTAAAGGGATATTGTTTGTTGACCATAAACACTTGAAACTGGAAGCTTACACATGCAGATTGGGCAAGGTGCCTAGATGACAGGAGATCTACATTAGGAGTTTGTACTCTTGTTGGAGGTAATCTGTTTTCATGGAAGAGTAAAAAGCAACTAGTTGTAGTCAGGTCAAATGCAAAAGCATAATATAGAACTATAACACATGGTGGTTCAGAGTTTCTTTGGGTTCAACCCTTACTAGGAATGCTTGGAGTTGATGCAGAGGAACCTATGATGTTGTACTCAACTACTCATAGTTTTTAAGGCACCAAGGCGAACCTAAGCAACAAGGGAGTTCTTAGTCGCCTAGTCAACTAACTTCCTGCCTAGGGTGTTGCTTAATGTTTAAAATGATAGAAAACAAGGGGCTGATCCCTTGTTTCTACTACAGGAAAAGAAGTGAAAAGATCGTAGCATGGAAAATATGGGGTGGAGCCCCTACTCTTTCCTTTCGAACATGAAAACACGAAAAAGAAGACTGAAAGATGGTGGATATCCACCCCTGTTTTTAGTTCTAGAAATAGGAAGAAGAAGAAGAAGGGGTTGAGTCCCTGTTTTTTGTTCCAGAAGAAAGAGAAGGGGTGGGGACCCTGTTATTTTCCAGAAAAAGGAAGAAGAAGGGGTGGAACCCATGTTTTCATTCTAGAAGAAAAATTAGAAGGGACATAGCCCCTATTTTTTGGTGTTCTAAGAAGAAGAAGAAGACGGAGGAGGAGATGAAGAACATGCCTTCAAGGATTGGTTGGTGTTCTAAGACTTCAAACTTTGTATCACTTGAACTCTGTTAGTCTTCTTCAATTCTTTAACTTTTGAATATCTCAGGACCCTAATAAAATAAGCAACTAAAAATAAACGATAATATTTTGTGAAAAAATAATAGAATGATATAGTGTATCATGCCTATATTAATATTATACACTAAAATATAAATAAGCATGAAAACATTACAGAACTTTGTATAAGTGGTATATAAACCACTTGGAGTTTGGGCGAGGCGAGCCCCAAAAAGCGACTAGACGCCTAGGTGCCCGCCTAGGTGTCGCCTTGACAACTATGGTTGTATTTGTGATAATCAAGCAACAATTAACATTGCCCATAACCCAGTTCAGCATGATAGGACAAAGCATATAGAAGTGGCCAGGCATTTCATAAAAGAAAGGGTGACATCTGGGGAAGTTTGTTTGCCATTTGCCATATGTTTCATTTGACTTACAACTTGTTGATGTACTTACCAAGAGAGTTGCAAAAAATAAGCTTGAACATGATCTACACAAGTTGGGAATGCGTGACATTTTATTTGAGCAAAGGTAAAGTATAATTGTATTAATCAAAAGGTCCTTTGTACAATGAGAAGCTGTACAAAAAACTATTAGGAAGGATCTCAATTGTTAGAGTGAGCCGAATAGRGGTAGTTTAGTAATCTCATGTCAGTTAAGTACTTTGCTTATGTGGCTGTTTTATTAGAGTACTCTGCCCCACACTTAAGTGAGGGCAGTTTAGTCTTTGTAAGTGTAATTAGAACCTAATAAACATAAGGGGGTCGAYTGAATGGTACACTAATCAGTTTCGACTAAACCCTCCTGTTCTCTCTTTTCTCTTGTCTCCTTCCTCATCTTCTTCTTCCTTCTTCACTGGTTCGGATTACTGTAGCTGCTCCAAAACATCAATAAAAGGCCATCCTCAAAAAATTACAATTAGATGTATCTTCTTTAAAATCTGTATGTATAGACAACCAACTTCTAACAAACCCTATTGCTATGTTGATGACCTTGGTTTTAGAGGAAGCTTTGTGTTCAAAAATCCTATTGCTCCTTTCTAGCCACTCAGCCCAAAGAATTGCCAAAGGAATGGAGGACCAGCAGACTTTTCCTTTGTCATCCCGGATACGTGCCATACCTCCAAGCATGCTTTCATTGAGGCAGGCATGCACCAATTTAAATTCAGGATCTTCAAAAAGTAACTCCAAATTTTTGAGATAAACTTGCAGTGTAAAAATAGATGATTAACTGATTCCATCTCCACACAACAAAGGCTGCATCTCAGGTCATTGTAGATAAAGCTTCTCTTCAGCAACATTTTTTTTGGAAAGGCATTTCTCTAAAGTTGCCACCCATACACAAAAACTTTTGAGGGTGCCACTGTCCCCCAAATGGCCTGGCTAGGAAAAGGGATTTCATTCTCTTCCACTATAAAGCTGTAAAAGGATTTAACTAAGAACTCTCCTGACTTGTTCCACTTCTACACTCTTGCATCCCATGTTTGTAAATTTAAAGCCTGATTTTGGAGAAGAGATAGGAGATTTCCTACCTGTTGAATCTCCCAATCATTAAAGTCCCTTCCAAAAGGAGTCCAGCAAATGCTATTATCCCTCAGCACAAAGAGTCAGCTACCAACACCTCTTGCACCTCTTTATCAATTGCCATATTGAACAAAGAAGGAAACAGCTCTTTGAGAGTCCTCTCCCCTGTCCAAGGATCTAACCAGAATCTGATCCTTCTGCCATCTCCTATTTTAAATCTGATTTATCTTCTGAAAAGTGTGGAAGCTCTATAGATTCCTTTCCACAAGCTGCACCCGTTGGTCAAAGGGGGTGAATCACCATCCCAACCATTGCCGAAGGACTTTTCTTATCCTCAGATCCCCTTGTGATTGGGGTTTGCAAATCTGGCCCTAATTCACAAAGTGATAATTGTGAGAGTCTTTCCAACCCAGCCAAAGGAAATCTCTCATCTTTTTTTTTTTTTTTTTTCTAAATTCTCCACTACCTCTGAGGGGATCAGAACGAGAGCCAAAAAATGAGTTGGAAGGCTTGCTAAAACACTTTTAATAAGAGTCACCTTCCCACCTTTGGAGAGGTACCTTGCTTTCCAAGTGGCCAGTTTTTGATCCATCCTTTCTAAGATTGGATTCCAAATGGCTTTGGATGTACATTTGGCACCAAGCGGCAGCCCCAAATAGTTTGTAAGTAGAATGCCAACTTTGCAGCCAAACTCTGATATTTGAAACCTCTCCAACAGCTATCATTTCACTTTTTGCTAGGTTCACCTTTAGCCCAACAAATCTGCATATTGCAGAATGGGAATAGTTGTACCATTAGTGCTCACTTCAAAACCCTTCAACAGTTCCATCTCCACAACCTTGTCTACCATTTTACTAACACCTTCCATCACTATTAAAAAGAGGAGTGGTGGCAAGGGATCCCCTTGCCTTAAACCTCTCAAACTGTTGAAGTTGCCTCCTGCTTCACCATTAACAAGCACTGAAAATCTTGGTGTGGTTATGCATACTTTCATCCAGCTTCTCCACTTTGAACCAAAATGCATTCTTTCCAACAAATAGCTCATTGAGAACCACATCATGAATATGTTTGTTGTGAACAAAAGCTCCTTGGTACTTGGAGATCAGAGAATCTATCACCTGTCTTATCTTGGTGGCCAGAATTTTGGACAAGATTTTGCATACACTACCAACCAAACTGATTGGCCTAAAATCCTTCAGCTCAATAGCTCATTAGCTCCTTTCTTCTTAGGAATTAGGGATATTAAAGTTGCATTCAGTCTTCTTTCCAAGGCAGCACAATCATGAAATTCCTCTAGAACCTTTAACACATCAGCTTTAAGTAGCTCCTAGAATTTCTTAAAGAATAGCATTGTGAACCCCATCCAGGCCCAGTGCTTTTTCCCCTTCCATGTCTTCTAAAGCCTTCTTTACCTTTTCTTCTGAAAAGGGTTTTTCTAAATCTGAGGCCTGCTGATCTGACAGAAAATCAAACATTAAACCATCCAATTTTGGTCTTCTCTTGCAAGGTTCACTGAAGAGATCTTTATAAAAACCAACAAAGGAATCTGCTGTCTTTTTCTTGTTCCACTGTTCACCCACCAATTTCCAGCCTTTTTATGGAGTTGATCCTTCTCGCATTGGCTACCTTTTGGAAGAAGGCAATGTTATTATCTCCTGCTTTCAGCCACATAGCTCTTTATCTTTGTTTCCATTTAACTTCATTTTGGTACATTAGGGTGTCAAACACTTTCTTGGCTGTATTCATTTTTCTTATTTTCTCCTCTTCCATTAACCCACCTTCCTCCTCCACATCAATATCAGCAATAATTTTCTTTCATTCTTCCCTTTTTCCTTATCATTCTTCGATCTTTCCCATTTATAAGACTAAATTTTTCCTTTCAACCATTGGAGCTTTTTTAAAAAATACATGGCTTGCTGAACCTTCAAAGGATATTTCAGAGTTCAGACCACCAATTCTAGACATTTGCCACCAAATCCTCTGAATTGAACCAACAGTGTTCCAATCTGAAAGAGTGAGGATTCTTTGTCAACCCTCCAGTGTCTAGTAAGAGAGGGACGTGATCAGATACTGCCCTTGGCAAGGCTTCCTGACTAGAATTGGGGAAACTTCTTCCCATTCAGGAGAAATCAGGAATCTGTCAAGTCTGACTAGGGATGGCTTTTCCTGATTATTGGTCCATGTATACTTTGCTCTAGAAAGCGGAAAGTTTATCAAATCCCACCTCTGAATAAACTCCACAAAATTTTCATGCTTCTATTAATTCTGAAACAGCCTTTTTTGTCTGCTGGAGTAACAATGGTATTTACTCCCAACTTGAGGGGGAGTGTTGAGATTCAACAGTTCTTTGTTTCCTTTTTATTTAGTGTTATTGGTTAGAGTATTATTTTGCCCAAGGCCCAAAAGTTTATGTTTATTTTTTATGTTATTAGCAGCAGTTACCCTATTAAGGGCATATTGGTCATTGTATTCTCTTTTATTTTATACTTCTCCCATCTCTTCTTCTCCTTCTCCTCTTCTCTTCTCTCCAGGAAACTCTTTTCTGTCTTTCTTTTATTTCTGTTATCAAATTAGATTACAGTTCTGAATTTTCTACTGTTAACATTCCCCCTGAAGCCCCCCAAGAGGGAGCCACTGACCAACTAATGCCTCTAAGCCTCTTGAACCCCATTTACTTCTAATCCACGTCTTGTCCAACTCTCCTAATTTTGTTTCTTGAATCATGACAATGTCTGGTCCTTCTGAGCAAGTCCTTGATCAACCTCCTTTTTGCACTCCCCAATCATCTAAAATTCCAACTTACTAACTTCATGATACTTTAGACTACTAAACCCTAATCATGGGAAGGGCTTCCTACTTTGTGCTCTTTCTCCTTTCCCCCCTTCCACTACAATATCACCTTCCACATCATATAACAACCTCTCCACTTCTGTTCTCTTCTTTCTTCTCCCTCTCTTTTTTTCCTCACTCTTCCTTGAGTAGACCTTCATCACCTCCTTCCCTTTCCTCAACCTCTCCTTCTCTTCCATTTCATTACCCATCGGAGTTAGCTCACACTCCTCAGTGATTTCATTCTTTACCAATCCTCCCTCTCTAACTTCCCTATCCTTTTTATAACCTGCCCCTTCTTCAGCTACTTCCTTTTCTTTAAGCTCTTCAAACAGAACACTTTAAGTCCAGATTCTATCAACTTCTTCCCTTTCTTTCCCCTCTTTCTCCTACTTTCCCTTCCTCAATCACCAAACCTTTGTCCACCCCTTCTGGCAAAAGCAGGGCACCTGGATGGGCAACAGAAGTACCTGCAGTGGGCTCAACACCAAAACTGAACTTACACATGTACTTGGGTTTTGAGGCAAACAACAGGGGACCACAACCTTTATTTGGCTAAAGATTGGACAAGAAGGGTCAACCTGGTTACACGGAGGGGGTTTGTTGATCAGTTGACTCGGGAAAGGAAACAACTCATCACTGGAGTTGGCCCTTTTTAGCTCACCCTTCCCTGGACAGTCTGCAAAAAACCTCTGAGGAGAGAAAGGTTCTACTGTACCAACACCATACTTTCGTTCAATACATGTAAAGGCTCCTCTGAGAAAGGGACGATGTCATGTTCAACTTTGGCTTCTGCTTCCTTTACTTTCATTGTGCTAATTGCTTTGTTTGGCCTATCCGGACTCATTTCCACTTCTTTACCAGAAGCAGCTTCAAAATCTTCCTTGAAGAGAACATCCGTGTGGAAACTATTGTCTTCTTTCATAACCAGGGTCTTATCTTCATCAACACTGCCAATACTTGACAATTCATAGGAGTCTGAGTCAGAACTTTCATCACTTGAGTAAAATATTATGTGTTCGACCCAAAACCATATGGTATGAAAAAATAAGCATCGCATATTTTTCATAAGATGACATGTGTCAGATCTAAATTAGATTTATTTTAAATCCAGAATGACTTGTTTCCCCCAAAATACCCCCATATTCTATAATTGTATTTACTTTTTGTTTGTTGTTTGTTAGAGAACTCTATTAATTAAAAAGAAATTTGTGAATTAATTAGTGACCAAAGCATTAATAATTTTAAAATGACTTCTTTGAGTGATTTCCTTTAGTCATATTTTATAATTTTTATAAAAATTGATAAAAATTTTGAGGGTCCATTAAGCCATAAGGAAAGAGTGGGCTGACATGGATCAGATCAAATATACCTTAATCCATAACTGATTTTTTTTTTATTTGAATCTGAATGTTATTCATCATATTTAGATTGCACTTGGACTGAATATGGAAATTGAACAACATTAATAAATTAAATAAAAATGATTAGAATAGTATATATTATTAAAATTAAACTAAAATCTTGGTACTATATATCATAAAATAAACTTGAAAATAATTTTATAAGACAAACTTACAACTCTTTAAAGAAATCAAGAAAAAAAGAAAAAAAAAACTTACAACTCTTTAATAAATATGCAACATTTAGACCAACTTCACTGATACATTGATAATAATTTTGTTTAGGCATAAGTACAAATAATGTTTAAATATAGTGCTGTCAGTGGGTTGGGTATGGTCTGGATTAGGATAGACCCAGACCTGACCTAATAAATGTAGAGAACACTGATGTGGTTCCCACTACTGTACTCGTATGACTATAGTCAGCAGTTAGTTGTTAGTTGATAGTTATTCCAGTCAGTCTTTAATTATTAGTCTTTTATTTTTTTCTATGTAAGCAGTAAGAGTATTTCAGCCCTTTTATCTTTATTTGAGAATTAATATAAATAGTAAAGAGGGGGGTGGCAGATCTAATATCCTCTCTTTTTCTAATCTCCCCTTTGAACTCTTCTTCTCCTCCTCTCTTCTCTTCTCTTGTCCTCTTCCTCTTGCTCATTTTTTCTTGTTAATTAAACACTAAAACTAGGACTGATTGTAGTCTTATTCGACTACAATAAATAAATGTACAAAACCAATTCCAAAATAGGGGTCGTAATTGAGACTACCAAATCTAACCTGACAACACTCAATTATGATTAACGGCTATACTTAACCTATAATTTGATAATAAACCTACTTATTTGTTAAATTGGCACATTTTTTTGATAGATAACTGGAAAAGATTTCATTCAAGAAAAAGAGAGCCCTGGAAATTGGCTCACTTTCTCCATGAAATTTTAGACATTTCAGCTTCTGTGAATTGCAGATTCAGATGGATTCCAAGAGTTCTTAATCAGATTGTCGATTCTTTAGTTAATTCAGGGATGAGGAGGGTTTTTTTGGTATGGTGCAACTGTGCAAGTAGCTTACCTGATATGTGATTTGCTATTTCTTTTTGGTTTCTGTAGCAGTTCTGTTCATCTTCTCATGTACATCCCCTCCCCCACCCTTTGATTGAATGAATGTTTACTTCCCTCTTAAAAAGAAAAGAAAAGAATGACTGCATGGATAGTACAACAACAGCATTAAGCTGACACACAACAATACAACTAAATATAAGGACACAATTTACACATCAATCCCTGGCCCTGGAGAACCTTATACAAATTCTTGCCTCAAGGAACCTGCTTTTGCTAAGGAATCAGCCAAACTATTTGCACTCTGAGAAACCCATTGTAACAAGCAACTCAAATGGAAAGCTAGAAGCTTTGCTTCTGTAACAGAAAAAAAAAGGGAATTTCCAAGGAGGATCAGCTTCAGTTGAAAGAGCTCAGATCTCCTACCCACAGCAATCCTACACACAGGACACTACAGCTGTACATTGGGAACATCTTCTGGGTTTACATGTTACTATTCATGGGGAGATGTTCCCAGTGTACAGCTGTAGTGTCCTGTGGGTAGGAGATCTGGAACCCTGTTGAAAGCCAAGAAATGACCACCTGGCAGCCCCTTTCTATAATTAAATCCTTCCAATTGTGCTAGCTAATCAGCTTTAGACCTTGTATTACAGCTGGTATTTCTGCTCTCAATGAATTTCCAAATCCCACAGGTCCTGAAAACTTAGAAGTATTCTGCCTTGTTTGGATCTTATCATTCCTCCCACCCTGGATGCCCCCTGGTTGCCAAGACTGCAGCCATCAAAGTTAAACTTTAACCTTCCATCAGGTGGTGGTTCCCAGTTACCATTTCTTGTTACAGTCCTCTTACCTATATCTGTCATCACTGACCAGTCTCCCATGAGGCCTTCCATTCTGATGTCTTTAAATTAATCACAACTCATGACTCAATGAGTTATTCTCGCCTTGGTTTTTTCATTAGGTCCTCGACCCTAATCTCTTTGTTGTCAAAGGTTCTTGCATTTCTTCCCTCCCAAATACTCCGAAGGATAGCTGCTCTTGTGCTTTGCCATAGCCAACCTTGTTCTTTTTTATTTGCAGTCCATGACATTTTGCCCAAAAAGATCCACAGTGTTTTGAAGAGAATTGACAAAACAGAAACAGATGATTAGAATTCTCCACGTGGGGAAATGCACCAAGACTTTTGCTTCAATTTGAAGTCTGTCAGAAATGTTAACTATTAAAAGAGAAACTTCCCAAGAGAAAATCTTTACCTTTGGTGGAGGGGGAGGGGGCTGGCAGATTTCTTTATAAGGAAAAGGAGAGGTCAAAAGCATTTCATGAGAAGGCTCAAGAAATTTTAATAACTAGAGAAAAACCATTGGATGAAAGGGACCAAATTCTCTCATCCTTACCAGCTGTAGAGGAAGATGCTACAGGATGCTACCCTCTAATGATATCATTTTGTGAAGAGTGGGAAAATATGTCTAACATCTTAATCCAGTGTTTCGCCTTCACTAATATGGACTCTATTGTTGCTTCTTTGTTCTTTCTTTCCTTTTGAGTTGTAGTGCCTTTTCTTCTTATACATGATTTTCAGTTTTGTCACTGGATATATCTCTGTGGTGCAGATTATCCTGGTTACCCATCCAAAAACTGGTGATTTACAGGAACCCCTAAAGTACGTGTACAACTTATATGTGGAGTATGTTGTCAAGAATCCACTCTATGTTCCAGGAACCCCAATCAGGTGAATGCTTACTTCAGTGAACCTTGTTTTGGTGAATCCAAGTAAAATAAGTACACTGATAACAAAAACACAGAAGATTTAACACATATGGGCTTTGGGAACCATGGTAATGCATGTTGCCTTTAAAATCTCCAGCTTAAATTGAACCTGATTGGATTAAATGTATATTTCATTTCTTGACATTCCATAAACAAGAAAAACAAGATTGGAAGATACTAGCAAACTTTCCAAAAGTATAGTCTGAAGAATGTGTTCTTGCATTATTCAGTGAGACTGATATTGGACATAAGAGGTCTCCTAAAACAGGATCAATCCTATCACTGCTCCTTCCCTGATGCAATGCTTAAGGAAGAAAATTCCTGAAATACTTCTTAACTAGTCTTTTTAGTTGTATCACATAGCTTCTGTGGAGATTTTGTGACTTGATGTATCTTATTAGTATAGTCCCTGTTGTACATTACATTTCTTGTATTCTTTATTCTTTTTTCTCTTTCAGCCCTATATGGGCATTCTTGTAATTGTATATATCTTTTAATTTATAAGAGACTCTTTAAGGTGGGGGTCAATTATTCTAGACACCTCTAAGATTATTCTTGTTCTCTTCTCTATTCATTCAAGAGTGTTGACATGGTATTAGAGTAGGTTGCTCTCTGATCTATTTTCTCTTCTCTTGATCCTTAGGATTTACTGCCCTTTGTTCTTTGAAAAAGATCAGGGCTGTTTTGATCAACCCTAATTGCTGTTCAGTCTACTTTGCACAACCAGCAGGAGAGATTCTATTAGATCTCTCTTGGAAGATCTTGGTTCAAGGCCAAACTTCAGATCTAGTGTCACCTAGACCTGATCCAGTCACTCTACAAATAGCATCTGATTTGGTGAAGTTTTTGGAGGAGTTTTGATCCTCTTCTTGGGGTGGCAATACTATATAGTTTCCTTTTTCTGGACTGCAACAGCTTTGGACTTCAGACCTTCTACACCAGCTTGTGATCTAGGCTTTTCTCCCCAGTTTGAAGGGTTCTCTCAAGCCTGTTTTAACCCTACACTCAGTTTCTGGTTTGCAGTTTTCTGAGGACTGTTTCAATTAGCACAAGGTACCTCTTTGTTCTTGGAAAAGACGCCCGATATGTTGGTAAATCACAGTTTTCTCTCAATCAGCTGATTCAATCAACCTATAACCCTGGATCTGGTGTCCTCCTAGGGTTTTCTTGCTTTCCATTTAATTGTTTCAGATTTCAGATTGATATTTGAGAATTTTTAGATTCAACAATCCTAAAGCTGCCTTCTTTGGACTGTCAACTTTGAGTTCTTGATTGCTGAAGTTGTTTGTGGTATTTTTTTTGGAGTCCCTTAACTTCCTCTAGTGCTGGAATACTTCTCTATCCCCCTGGACTAGAGCTGACTGTTGCTGAATTTGGGTCTCTGATATTCTTGTGTCTGGACTATTGTTTCTTTGCTGAAATGGCCTCTGATAGAGTTGATATTATTCCTATGAAACTGAATGGATCAACGTATGGGATTTACACGTTGTTGCAGCACATGGGAGTAAGAAATCTACTGGTGGTGATTCTTTTCTTAAAGGTTATTCTCTGGCATCTATGGTTGATGAAAACATTCGACAACTAGTAACATTTGCTATTTCTTCTGCCTTTTCTGCTATTGGCTTATTTGGTAAGTTCTCTAGTTATTGTTCTTCTCCTTCTCATGTTTGGATCGTTGATTCTGAAGCTACCAACCATATGACAGGAGCCTACCCTAACCAACCAAGTAACCTTATTGAAACCCATGATAAACATATTGTTACTGCCAATGGTGAACAACTAAACATCATTGGTACTGTGATCTGTCTCTTAAGCTTTCACCCACTACGTCTTTCCCTCTTACCAAGACCTTTCTTGTTCCTAATCTCACTATAAATGTGATTTTTGTTGGCCAATTAGTTGAAGGTAACATTTTCACCTTTTCTCATGATGGATGTTTGATTTAGGATTATAACACTGGGAAGGTGAAAGGAAGGGGCGCAGGTTGGGTCGTTTGTTTGCATTGGAGTTCAGGAAGTCTTAAACAACAACATCATCAACTTATTTCTGTTCATCCACTTCTAGATCCTTTCTGAGTCACAAAAATAATGTTTAGGACTTATGGTAAAAACGTTTGGGTCATATACATGTTGAGAAATTAAAATTTTTGTTTGATTTAGGTCTTATTAAGAATAGAGTTCCTTCCTTGCAGACCTTTGATACATCTTGTGTTGTTTGAGCAAGAGTCATACTTAACCATTTTTTCACATGTTAGAGCATGCCACCTCTCCCTTTGAGCTACATAGTGATGTCTGGACTGCATCTGTCACTTCTCAACTTGGATACAAATATTTTGTATCATTCATTGATGATTGTACCAAGTACATGTGGATATACTTTCTTTGCCACAAGTCAAAGGTGTTCTCAACATTTAGGTTGTTCCATGCTATGGTACAGGTTCAGTTTCAAGCACAAGTCCGTATTCTCCACTCAGATTCAGGGGGAGTATACATTGATGGAGGCTTTTTATCCTATTTGAAGAATCATGGAAAACAAATGCAACGAAGTTGTCTAGATACTCCTCAGCAAAACGGTGTGACTGAACGCAAGAATGGGCATATCCTTAGTGTTGTGAGGATATTACTGCAGGAGTCCCATACTCCATCTTCTTTTTGGGTAGAGGCAGCCGTAGCCAATACAACTGTGTTTTTGATCAATTATATTCCTTCCTTTGTTCTTGGTAATATGTCTCCCTTTCAGAAGTTGTTTGGTCATTCTTCGGATTTATTTATGCTTCATGTTTTTGGATGTGTGTGTGTTGTTCATCTTCCCTATCGTGAACTATCTAAATTGTCTGCACAATCTGTCATGTGTGCTTTTGTGAGTTATAGTCCTAACCACAAAGGATTTCTTTGCTATGATCCCTTTATTTGTCGTATTCGTGTCTCAAGTAATGCTGTTTTCTTTGAGCATATTTCCTTTTTTGCTAGAATTTCTAGGCTATCTACACCATCTATTTCTATTTTTCCAAACTTTGATTCACAAGATGCTTCACCTCCTTCTGAGAAGGACCTTCTCATCTTTTCTTGCAAGTGGTTACATGCTCCAATCCCTACGCCTGTAACTCCCCTTCCTCCTGGTTCAGATCATCATCTCATCACTGCTCTTGTAATTGATATCTCTATTTTAGATACTCCTCTTACCTCTGTTCATTTTTGTCGTTCTACTTGTATATCTAGACCTCCTGACCGCTATGGTTTTCCTTTAAACCGTAACTCTTTGTCTATTGTCTTATCTTCCATAGGTATTCCTCGCTCCTACCAGGAAGCCAGTAGTAACCCTCATTGGAAGGAAGCCATGGATGCAGAAATTCATGCTTTACATGAGAATGACACTTGGGACCATGTGCCTGCTCTTCCAGATGCCTCTATTGTTGGGAGCCATTGGATTTACAACATTAAGCTGAAATCTGATGGTTCTCTTGATCAATACAAAGCTTGTTTAGTTGACCAGGGATATAGTCAAGAGTATGGCATCGACTATGAAGAAACCTTTGCTCTTGTTGCAAAGATCACCACAGTTCATGCTCTCTTAGCATTGTCTGCTGATCAATCTTGGACCATATGCTAGGTAGATGTGAAGGATGCCTTTCTCCATGGTTAGTTGAAGGAGACAATCTACATGAAGCCTCCTCCTAGACACTGAAGTGATTCTTTTTTAGTATGTTGCCATAAAATCTCTATATGGTCTAAAACAAGCTCCCCGGGCATGGTTTGAACGCTTTTGAGATGTTGTAGCCAAAGTTCCTCTTATCACTCTTTCTTTGTTAGGCGGCAGCCTCAGGGTATTACCATTCTTCTATTGTATGTTGATGACATGCTATTAACTGGGAATGATGATGAAAGTATCCGTGAATTGAAGTTGTTACTTCATAATTCCTTTCACATGAAGGACTTGGGCCCTCTCACCTATTTCTTGGGTCTGGAAGTTCATCGTAGTGATCGCAGGTATTTTGTTTGTCAGCAAAAATATGCCTCTGACCTCGTTAAACTTACTAGTATTACTGATGAGAAACATGTTGATACACCTATGGAGGTGAATATTAAGTTATCTAAATCTGAAGGTCCATTGCTTCCAGATGCTACCTTGTATCTTGTGGGGTCTCTCATTTATCTCACTATGACTTGACCTAATATTTCTCATGCTGTTCAGATAGTTAGTCAATTTGTTTTTGCTCCTCGTCAGCCTCATATGACTATTTTTCATTGCATCATTCGGTATGTTAGAGGCACAACTTCTTAGGGATTGTTCTCCTCTTCCTCCCTTTTTTTTGAAAAGGTAAAGTATTGTATTTAGTATCAAACAGTATAAGGTCTATACAAGAGGCTGTACAAAACAACATTAAAGCCCTCCAAAAAGGAATTCACCCTCAAAAAAGTACCAGAGTAAAATACATCTTTAAACACATTACAAATAGAGAACCAGCTCCTCAGCTCTTCCACTACAAAGTTAATAACCCCAGCCTCAGACTTGGCCTTCTGTTCAAAAATCCTGTTGTTCTTTTCTACCCAGATTGCCCATAAAACTGCAGGTTGAACAACAAACCATACTAGCTTCCCTTCCTTGGACATTCCATGGACTCTCCACCCTTGTAAGACAGCAGGACTGATTCAGGCCAGCACCAACTCAGATTTATTGCTCTAAGGAAGTGCTGCCACACCACTGCTGTGAAACCACTGTATGAAAAGATGATTTGCTGATTCTGGTACCAAGTTGCACAAGGAATAATTCATATCTGATAAGCTGAAACCCTTATTGGCATTTCCTTGGTAAGATATCTTTCTTTTGCAGCCACGCACAAGAAGAATTTAACTTTTAAAGGAGCTGAGGTCTCCTAAATGGCCTTGGATGGGAAGGGCTGGCTGTTACTCTCCAGCAACCCCAAATAAAAAGACTTGATGGTAAAACAACCAGATTTAGACCACAACCAGCATCTAGTATCCTCTGATAGCAGGTCTGGGTGTTGCTCTTGAATCACAGCATTTCAGCCACCTGATCCAACTCCCAATCATTGAAATTCCTTCTAAAGGCAGGAGACCAGACTAAAACACCTCCCACCTGTGCAAAACAATCTGCAACTGACACCAAGTTGTTTTCAGCTGCATCATACAATACAGGAAATCTCTCTTTCAGAGAGAAGTTGCCACACCAAGGATCCATCCAGAATTTCAATCTCCTACCATTCCCAGCTTTGTGAGAAATACCTCTAATGAAAAGAGAGTAAGTTTTATAAACACCTTTCTATGTGTGACACCCATAAGGTTGTTGTGACCCTCTTGCATCCCACCCATTCTCACTGAAACCATATTTTTCGGCAACTATTCCGTAACTCCTGAGTATCACTTGAGAATCTCCAGAATCAGCTTCCCAAGAAAGCTAGGTTGAAAAGTTTCACCTTCCTAATCCCAAGCCCACCTTGGGAAATGGGCTTACAAAATTTATCCCACTTTACCAAGTAGTATTTCGAGGAATCTTTCCACCCTTGTCACAGAAAATCCCTCATCTTTTTCTCAATCTTCACAGCCACCTCCGCGGGCATTAAGAGAAGAAACATAAAGTAGGTCGGCAGGCTAGATAGCACACTCTTAACCAAAACCAGTTTACCTCCTTTGGAGAAACATCAAGCTTTCCAAGAGGCTACTTTTCTATCAACTCTTTCCAGGATAGGATTCCAAATACTGCTTGAGTTACTCTTTGCCCCTAAGGGAAGACCAAGGCACAAGGAAGGGAAATTGCTTGTTTTACACCCCAAGACTTCAGCCAACTCTTGAAGATTAGAAATGGTCCCAACCAGTAGCATCTCACTTTTAGAGGAATTAACTTTTAACCCTGAAACCACATCAAACCAGCTCAGAAGAAATCGGAGATTAAGAACCTGATATGGGGAAGCCTCACAAAAAATAGAGTATCGTCAGCATACTGCAACATTGAGATTCTTGTACCCCCAGGACTGATCCCAAAACCCCAAATCAGCCCTAAATATGCTGCTCTCTCTGTCAATTTACTTGAACCTTGCATAACTACCAAGAACAGCAAAGGTGACAGTGGGGTCACCTTGTCTTAATCCTCTCAAACTTCTGAACTTGCCCTCAGCTACCCTGTTAATCAGAACTGAGAAACTAGGGGTGGTGATACAGACTTTCATCCAGTTTCTCCACTCCCGCCCAAACTGCATTCTGTCCAACATGTAATTTAGATAAGCCCAGTTTACATTGATTGGGTGGATTGGACTCCTCATCCTTGGGCGCATCGATTTGTAAAACAAAGACCTGTTGGGCCTTATGCCTATGACCTGGCCCAAATTTCTCAGGGCAATTGCAACATAGGTTGAATTCGTTATAGGCCTGCATTTTGGCCCAACTAAGCTTTTTAATTGGAATTGTGGGCTGGGCATTGTTAGGTACTGGTCCAGGGCCTGGATTGGCATTCATAGTCAGTTTGCATTTGCCCGAGATACCGTCCTCCTTGGGATTAGTTTATAAGTTGGGCCCATCATCTTGGTGACTCATCAGGTCCAACTGAGTTTCTCATGCAGCTTTGCAAGGCCGATGGCCACCATTACAGCAGTCAGTTGAAAGGCTTTTACCTCAAACTCGGTACATCCTTCAAGCTGCTGACAAAGCAACCAACATGAGCTTTCCCTGGCCAGCTATGGATGCAATTCACCAGACATTCAAACTCGATTTGATATTCCCAAACATTGCCGATGTACTTCAGCTTGGTTAGGCTCTCGTCAAAATCTTCAAATCCTGTTGGGCTGAAATGGATACAGAATGCTTTGGTGAAATCTGTCCAGGTCAGGTGTGGATGTGACTGCTGATACCATTGGTACCATTGAATCGCCTCTCCATCAAGATGAATCGAAGCAAGAGTCACTGCAGTCCTGAAATCTCATTGAACTCAAAACATGCTCTGCAGAATAAATCCATGGAACTGGATTATCGCTTCAGAAGAAGGAAACTCAAGCTTGACTTGTTGCCAGGTTCTTACTTCTGCCTGCTTAGATTTGCTCACACTTTGTCATCGTGGTAGACTGGGCTACCTTGATATCCTTCGTACTGGCTGAAACCTTGTGCAGCTCAACCTCGATCTTGTGCACCTGGTCTTCCATGGTCAACGATTTGGTTATTTAATTGGACCAATTCTGGCTCTCATACAAGTCTGTTAGGTTTTCAATTTCTGCCCAACTCAGGGGAGCTTCGAGGGTCCCACCTCCAGAAGAGGAGAGAGAGGGGGGATAAAGGAAACTTTCTTCACTGACTGTCATTGATACCCCCTGCCTTTCATAGGCTTACATCATTTAGTTATAACTACCTGTCTGACCTGTGTACACATCACATGGTGCCTTAGTCCCCTGTCATAGACTTTGCTATAGTGCAGGAAGTTTGTCACTTTGGATGGCTTACCCACGTGGGCCTGGGCTGTGTCTGTAGGCTTAACATATTGCATCTACAGGTGGCAGTAAAGCCACAGTAGAGGGTAGAAGATAACTTCTATTTGATACTACCAAACTAAGAATCAGTTCTGTCTACTCCGTCTTGTTTTTTGTGCAGCATATATCTTACTACATTATAATTTTATTCTGTGCCCTATATCTTGAATGTCTCCTTTGTTTGGATTTTTATTTTATGCAGTACGATGATTTATTTCTGATATGCATGAATGTTGGTAAAATATAAAATGGCACCTGCTGAACAATTAAAAGTATGTAACAGATTTAGTTATAACATGGATAAAGGTAGCAACTCATGGCACCTTTGTGAAAGCACGTAAATGGTGAATTTTAATTTTCTAATTTTGACTTATCTAGCTATATAAAAGATTTGAATGGAAAAGGATGTTCAGGCTGTATGTATTGCAAGATGCAATATTTTACTCCTTGTATCAGATAGTAAACTTTGTCAATATTTTCTTTTCTTTTCACTTAGAAGCCCCCCCCCCAAAAAAAAAAAAAAAATTCCTAACCTAATAAATCTCTTATTACTTTATCTTTAGGTGTGACCTATTCAATACAGCTCTTGACCAATATGCCCGGAGCCTCGCATAATATACTGAGGTAATGCACAATTACTTTTATATGATTTTTCACCATGTTCACCTTATAAGTGATTTCTGTACATAGATGACCTGTGTTTGTGTTTGTTGCAATGTTTTCATATGCATGCATTTACTCATCTATTTACTTGCTCTGCTTGGATTTTAACTGACATTGTTGTCTTTTGTGGCATTTCCTATTGCAACTATTTTTAGCAATACATTCTGATTATTCTGTCCTACTTGAAGGTTAAATCTGAATCTGGTTGATCTAGTGCTCTGAATTTTGGTTTGTTGTGGCAGGATAATTACTGTCTCTTTCAAATTCCTCCAAGAATCAGGGATGCATCTTGTAAACACTAAAGGCTCCTTGATGTTCATCTTATTCAACGAACAGCTTTTTAAAATTACTTCATTAAGAAAAAAAAATTCTTGATTATGGTTTCACTCTTGATGGGTCGTTGGGTTGTTTTTTATTCTGTGTGCACTTGCGCAGAATTCAATGGGTAACCATGGCATATGGTTTACCAAATCTCACCCTCTTACGTAGGTATTCTATTTTATTTTCTTTTTGATTTGATTACTTCACTTTTTCACGATATTATTCCAAAGCATTTTTTAAACAAACTTAGTGTGATAAATGGAAATTATTGATTAAGAATGCAATAAAAGAGAAAAAGAGAAGAAAAGCCTGACGAATGACCCATTCACCAGGTCAAATGTTTTGGCGATTCAACCGGCTACTTGGTTATTGGGTTATTTGGGTCAGCACATTTTAATACTTGGCAGTTTACGGTTAAAACAGACCTGAAAATCTAGTTAGGGTGATGGTTCAATGGGCCTAGCTGGCCGGTTCAATTGTGGGTTGAAAGCATTGTTCCAAAGGCTGGGTTGGAGTAAGTTAGAATGAGCTGTAGATCCAGTTATGTCCACTTGGGTCTGGGTTTTGGTTAGCCCTCTAAACTTGGGTTTGGGCTTTGACTAGAACATCCTAATAGCTTATATGGATTCCTTTCAAAATGGATTTGATTGCTGTTTTTGGATAGTGCATGCTGTACCGAGGGATAAGGGACCACTTATTTGCCACATGGCAGAGAACTATTGAACAAGGATTTTACATCTATTTATCTATCTACACTAATGTGAAATGTTGGAATAGCTCCTCAAAGCTTCTGGACTTTTTCTTAATTGAAATACCCCTTTTTGAATTTGGTCTATTTATTCTATTTTCTGTTTTTTAATTCCCATATTCACAGTATCAACTCCAATTCTGTCTTATTAAATCCTGTTTCTCATCATTAAGGCTCAGTTTGGAAAGAGTGCAAATACATACAAAATAATACAAAATACAAGGTTTGTACTCTTTCCAAACTGAGCCTAAGGCTCCATTTGGAAGGAGTACGGATACAAATCTTATATTTTATATTATTTTATATGTATTTGTACTGTACATATTTGTATTTCTAATAGCATTAAAACCTATATTTTTAAAGACGAATTGGATTAAACTGGGTTGTTGAAGCAGCCTGGGCTAAGAAGGATTTGCGCCAATGAAAAGCAGCCACAGATCAAAAAGAGTGACGGGTTCAGGCTTGAAAGGATGTGTGGGAGAAAGGATTGGCAATAGGTCAAAATATCTTACACCGATAAGGCTGCATTTGGGCATTTGTTATTTTAAGGACTTATTCCCTTTTTACAGTTAAAAACTCAGTGTTCGTAGGATGCATTTTAATCACAAAAGGAGATAAGTTTTTAAAATAAAGAATGTCAAATGCAACATAAGAGAGCTCCACGACCTGGATGGACTCTAACATAGACCTAAGAGGAATGAAGAATGATTAAAGCCTAACAGCAAAGAGGAACATGTTAGGGTGAAAGACCATAGAAGGGATTGTGCCACACATGTATTGGGCGAGACCATTGGAGAAGTTCAGATTTGTGCCTCACAAAGCGTGCCCTACATTCACATCTCAGCATGTATCGGATTCCCGTACTTGGGACATGATTCCCATACACGGTCCAGATTTGTTGTAAAGAGCATGTGGGGTGTTCTCAATGGGGAGCAAATCTGAACTCTCGGAGAAGTTTCTATGTTTGGAACAAGTTTAAAATTTTGTCACGTATCGGCCTGTATCAGTCGATACGTATCATTCTAGTAAGTTTTCGGCACGGTACATGGTATCAAATTGAATGTGCCATATCTATTCATTGTATCGAGGCCATATCGTGCCCGTATCGTACCTGTATCGTTGAGTATCGGTGCGTTTTGGCACTGTATCGGTCGATACGCTATCGATACAGTAGCGTATCGGCCGATACAGTATGATTTTACTGTGGCGGAAATGCAAATAAAACTCCCTTCAAAAGAGGGCTTCTAAACCCATTTCAGAAGTCCTCTTTTTTTTTCCAAACCCATCAAAAAGCTTTTTAACCTTTTTAAAGACTCAAATCTTGTAAAAATTTGCCAAAACATCTATAAATTTACAAGATTCAACAAGTTTTTCAAGGTTGTGAAAAAATGAGTGAAACTAAATATGTTTTTTCAAATTTCTTTTACATTTTCGGTCAATGTTAGAAAAGATGAGGGGAAAGAAAGTGGTTTGCCCCCTACCCCTTCGGCTAGGGGGCTTCGCCCCCCGTCCCCCTTTTCGTTGTAGCCTAATTTATTTTTTTGAGTTAGGGGAGTCTTACTCCGCTTCAATAAGACCCCCCTTTTAACAACTATTATGCATTTTTATTTTTCTTAATATAAAAGTTTTTTATTAAAGATAAAGAAAAAAAATGAAATCCCCCCTTCCTCTTTCCTCCTCTTAAGGAAGCTTACGCCTCTTGCATTCTGAACTACTTCATGCCTCTAGGTAGTGGAATGCCTCTATGTTTTAAAACATTGATATTTATTTTTTTTTTTAATTTTTAGAATAAAATATGCAAAATAATTATTTCATCTATTATGTCTATAAATCCACTCAATTTTTTGTTACATATTTACTTTTCTTAATTTTAATTTAATTTTTAGAATAAAACATGCAAAATAATTACTTGATCTATTATGTCCATAACTAGATAGTATGTTTCTATTCCCAACTTCCCGTTTATTGATTATAATATGTAAATGTGTTATTTTTATGCATAAATAGCTCATTTATGTCTATTTAGTGATATTGATATGTATTTATGATTTATTAGAGTATTTATAGCATTTCCATGTATTTTCATACGTATTTTAATTTTTCATCCGTATCCATATGTATCCCGATACGACTCTTAAATTTGCTTTTCCAATACACATAACATTCCCGATACTTTGAACCTTGGTTTGAAAATTGATTAATTGATTGATTCAGTTTCAGGCCATCTAAGTCTAACATGGCATGTTAGGACACCCCACACCACATTTTGGGAGAGCCAAATAATAAGATAATATGAATCTTCTGACAAGGGGAAGAAAGAAGGTTGATGGGGGAGGATAGCACACTAAGCTATATATTAGAAGCATCTCTTGTGCTCAATATCACCGATGGAGAGAAAGATCTGGACTCAGGAATGATTAGGTTGGATGGAGAGAAAGAAGAGAACGCAGGAAGAAATGTAATAAGGAATACAAGGGTAAAAGGTTTGAAGCAATAAATTCGAGAAGGAAACGTCAACCTAATTGATTGATTTGCATTTCTTTCCCTAGCAGCCTCACCCTTTGGCTTAGTAGCCTGACCTACAGCATTAGACATTTTGGCAACTCCAATAGGGAGGCTAGCTGTCTGATACGATGAAGGTTATTTACCGAGTACAGGCAAGAGCTTGGCATATATCAAACGGACGTTCAAGATGATGTTGAGTGTGGTGACAGCCCTCGAAGACAATTTCAATCCGTTCGCTATAGTTTTGAGGGTAAAAGACTTGAACCTCCCCCCAAGGTTTCTCGTAAATACTTGTACCTCCCCTCTCCCACGTCAGTAAAATGCCTCTGTATATATGACAAAATCAATGAAAAGACTATTTTACCTTTAGTGCCTATTTGATTTTACTTCAAATAAAAGTATTTTTTATAGGTATTTAATAAAAGTGTTGGAACCACACATTAAGTGGAAAATAAACATGGGTGTTTAATAAAAAAAGTACTTATTTGATAAAGAAATACTTATTAAAAAAGCCACTTGGGAGTTACTTTTTTTAATTACTTGTTAATAAGTGGACTTACAAAAATTTTGGGACTAAAAAGTCCCTATTTATTTTTTTAAATACCTAGAATGCTCCCATCTCTCCTTAAACCCCCTTCTTCCTCACTCGAATAGGGGCGAAAATACCAGCGGCGGCACCTTCCATTGGAGCGACCGACGACCGTCGAACGAGCTACAATCACATTTGGACTTGTTTTCTACATAAATTCTTGAATATTTTGGGTTTTTTTTTTTCTTTGAAATTTTAAACACCTGAAACCCTCTTTACCAGATCTGGTTTTTTTGGGGCAATTTCTGGCATTCTCACTGTGCTCTCGCCGACGACACTCAGGTCAGCCATCCTCCTCCCTCGTCTTTGTTTTAAAACAATTTTTAGTGCAATATTTTGATTAAAACCGATTTTTTTTATTTTCAAAGATAAATCCAAAATATTTGCTTGGGTTTTTTTTTTTTGTTTGCATTGTCTATGTGATAGATTCCTATGCATGAAATTGTCATTTGTGAGGGCTAAAATTGTCATTTGTATCAATATACGCACTTAAGGGGAAAGTAGCTTACCAAACATCCCCACTCCAATAAGTACTTAAAAACATAATAAATGATTTTGTAAGTGAATTACCAAACAGCTTTAAGTGATTGTTAAAATAAATACTTCTATACTTTTAATAACCATTTAATCATCAAACAAGGCCTTAATTATTTTTTAAATTCTCAAAGAGAACCACCTGAAACAAAGGGGATTTCTATTTGCCTACACCTTGACGGGGAGCAATGTATAAAACTTAACCATAAACCTTAACCAAAAAGTCCCATCACTATAAAGGCAAAGGCGTTGAAGCTTTTAACATAGGATCATAGCGATGTGGCGGGCGTGGTTTTAATTCATTTCAATAATCAATGAAAGGGCACAAATCATGTCCAAGGAATCCAAATGTTTAAAATATCCAATACAAAGACAGAACTAATAACATGAAAATAGAGCAATAAAACCTAAGCCTAGGCCTATAAATGAACTAAAAAGGTCGGAGGCAATAGAAAGATCAGTTTCAAAAATAGAAGCAAAACATTCAGGTAAATCAGCGGCAATGGTGAGAGATTGATGATTACCCATAGCAGCTACATGGTGAGAGATTGATGATTACCACCACGCCCAACAAAAGAAATCAGCGGCAACAACATTCAAACTATGACTACAATGTAAAATCTGATTCAGATTTGAGACCACTTGCAGATAATCAATAAAAAATCTATTATCATACAAAATCTCAAATAATTAAGCTATCTGAAAAAGACAAGCGCACTCAACTCTTATTCCACAAAGAGAGAAAGTACTACTTATGCTAGAAGAAGCCTTGATGCAGTTGAGTTGTAGAGCTATGAAGCTGTTGTAGGCTTCTCCTAGTCATTGTTGATCAGTAGCTGATGTAGTGATTCTGCTGCTGTTTTCTACTTAATTTTTTTTTACCAATGCGTAAAAGAGGCTCAGGGTTGTCTAGGCAAGTAAAGGTCTGCAATAGGAGAAGGCAGTTCATGGGTCAGAGTAGAACTAAAGTATACATTTGATTCCTTCATTTTCTACTTGAAACTTTGTGCTGTCAAGGAACCACTTATCTTTTTTGCTCTTCCCTTTTCAACACACCTACAAGAATAAAACATAAAACTTTCTTAGTGCCCTTTCATTTTATGGGTCCTTAGAGGGTTAGTCCTTGAAACCTTCACCTTACACCATTTTAGCATCATTTACAACTTTCCTATGCATGCATAAGATATATGACCATGTTTTCTACGCTCATAGCTTCTTCAATCTAGATGTTTCCATATGATATGAAGTTGATGCACTAGCATAAACATTAGATTCTTCACCTTGATAGCTAGATGATGCTTTCACAAAGTGGGTTTTCAAATATTGTTGTTTCAAGGATTTATTATTGATGATGCGTGATTTGAACTCTCTCAGCTGGAAGGCAGCTCAGACGTCAAACTAATACGTGGCCGGTCGAACTGCAAGAAGAACAGTATCAGAGGTTCCGAGGTGTTTTATCTGGTGTGGGCACTCCGATGCTTAAATTAGCAAAGAGTGTTGTAGCGAGTTGTAAGTTTGAAAGTATGAGAGCTAAATTGTGCATATCTTATGAGGCTGGAGGTGACGCCCTTATATAGGTGAGCTATCGTAGGCCTCATTGAACATATTCGAGATCTCCGGCCCGCGTAACCAGGAGTTCGTTTCACATCCGGATATGGACTTCGTGTGAGCTGATAAGGCTTATCGAGTCCGTCCAATCCAGGTGGGATAAGGATAAGAACCGCTGGCGTGCGGTGTAATCCCGGAGAGATCGGAGACGGCTGGCTAGCTTCTAGAAGAGGGCTACATGGCACCTTGGCAGGTCGGGACGCCATAAGCTTTTCGGACCTCGGTCTTGTCCGAGGTGCCCGAGCTAACAAGTCCTGTTGAGGTGTTCGGGAATGCTGAGTTGTAGTCTAATCATCAGGTCGCTCCATGTGTCCGCATACTAACGGGTCAGGCCAAATTATCCCTCATCAATTATAACCCAAACAAGCTTTATAAAACACCATCTTTTGCTTACCAAGCATTAAATCAAAGTGATTTTTACCCTTGGTAAACTTATTGATAATTTGCAAATCATCCACTTTCTTTTTCAAATCATTTATTTCATCATGCAAACCATTGTTTGTAGGTTTGGTTTGCAGTCAGAATTGGAACCGAAATCCTCCGGAATCAGAATAGGATTGGTCTATTCCCATAGTCTGTTTGGTTTAAACAGGAATGGGAATGATAATTAGAATCAGCAGGAATGAGATTTCATTCCCAAGGGAGGAGCAAGGAATGACCATTCCCACAAATGAGGGAATGCCATTCAAGCAGGAATGGGAATGGGATTCTAATTCCGCCTAACCAAATAGTTGGAATCGGAATAGCCTATTCCAATTCTAGACCCCTATTCTTGCAAACCAAACGGGGCCTAAAAAATTTTGCTTTTTTTATCTATCAATCTCAATTTTCAAATTATGACCAGATGATGCAAATGCAAGATTTTGTTGTTTTAAACATTCTACTTGCTTTTCAAGGGTAAGATTTCCAGCTTTTAAATTTTTGTTTTTCAAGGCAATTGCATAGCTTTTTTAAGCAAATTTTGAAAAGTATTGTATAACTCATCATAAGAGAATTCACATTCATTGTCACTATCACTAGATGAGTTAGAGTTACCCTCATCTTGGTTAGCCATGAAGCAAATGTTTGCATTTTCCTCTTGGGATCGTTCACTTTCTCTTTCATTAGAATCATCCAAGTTGCCACTTTAGCATGCTTCTTAGCTTTCTTAGAGTTTTTCTTTAATAGAAGACATATGGGTTTGAGATGTCCTTCTTCCTTATACTCATAGCATGCAACTCCATCTTTTTTTGTTCTTTTAACCTTTGCTCTTCTTCATGGCCATCTTGTTCTTTACGATCTTTATAAATATTTTGGAGAAGAGTGCCTTGTATTCACCATTAACATCACTTTCATCATTTTCCTCACCTATTCTTTCACTTTAATTTTGATTATAGCTTTTTAGTGCAATATTCTTTCTTGAAGTTGATGTTGATCCTATGTGTTTTGAAGACAACAAATTCATTGCAAGTATGCAATTGCAATAACTAAATCCTCGGTTGAACTCAAGAGACTTGATGAAATAAATAACAATCTGAAGCACAAAGGAGCAGCTAATTCAAATGATGGAATAAATACTGTCCAAGTCAAGAAAGTAACAAGGGATGTTATATGAGAAAGAAGAAGAAGAAGAAGAAGACATCAAACTCTAGTGGTTCCCATTTGTTTTATTTACTTAAGAATTAATGTAATCATTTGCAATATGCACAACATTAGGCTTAACTGTGACTAACCATAGCATTACCAAGACCTTAAAGACCAATGGTTAAATTAGATCAAAGGATTAGGCTTTCCCTAGACTTGATACCGAGCTAAACTACAAAATTTCAAGTATGGAGGCCTGAGTCAATTTCTAGACTCTAGGAGTCATCAACTAAAGTTTTATAATGTTGGTCCTTTCCTATAGATGACTACCAACAAGGTAATAGTTAACTACCTATGACAACCAAGACTGGTGTCACTGAGTAGTCGACTACTTATGACAATTGAGTCTAGTGTTACACTAGCCCTAGCTAGTAGTTGATTAATGAAAAAGGGGTATGTGACTATCCTTTATAGCCAAGAGCTAAAGTGTATCAAATAGTTGATTACCAAAGGGAAAATATTCTCTCTTGTGAGTAGTAGTCAACTACCTAAAGCTATTAGTTGACTACAAACTCCGAACAAGGTTCAAGCAGTTGATTACTAGTTCGGTCCAATTGTATACTTCATAAATGACAAATTTTTGGTAAGTGTTCTATAATGTTCGAAATAATCTCTAAACATTTCTAAGAATGGTTTAATACCTTCCCAACGGCTCTATAATGGTCATATGCTCTATAAGTATGATTCATGCCACGTATGCATAAGTTTGAGATGAAAATCTCAAGGAAAGTGAATTGTGCTAAAGAGTAAAAAGTTCAAAGAGAATAATCTTGTGAGAAGAGATTCTAAGCTAAAAAGAGTTTCATACTTGTAGAAAAGCTTGCAAAAGTTGTTTGTACTTCATTGACTATCTCTAAGAATCACTTAATCTCTTCCTATGTAGTGGCCTTTTAGTGTTTCTATTGTATTTGCATATTTGCCTTTCTAGAGGCTTTATACCTTAACCCTTCCTTCCTTAAATCCGAAAAGTTGACCCTTAAACCCTTTATTAAAATGAATAGCTCACCTTTCCCGTCCTATTAGGAAACATGGCAAAAAAATCAATAAAAAAAAGCAAGGTTAAGGACTCTTAGGGTTTACCACATGTGCCTTAGACAAGCAACGAAAGCCCTAAGGGATCCACAAAAGGGGAGGTCATCCTTGGTCATACGCTTACCTTGAGCCATCCATATCACATTGTAATCCCTTGCAAGGCACTTTGCACTTGGCCTTCTTTCTTTCTTAAACCTCCAATAGAATAAAGATAAAAATATTTTCCTTTTTTCACCCTTTCATCTTCCCTAAGGTCCCTTTGAGGAATACTCACCCACCTCCATCCAAACTATGGGGAACATGGTAATGAAGAAAAGTTCAAAGTCAATTTAAGTCAAAGTTCTTTTTTTTTTTGGAAAAGTTCAAAAAAGAAAAAACAATTTAAATAATGAAGAGAAAAATCAAGCAGAAGTTAAGTCAAAGTTGTAATTCATCATGACCCCAACTGTCCAGTCACACAAGTAAAGTGATACAATGCACCCCTCAATAAGCCCCTAGGTGCCACTTTTAATTTGGGTTTTTCTATCCCTTTCTTTCTTCACCCAAGCCCTAAGCCATGTTTTGTCTTAAGGAAAAGTTCTTCATAGACCCTCGGTTAACAAAAGCCTCAAGTCGAAAAATATAGGCAGAACCACTCTGAGAAACTCTCCCTTGCAAAAAATAAAATAAATAAATAAATCTCTACAATTCTCGACAAGAAGGTGACCCTTGAACACTTAAACCACATTATCCTTTTCATAAACCCACAACCCTTCAAAGCAACTTTATATCCCATGTCTTTAATCCTCTTTATCCCTTCTTTTCCAAACTTAAATCCTAAATCACATTTTGTACCAAATAAATCCTCTCTAAATCTCATCATTCTACCAACCACTTATGATCAAAATCAACCTCTTTGAGAACTACAGTGGCTTGATCCCATATCAGCTGTAGGTAGTCTACATCCTTGTTCTACACCCTACCAACCACTTATGCAATCATCAATTGCCTCATCTCTTACAGTGAAAATCATGCATCTTTTCATTACAAGTGTACTTTTTCATCTTCGCATCGGCATAATTGTCATCATTGCATTACATCCATTATGCGAGTTATAAGTCCCATACTCTCTTAATCATCATATTAAGTGGCTAACCCAACTCCCAACATTAAAGCATATTTTTGACTTCAAAACCAAATGCCCAAAGAATCATGCATATTGATTTTTTTTTAGGTGTAGAAACCTGTTGGATGTCTTTTAATTATGCTTAACAAGGAATTATGTTGGAAAGATTTTTCCACACTCAACAATTTTTCTATGAAAAAGATTTTCTCATTGAAAAAAAAAATCATCTATTTATCAAATCATGCATCTTGGAAAATCTCAAGGAAATGAATAGTGAGAGATTCTATAATTCCTCTGTTGTAGGGACAACTATAGTCTTAGACAGTCACACAAATGTGATGGGTGAGATATTCCATTTCAAAAACCCCTTCAAGAAGATATGAGAATTATCCTGCGTACGAAAATCCTTTGTCAATAGCCAAATGAGTGTTAGACAACTATAACAGCATACCATAAGAGGAGATTCCAAGGGAATCCTTTTCAATCAAAAATAATCATCTTCTTTCAACCAACCTGCATTTCTGTCATGAAAAGATTTTCTAGCAGCATTCTTTTGAAAACAATAAAGTCATTTCATCGCATTTCTACACAAAAATAGGTTATCTCCTTAAGCTTTATTGTTTGGATTATCATCCTCTAACAAAGAGGAACAATCTATAGACACCCCATTTTCGCACCCTTTAGTTTTTTATAGTATTTCGAACTTTAAGCATGCTTTAACTAATTTTGTAACCGACCCTGGGGTATTTTTGAAATTTTACAAAAGTTTAGACACCTAGTTTAACAAATCCAACACAACAGGCATGTAAAACCTGAACTTCCAAATCCCATGATACCAAGTTCACCCAAATCCAATGCCGTTTACCCCTTCATCTTAAGACTTGAAACTAAAATTGATTATGATCGTCCAATTAGAATCTTTTTTATCATAAACCTTATATCACACCAAGTTAGAAATCCAACACCATAGGTATAAAGATCAAAAAATTCCAAGTTCGACGATATCGAAATCACTCAAATCTGACACCGTTTACCCCTTCATCTAAAGATCCAAAGCCGAAACTGATTCTAATCAACCGATTGGAATACTTTTTTATTATGAACCTTATCTCACTCTAAGTAAAAAATACAACACCATAGGTGCAAAGAGTCCAAAATTCTAAATCCAACTATATTAAGATTGCCAAAACACAACACTATTTACCCCTTCATTCTAAGACATGAAGTCAAAACTGATTTCAATCATTTGATTAAAATCTTTTCAATCCTAAACCTTATCTCACATTAAGTAAAAATATAACCCTATAGATACATAGTTCTAATTCTAATTCCAACGATACCAAGATCATCCAATTTCGACACCATTAACCCCTCTGTCTTAAGACCCGAAACTGACTCGATCCGATCCCTTTGAAATCTTCTTCATTAAAACTTTAAACCAAGGACCCACACGACCATATCTTGTTCCTAGTCTCTAGAACAATCTTCAAATTTAAAATTTACTACCAAATAAGTCTCCAACAAATCAAGCCAATCACCTAAACTTGGAAAATCAATTTTAAGCAAATTTATGCCTTTAGCACTAAGACATTCCACATACTCTTTTGATTGATTTAGAGAATCTCTTACATAACTGCCTTGTCAGCCCTCTTTCATAATTAATCTCCCTCCGAAAACACTTTAAAACCCATCCCTTGATTTCCCAACCAATAAACCCCAACCATAGATTCCTTTCTAGAATCCTTCTCAAAACTCTATAAATGCCTATGCTTTCTCACAAAAAGACACATTTAGACCTAAAGAGAGATTGCTCTAGACATTCTAATCTAGGGGAGAAATCCATGCAAACGCACTCACACAAACATTAACCACATCCAAAATCTTTCCTGCTCACACTCCTTACATCCTTAAAATCCCTCCATATCAATTTAAAGTCAAGAAACCCATGGGATTGTGTGTACACATCGAAGAAATGAAGCCAAAAGCATTCTTGAAGCAATAATAGTGCAACAAAAATAGTAATCCATCTAGCAACGTTTGCTATACCGCAAGGTATATATTACACCTAGTAAAAACTTAGAATAATTCAATAATATCTATAGAAGAAGACTCAAAGAACAAACAATTACAGGAGACACGCAAAAGACTGCATGAGGATAACTCAAGCATGAGCAAGGTACATAGGCCGTAGGAGGTAACTTTTAGAGTTTCAGTCATTCTCATTTGTTGTTACATTCTGTAAGCATTATAATTCCTTTCTCTATTCCCATAATAGATGGAGATGATATTCTTCATTGATAGTGGTGATTATTGCCAAACTGGTTTCCAAATCAATTTGTGTTTCATTTGTCACTACCTCTATTTAGTGTCATATGAATACTAAGTTGAATGTTTATCTTTGCAGTTTGTTAAATTAGAGTTTTGATATATATATATATATATATATATATATATATATATATGCATGTATGTATTTGTGTGTTTCTACTTTCTTCTCAGTAGTCAACTAGGATCATCTTACCAACTATCCAAAGATGAATATGACATTATTAGAGTTCTTAATCGTTTATCGTATTTGCATTTTACATAGCTTTTACTAGTTTTTTTATTAATCTAGCAATCATTTGGTGTTTCTTTCTTCTTTATTTTTTGTTTTTCTTTTTCATTTATTCAATTTCAGATCAACTCTAGGCACAATTGTTGCATTAGAGCCATTAAATTTTCACGCCAAGGAAAACATCTACTATTATTAAAAAAAATGCATTAGAATAGATTTGTCACATGCCTTTTTTTTTATTTTAGAGGATTAAATTCATTGTTTGTTTTGTAAAATCATGCATCCAAGTGGGTCCTTCTTTTACTGTCATTACCACTTAATACCATATGCCTAATTAGTACTTGCTACATTTGGATAGTTAGGTAGTTGCATTGGTTTATAGTTATATCTACATTAGTATTGAATTATGTTTACATTATCACCAAATACCATACATCTATGTTTGCATTACTACTGAATACCATATGGCATATTATGTTTGCATTTGTAGTTTATATAACCCCATTCTATTTTTCACCTATGGACCTTCTCATTCATCCATTTTTCTTTGTTGTTTACATTATTTGTCAAGTAACCATGTAGTCTGCCTCACTCCTTCCCATTTCAGCATATATCTTTGGCAATTTTTTAGCATTTAGCCTCCATCATGGTATTCCCATTTTTTGTTAATCCCTTTGGAATCAATTCTTCTATAGATAGCTTTCTATTCATTTAAAGATATGTTGGTTAATTATTCTATCGCTAACCTTTGTACTCTTAAAACATGGATATAACAATTAGTTTTTTAAAACAATGTAGTGTGTGGTTATTTATTCTTTTATGCCCAAGATTATTAACTTTTCCTTGAAATTTTAGTGAAATAGAGCTCAGTTCAATCGGGCACATGTGGGGTGCCTAACACCTTCCCACACCATACCTTGGTCCCCAAAATCTCTATCCCACTCGATAAGAAGTCACCAAAAAACAAATAAATTGTTTTTCTTGTAAAAACTCGGGTTTCCATAAATTTTCAATTCCCAAAAATTTAGCTAGCAACTCCATCATCATCTCCCTCCAGGTCAAATAACCACATCATCAACATAACACTCAATCTCCCTATGTATCACATCATGAAACACACATGTCATCGCCCTTTGGTACGTGGCTTGGACATTCTTAAGTCCGAATGGCATCACCTTATAGTAAAAGTTCCCTATAGGTGTCCTAGAAGTTGTATGTGGAGCATAAAGGCGATCATTCAATTTGATCGATTAAAAATCAAACTAAATAAACCAAAATTTTAAAAACTAAAATAAAAGAATGAAAACTGAATTGAAACTGAAATATAGGAAAATCAAAATAACCAAAACCAAAATTTTTAGTTCAAATTTTGGTTAAAACTAAATTTCATTAACATAAAGAGAGAGAGAGAGAGAGAGAGTATTAATGTATACAAATATATATAATATAATATATGTTTTATATTATTACATGTTATACAACGAAATTGGTTAATTCAGTTTTTTGATTAACCAAATTTCTAATTTTAAAAATTGAAATTGGAATTTCCAAAAACTGAATTAACTGGACCAAATTAATCAAAAATAAAAAAACTGAAATGTCCACTTCAATTTTTTAGTTTTAACAGAATAATGCTCACCCTAGTAGAGTGTCTATGAATATCTAATTGTAGCCACTATAAGCATCTAGGAAAGAAAATAACTCATTTTTTTATCATTGCATCTATTAATATCTCCTTGTTTGCAAAGGGAATTCATCTTTTGTATAGGCTTTATTGAGATCTAGAAAGTCCACACAACACCTATGAGGGAGACAAAGACTTATTTGGAGAATAAGGATTTATAATTAAGAAAGTGAAGAGTAAAGTGTTGTGATTAACCTAAGTTGGTCGTTCTTCTTCTTGACTAGGATAACATTGGCTAGCCACTTAGGATGTGCAATAGGTTTGACAAAACTAATATTGAGAAGTTTTTCTATCTCTTCTTTGGTCTTGAGGGCTATTTCTAGCTTAAAAACAGGTTGGGATTGTTTCATTGGCTTGAGATTGGGATCTATGTATAGAAAATGCTTAACAAAACTAGGATCTAGCCCTGACATCTAGTAGTACGACCATGTGAAGATGTCTTGAAACTCTATGAGAAAAAGTGCTAGGTTTAGTGCAATGAGAAAGGGAAATGAATAGAAGATTCTGGGGAAAGATTGTATACATTTTATCAATTTTAATAAGCTAGTTTTGTATTGCCCTTGCAACATAGTTGAAATGAACAATGGATGCTTTTCACCCTCCCCTTCTATGATGTCAATTTCTTCTAAGGGTTCCTTTTAGTATTGTTCAAATCTTGCAAGTGTTTAGGGGAAAGTTCTACCTCATCATAATATTTAGTGAAATTGCTAGGCTTTAATTTGACCTATTGTGGGCATCTTGTATCTAGGTTAAGTGTTGTGCTGTAAAGTTACGTTTCTTTTTGAAAGTTCAAAGTTGTTAAAGTTTACTTGGTTGATGTCAAATATCTTTTGTAGTTCTGTATTGTTTGTACTTGTATGAGGGTGTAGCACAAAGATGCATTAATGCATGAATTGTATGCTATGATTCAATAAGTGATTATTGTAATAGTTAATTACCATGTATGAAGGGGAACAGGATGTAACATGCTAGAATTATCGGGAAATCATGTGTGTGAATGTGTATATGTGTATGTGTATATTATAATAATATTTTGGTGGACACAAGCAATTAATGTAATATGCAAAGAGAATTTGTCATGACCTAGTCTAATTAATTGGAAAATATCATACCTCATCAATGACTTTTTCTTTCTCTGGTTCATTAGTTGTATAGTCATCGTCCTTCACCAAAGTGTAGTATGATCAGCCACTAGGATCAATCAACTTCACACACCTTATACTTTTCTTTTTCTCTGCATAGGGGTTGCTTTCTCCTTCTCATCGCACTTTAGTAGAGTGGTTCCCTCGGTTTGCATGATCCTAGCTTCTTTATCCTTGATAAGCTCAGTATAGTGGATGGAGTCATATAGGTGTACCTCAAACTTTTCAAATGTCACCTTTGTCGCTAGAATCCACTCTACCCGTCCATTCTGTCTTGCCTTAATACATTGATGGTAAGTGGAAGGCATGAGTCAAAGCTAGTGAATGAGTGACTTGCCTAGTAGGATGTGGTACAAAGTATTCCCTTTAGCCACTTGGAATTTCTAATTTGTGAAGAAAGGACCAAGGCTGAGAGTTAACATAATTAATCCCTTGGTGGTTAAAATGTTACCATTAAAGTCTGTCGCTTCCATGGGCAAACCAATCACCAATTCATTTGTTAATCTCATTAGGTAACATAAGGTTTACTAAACTCCCCTAATAAATAAAGGCTTGATGCATGTCAAACTCCTTCACCTTGGCTGCAATGTAAAGTGGCTTGTTGTGGTCTAGGTTTGCCACTAGCATATCATCCATAGAAAATTCAATTGTGCTTTTGCTACCAGTGTTGTTATGTACTAGGTTTTTGAAGACTTCTACCACTGCCTCTAATGTTGCTGCCCTCATTGTGTCATCAGCCCTTGCTTGATAATGAATTGCTACACTGGTTGCTCAACTGAAATTGCGAAGCCAAGGTGTCAGGTGAGGCAGACATATAATTTACTGCACTTACCATGTCGGTGCTTCCACCTCACCAATGGTTGTAGGAGTTGCTTTTCACTTCTGTTGGCTTGCATTGGAAGTATTCTTTTAATTTTTCCTTGGCCATGAAGATTCTTCACAATATAAAGCATGTAAACTCATGTGTGGTGGCCTAGTGGATATCACACCATCTTGGTCCTTGATGGTCCCTATTTGGGTTTACATGGGGAGGGGATGGGGGCAATTCAATCACTCAATTTCCTATGAGTTTGTTCATTATTAAAATTACCTCACTCTTATTACATCCAAAGAAAGGAGGGGTGGGGTAGGTCATGGGTTTTCATCTCTGTGTCGAGTATAGGGTCCTTGAGTAGCTCCAATACCAATGCACTGACATTTTTCCACTACGTAGGCTTCTTGGTGTTAGAATCAAATCAAGAAAGATAGACAAAGAGAGAGAGAGAGAGAGAAGCTAGCAGTTTGTTGGGTGTGTCAAAATTGGTAGTCGACACCCAAAGAAATAATATTTATATTAAAGAAACATAAAAGGACAAATCTACCCATAGTATACAAAAGTTAATGTACAAGAAAGAAAGGTAAAAGTACAAAAATGGCCTTTGGCTAGTTTTCTTTGTTTCTACACTCCCCCTCAAACTGATTCCTAGGAATGAGCATCTGTTTGTCCATGAAAAATAGATGTCAGGCCTAAGTTATTGCCTTTGTCAACAAGTCTGCAAGTTGGAGGCCGAAGGACACTGAGGTAGAGAAATAGTACCCTCAAGAAGTAGATTGCGAATGAAGTGGCAATTAACTTCTATATGTTAGGTGCGCTCATGGAATACGCAGTTGGAAGAAATTTTGATTGCGCTCACATTGTCTGCACAGAGAGGAACAAATGGTGATGGCTCATTGAGGATGTCAAGTAGGAGATCTCAGAGCCATATAATTTCACTGCACACTAAGGGCATTGCTCTATATTCAGCTTCAGTGGAAGAATTGGATACAATAGGTTGTTTCTTTCGCTTCCATGAAATAAGGGAGTTACCTAACAATACACACCAACCTATAATGGATCATCAGGTGTCAAGGCATCCAACCTAATCAGCATCCGCATAGGTAGTGAGGCTAATGGGGGATGAAGAAGAGAAGAATATGCCATCTGATAAAGTCCCCCCCCCACATACCTAATAATCCGATGGATTGGAGATAGATGTGGTTGCCTTGGGGAAGATACAAACTGGCTCACAAGTTGGACTGCATATGATATATCCGACTGAGTCATTGTGAGATAGATTAGGTTGCCTACTAGTTGATGATAAAGAGTAAGGTCTTCATGGGGAGAACCATCATCCTTAGAGATTTGTGAAAGAGGGATTGGAAAGGAGAAGAGTTATTTAGGATAGATGAAGGAAGATAGTTTATGAGATACATAGCAGTGCCGACTGCCTCCACCCAAAACCAAGAAGGTACAAGGGAATTTTGTAGTAAAGTTCTGACAACATTCAAAATATGCATATTCTTTATTTCTGCTACCCCATTTTGTTGTAGTGTGTTAGAGCAGGATTTTTGGAATAGAATTCCTTATTGCTTCAAGTAGGTTTGAAAATCCCCATCAAAGTACTCTCCCCTGAGTCCAACCATAGCACACATATTTTGGCATCAAATTGGGTAGCAACATAAGCATGAAATTCTTTGAATATAGATAAACTTCATATTTCTTGTGAAGAAAGTAAACCCAAGTAAACTGAGTGCAGTTATTAATAAAAGTTACAAAATACTTGTATCTCAATCTAGAAATAACTGGAGATGACCAAACATCACTATGTATTAAATAAAAAGGAATTGTAGCATGTTTAGAAAAAGAAGGAAAAGGTAAATTATGATTCTTACATAAACCTTTCTTTATTGGCATTTTTAAGAGAAGTAATAGAAAAATGGTAAACTACCAAAAGTAAACAACTGATCAAGTTTCTTAGAAAAATGATGACCAAGGTGCTTACGCTACAAATGCCAATCATTATTACAATTAAAAGACTCAAAACCAGAAGTAGTAGAAAGAAAACAAGAAGCAGAAATTGGATTAGCCTTCTTCTTCTTGAACTTCAGAGCAAATAGCCAACCTAGTCTAAGCCCCTTCCCCTTCACCTCCCCATTTTGTTGGTCTTGTATCAAACAAACCATCAGAAGAAAAAGAAATAGTGTTACCTTCTTCTACAAGTTTTCCAATAGAAATCAAATTGGTAATTAACTTGGGCATAAATAAGGTTTTGGATAAGTGAAAAGAAGAAGACTTAGAAGTAGATAAATATAAATCATAACAACCAAGTATATATAACTTTTCACTATTTGTAGTAACAATTTGTTTATTAGGAATATGGGGTTTGGGATACTAACCAAAGGTGGCCCTTATCATATGGTTAGAGGTGCTAGAGTCAATAATCCAAAGGTGATTTGATGAAGGGCAGTAGGTCGAAGACTAACTAGACAAACCAATAGAAAAGAAGGCTGAAAAGATTATCGAGGACATGAGCTGCTAAATTCTTTCTTCAAACATATCACTAGAAGTATCATTTTGTCTAGCCACTTAAGCAACAAAAAAGGAGGCATCTGAACCCTCTATAGAAGTCTGATAGGCTTTGTAGGTTCCTTTCTTCTTGTTTGACCCACCACCTTTTTGGGGTCAAATAGGGCATTCTATAATGATATGTCTAGACTGTTTGCAATAAATAAATGTGTTATTCTTCTTGCAATGTGATACAACATGCCCAAACTTCTTGCATTCATAGCATTGTACTCTAGAAAAGTCCTTCTTCCCCCTTGGTTTTGTTGCAAGACAAACAATATCAATATTTGAATATTTCCTTCCATCAAGAGAGGTATGTGTAATATCCTTGTTTCAGCTCTCAATATTTCCCCAAGAATAGTGTCTAGATCTGGAAGAGTCCCTTAACTAAGAATATTAGATCTAACAACTTCAAATTTAGGTATGAAATACATTAGAAAATGCATAATCTTCCTTCTATCAAAATTCTCTTTCATATATTTTATACAACAACCTGAGGGATCCTTTCCCATATGCACAGTTCATACTCCATTTAGAGATTAATAAAATCTACATAGTATTCTTGGAATTTTCTTTCTCCTTGGTAACACGAAAATATATCAACTTCGATTTGGTATTGTCTAGAAGTGTTAGATTGTTGATATACCTTTTCAATATATCCATACATCTCATATGCAGTTTGATATCCCCTTATACGAATTGCAATTTCAGTCTTAACTAATCCTAGTATCCATGATGCAATTTTTGCATTATCAATTTTCCATTGATTGAAAGCCTTGATGCCTGAATCATCAGGTTTAGCTACAAACCCATCCAAATATCATCAAAGTCCCTTTGCCTCAACATGGAATTGAAAATAAATTTCTACAAGGCATAGTTCGTACCATTGAACTTGATAGGGAGAACATCCATTCAATTTGATGCCATTAAAGACAAAGAACAGTGATGCACATTTCAAATCATATGATAAAGAGAGGTACCTTTTAGTCGATGTCCAAAAAAAGAAACTATAACAGTCTACTGAACAAGAAGTGGATCAAGTAGCCCTAGAGAGGGGGTTCAAAGGCACTTGAAGGATTCCCAATATTATTAGAGATACCTCAAAAGTACAGAGAAAACACAGGTCAAAAAAGAGTTTTATATAGGTCAGATCAAGACCTACTTAGATACCATGTCAAACTTAGATCGAGAAAGACAAGTAGAGAGAGAGAAAGAGAGGCCAGTAGATTGGTGGGTGTGTCAAAAGTGGCAATCAACACCTAAAGAAATAATAATAAGATTGGTGGGTGACTGGGTGTGTCAAAAGGACAAATAGGCCTTTAGTATACAAAAGTTAATGTACAAGAAAGAAAGGTAAAAGCAAAAAAATAGCCTTCGACTAGTTCTCCTTGTCTCTACACTTGGCACTAGGACAATTATTGTTGTTGTTGCTGCCATGGTCTATTTTGGCATAGTTGGGGTCTCCTAGTAGTCATAGTTGTGCACTTAGCACACTTCCACAACTACGAAAAGTTGGGCAACTCTAGATTCTCAATGGTAACGCAATACCATGGTTGCATCCCTCTAACGCTTTTCTCCACCAAGTTTTTTTGTCACGTGCTCGTTATGCAGGATGTAAGTGGCTTTCCTGAACTACGACATAATCAAATTGTCCCTCTCTAAATCTGTAAACAATGTTGTAGACAATGTTTCTCAAATCAGCCATTGTGACATGTTCTAGAGTAAACCACTTGGTAGCAAACTTTTCAACCAACTCCTCTCAAGTGTTGATGAACTAGGAATAGGACAATCTAGCGAGCAATTTAGAGAACTCCCATACCTTTGTGCCTCCATCCAATGTGAAGGGACTCATGAAATCCTCAAACTTGCTTATGTGCACTTGAGGGCTACCGTGTTGGCCATCGTATAGGGACCATTACTGAGGTGGATGGTAGCCTAATGGGTAGGACTTGTGTAGGATACATTCAAATACGGTTTCTGGGGAATGGATGAGGACTTGGCCTTCTATTGATTGGCTTCAATCAAATCTTGCACATACACGTGCAATTCTACTCAATTAATAGGCATCTTAGAAGATCCACCAACCTTCTTGATTATCATGGCTGGTGGCAATGGTGCTAAAACCGCAATGGGGGTGGCCTTGTCGGTGAAATAAGCTAATTTGAGTGGTTGTGGTGTTTGGAATGCCAGGTCAGGTTTGGTATAAGGACTTGGGGTCAGTTCTGATGTCGTGACTGAGTTTGTTGGTGGGTATCCATCAACGGTTGGGCTTGGTAATGTAGCTTGGTTGTGGGTTAGGGTTGCAATTCTAGGACCACTGAAGCAACTGCATCAGTATTCTTTGATCTCGGTGTTGTTTAGACTACAAAACCCCACAAAGTCCAAACCTTGCTAGGGTTTCATGGCTAAAATTCAAAAATTTTGACAGCCCAAGCAGGTAAGAATCGAATTCTCATTGGAGAATCCAATTATCCTAGGATTGATCCAGCCCTAGAATGATCCTATTTTGATTTCAAAATTAAACTAAGTGTACTTGATACGAAGACAACAAAGCGTTTCTCCTAGAGTGGTTGTCATGCCCAAAATTCAAGCCCAAACCTAGCTCTAAACTAAAGATTGCATAGCTATACTGAAAGCTCGATCTTGCAACAATACTAGAACCGAGTTGCAATCAACTACCTTGGATTATGTGCATCTATGAACCAGATTAAATCTTTAAGGAAAAAGGCTAGGTCAAACTAGGATTTTTTGGGGTGCTAGAGAGTACAAAGCAATTTGCAAAATATGCAAAATAAGGATGCATCGATTTCTACTTCTCATCTATCTTATATAGACTTGCTTTTTCTAATGTGGTTAGGACTATCCAAATCTGATTTGGTTAGACTTCTTATCACATTAGTAATTCGAAAGATCCAAACCCAAACCCATATCCAAATTTGATCCAAAAGACACATATGCATAACATAACTTCTCATGTGACAAATATAACTAGTTAATGGGCTGAGGCCCATTACTTAAGTGGTTTCTTAATTACATGAGTTGAGAGTTAATTAGACCTGAATAATGTATGGCATGAGACCCACAAAACGCTTATATTAGTCCATAAGGGTTCGGAGTTCAGACCATGCAAGGAAGCATGTGGGACAAATTCATTAAGTATACCTAGTGAACCCTTAAGCCAATCCAATTAGGCTTAGTATGGGCTTAACACTTCACTCTAAGTGACCCTTGGTTTCAACTGCCCTATAAAGCCCAAAGATAATGGATTAAATAAAGATAAAAGCCCATTGGGTTTCATCCCTAAATGATCTTTTGACCTTTCAACCCAAAAATATTTAAACACTGCTCACACATAAGGACTGACCTCTTCTTTGATTGTATGGGGTGAAAATGAATCGATATTTTCATGAACTATTTGAGCTTGGCTCATGAAAAGCTTGATTCAATTTGATTTGAATCAAGTTTCAAGCCAAGCTTGAGCCCAATATATAGGCTTGTTTGTTAATTAAGCCAAGCTTAAGCCCAATGAGGCTTAGCTTGTGAGGCTCACAAGCCTAATCGAGCCTCATACATACATACATACATACATATATATACATAATGATTGTTTTATTATTATATATATATATATAATAAATAATTTTATAATTCTTCTTTTTTGTAAGTAAAAAAAATATTTTTTTATAATTCTTAATTTTTTGCATGTAAAATAAAAAAAATAATATATACTATTTTTTATAGGAAACTTGGCTCATAGTCGAGCTCGAGCCAAGCCTAGCTCAAACTCGTAAGATTTTGAGTCAAGTTAAGTTCAAGCTAAAGTCTCTAGCTCAAATCGAGCTTAATCTTGAGCCTAACATTTGTTTTGCTGAGCCAAGATCATCGGCTTGGCTTGAATCCACCCCCATCGACTATTAAATGTAATGTCACACCCTTTGCTCAAATGGATCCCAGGACTAAAAATATTTTGCAAACATTTTTCACAAAATAACATGTTATAAATATAAATACATTTTGCAAGATGATTTCAAAAACACATTGAAATTCATTGCTAATAGTTCTAGGTTTCCATCAAAGAGAATGTAAACATGAACATTCTTTATGTTTGACAAAGGGGCTGATCCTATCATAATTGTCATCCACTCATGTAGTATTTCAAATTGTTCCAACACACCCAAGTATTATACCCTTAAAGAATCTTATTGGTTGGCATATCAAAAGCAGCCCAACAAAAAACATAGTGCAGTATTTGTTAGACAGTGTATGCCCTTAACTCCAATCAGATTGATGCATAGATACATTTATTGTAAATAAATAAAAATACATAATTGTTTCATATTATCGTTGGTGTGTTTCTGTGTAATTACCCCTTAAACTGGACACTTGTGAGACTCGTGTTAGTTTAGAATGTTCTTATTCGTTGGATAGACTTAGAAAGTTTATCCTGCCAAGGATGACACTAATGTGCTACCAAAGATGTTGGGGCAGCTTGTCTCGGCTGCTAGGGTTAGACCCAAAGCACATGTAGTGTGTGCTTGTTTGAAGCATTGAACCCGGACCAATTTCTAGTTATGCCTTGGACCTTGGAGATTGATGGGCAAAATTAGAAAGTTACACATAACCCTTAGACTTGATTATGGTACTACACTAAGTGTCGGATCGGGCCGTCTTTGATATGTCAATCAGTGAGATCCATTGTGGGTCAAAACCTAGGTATGTTGGGGCAATCTGAGAATTCACTTTAGTGGGTGATCATAATGATAGGATCAGCCCCTTTGTTGGACAAAGTGAATGATCGGGACTGCACTCTCTTTGATGAAACCAAAACTGTCAACAGTTGATTTCAATCGTGTTTAAGATTGGTTTTGAAAAATATATTTATATGATATTTATATATTATGTTTTAAAGAAAAGTGTTTGCAAAAAGGTTTTTAATTCCCGGGACCATCCGAGTAGAGAGTGCGACACTGCACCTTGCAGTCAGGGGAGAGGTCCTTCCCTGTCGGGCAGTGTTTGATCATTGTGGGCTGAGAGGTTAAGTGTAAGAGACCATTAATGGTTATTTACCTCATGGGCTATGTCTTACTTAAATCCATTATCCTTGGGCCTTCATATGATGGCTGGACTCAATGATCATTTAATAGTAAATGTGTGGGCCCATTAAGAGCCCATATTGATGGACTCAGGGGTTCACAGTACTTGACAGTGAATTCGGCTAGGCCTTTTCTCAAAGGTTGGGCCGAACCCATGTGGGCTTATGTAAGGTCATTGTTGGGGTCCCACGCCATACAAATTGAACCTAAATGGGCTATCAACTATCTTGGGACGTGAGTCACTTGCTTAATGGGCCTAAAGCCCATGATTAATAAGATTAATCAAGATGTCACATGACTGCTTAAGCTGTTATGTGACTTGGGCGAATATGAGTTTGGATATGGGTTTGGAGCACCCATTCTCATAAGTGGATAAGTCTTATCAATTTATAGAGTCCAGATCGAAATAAAGATTTGGATTAGGAACCTCCTAATTCGATTAGGAGTGGTGCTTTTTTAAGGCTTATAAAAAGAGAGGGTGAACTGTTCTAAAACATAACTTCTGCTTTCAATTCTCTCTCTTTGCTCTTGTTGCGCTAGAAACCCTAATTCATTCTCACCTTTTGTAACTGATCTTGATCAATTTTGATGGAGGATGATTTGACCCAACCTATGAAACGGTGACACATGGACATTGACTCAGCACGAGCGGCAGCTCAGCGTTGTAGCCTGGTACGACCAAGTGACGGGTCTACAAAGCAGCTCGCTACATTGTAGCTTGCGAAAGGGGTTCGCCACGACATGAACCCCGGGCCCCCCGGGTTACCTTTGAAGAGATACTCCGAGGCAATTTTAGCTCGCGAGCTAAGGTCCTTAGCTCGCCCGAACTCCCAAGCAGACGAGCCATCCCCAGGGCCAATTCTACTAAGGGTAACCCTAGAGTGTTCCAAGTTCACTACAAAATAGCTCGCGAATGAACCACACGAGCACTCCCCAAGAAGCTTCCAACTGACAGAACGTACCGGTCAGACTGCGCCATATCCCTTACTGATGGTGCAGTCCCAGTCCTTTCGACAGTCTGCATCCACGTCTCACAGCAGGCAAGGGTGTGCCTGTCACTCCGGAGACGTGTCATTCACCCGGGTGAGACGTACGCCACAACGGCCACCTACGCAGCCCTGGCAGGTAACGGCCGTGGCAGGAGCTCAGTGGCGGTTATGCCCAACCTGACGTAAATGTATAAAAGCCCTCAGGGCAGAAGAGAAACTTCTTCTTGAGACCTCTAATCTCTAAAGTATAGTG
>NW_010729148.1:861430-911696 GCF_000365185.1 Nelumbo nucifera | reverse complement strand
CAAGTCTTACTTAAGCCCGAGGTCTCTGGTCGGTTGACGAAGTGGGCCATTGAGCTCAGTGAGTACAACCTCCAGTACAAGCCGCGAACTGCCATCAAGGCCCAAGCCTTAGCAGATTCATAGCCGAATGCACATTCAGCCCCGAAGTCCCCAGGCCGGTTAAGCACAAGGCTCCCAGCTCAGGTGAGCCCGAAGCTCCCAGGCCGGTCGAGTCCAAACCCCGTGAGGTAGCAGCTAGTGTGGCATCTCTTTTAGTTCGGCAAACCGCGAGCTGGGATGAGGAGCCCTGGATCCTTCACGTAGATGGCTCCTCGAACCAACAGCGCAGCGGAGCCGGAATAGTTCTGCACGGCCCAAGTGGCACGAAACTGGAGTACGCGCTACGCTTCGAGTTCGCGGCATCTAACAATGAAGCGGAATACGAGGCATTGATAGCTGGACTAGCCCTAGCTAGAGAAGTAAAAGCAAAGCACATCGTTATTTGCAGTGACTCCCAGCTCGTGGTTAACTAGGTCACTGGCGAGTACGAAGCTCGCGAGCCAACCATGATAGCTTACTTAGCCAAAGTCAGAGAGGCCCTGCTCAACTTCCAGTCACACTTTGTCAGGTAAATCCCAAGGTTGGAGAACACTGAGGCCGATGCCCTGTCCAGATTATCTAGCGCCAGCGACATCACCATAGATTGACCCGCTCGCGAGCTTCTTGCTACACGGGACCCTCCCTGTAGATCGTAATGCAGCCAGAAGGGTGCAGCGCCAGGCAACCAAATATGTCATGATAGACGAATGGCTATACCGGAGATCTTACACACTCCCCTATCTGCGTTGTGCGGCGGGCACTTGGGGGGCAAGGCCCTCGCCCAGAAGGCACTTCGACAAGGGTATTATTGGCCAACAATGAAGGCAGACGCCATTGAGCTTGTTAAAAAATGCGACAAATGCCAGAAGCATGCCAATATTCACCACCGACCTGCCGCCGATCTCAAGTATCTCACCAGCCCGTGGCCCTTTGCGCAGTGGGGCATCGATCTACTCGGACCATTCCTGCCAGCAACGGGTGGAAGGAAGTTCTTAGTAGTAGCAGTGGACTACTTTACCAAGTGGGTAGAAGTCGAACCCCTCGTAACGATCACAACCCGAAAGGTTCAAAACTTCTTTTGGAAGAACATCGTGTACCGCTTCGGATTACCTCGGGTATTGATTTCTGACAACGGCAAGCAGTTTGAGGACATCAAATTCCAAGACTGGTGCCGAGACATGGGAATCCGATAGAATTTTACTTCAATCGCACACCCTCAAGCAAACGGTCAGGCAAAAGTCATGAACAGAGCCATCCTCCGCAGACTGAAAACACGGCTGGACCGGGTTAAAGGGTTGTGGGCAGATGAGTTACCTAGCGTCCTATGGGCTTACCGGACCACGGAGAAGACCGCCACGGGAGAAACACCCTTCAATCTCACCTACGACACCAAAGCAGTGATCCCCGCAGAGATCGAGGTACCTACGCTGCGACTAGAAGCATACAGTGATCAGACGAATGAAGACGAGCTTCGTACCAACCTTGATCTACTTGACGAAGTAAGGGACCTCGCGTATATCAGGACTGTAGCCTACCAGCAGAGAGTAGCTCGGTACTATAACGCCAGGGTCAAGAAGCGGAAACTCCGCGTCGGTGACCTGGATCTTCGAAAGGTTATGGGACCTCGCGTATATCAGGACTGTAGCCTACCAGCAGAGAGTAGCTCGGTACTATAACGCCAGGGTCAAGAAGCGGAAACTCCGCGTCGGCGACCTAGTTCTTCGAAAGGTTATGGTACCTGAGCCCGGCGCTGGCAAACATGGGTCTAATTGGGAAGGACCTTACCGAGTGAAACGAGTACTCGAGGAAGGAACGTATGAGCTCGAGACCCTTGAAGGGAAGCAAGTACCTCGGGCATGGAATATTGTCAACTTAAGACAATACTATCTGTAACAACTGAGTAGGCCACGAGCCACTCCCAAAGCCTAAGGGCCCAAATGCCGAGATAACACGATCTCGGTGCAATAAGACCCGGTCGCCTTTGAGGCACGGGCGAACTTCAAAAGTGAACTATAAATCACTCCCAGAGCTTAAGTGCCAAAAATGCCGAGCTAACACGATCTCGGCGCAATCAGACCCAGTTGTCTTCATGACATGGGCGAACTTCAAGAGAGGAGTGTAAACAGCTCAGGCTTAAACCCCACCAAGCATAGCTTGTTCTAGTACGATGATCGAACTAAAGAATAACCAACGAGCACATAGTTCGGGCACAAATGGTAATCGATTTGTCATGCACCATAGAGATGCCTTACTTCGGGTAAATAGCTTTGATAGCTTGGGTATCGAGATCGCCTTAGCAAAGATACAAAGAGCCCATCATACTTGGAAGAAGAAAGGAAGAACTTTCATTATCATTTCAAAAAAAAAAAGAGGAGAAAGAGAAAAATAACAATGCAATAACCGAGCTAAACAGCTCGGGAAAGTCTGACTATCACAGGGCACAACCACCCAACCAAAGACTTGTGAAAGACCGAGTTTACGGCACCCGGAAGCCACCAGAAGTCCAGAGAAACACCGCCTCAGGGATCTGCCTCCTCATCCTCTAGGGAGTCAGGCTCCTCTTCCTCCACTTGGTCCTCCGTCTCAGGAAACAGACCCTTCATAGTGATGCCGTCAAGGTTGAGTCCGGAGAACTTCTTTCGAACCAGCCACCGGTAAAGCTTAAACCCAAAGCGGTACGAACCCGAACCATATTCGCCTGGAGGTCGTGGAATTCCTGGGAGTCTTTAAAATCCCAGACCGCTTTCTCTCGTTCAGCCTCCACCATCTGATCAAAGTTTCGAGCCCGATTTAGAAGAGTGGACTCTAAGTCCCGCACCTGCTGCTTGAGGAGCTCCCTCTCCGCCGCCATCCTCGACGATTCCTCCCCGTAACGCGCGCTCTCTTCAGAAAGCCGGGCAATTTGAGCCTCTTGGTCATGGACGAGCAACTCTTGAGACTCGCTCCCCTTGCGAGTGTGATGGATCTCGCCCCGGATCCGGTCAAGCTCGCCTTGGAGCTTCTTGTTAGTAGCCCGCTGGTCGAGGGCGTCGACACAATGGACGCGTGTCTGGAGAGCCATGGCATGGATGGCGGAATTCACCTGCCGACAGAAGAGAAGATCAGAGGACAGCGGAGATGAGCAAAACGAGAGAAGAAAAGGGAAAGGAGTCACTTACCACCATGCAGTGGGCAGAGGCGAACGCGGCGAGGTCCCCGGGCTCCATATTTCCCCACTGAGCGACCTCATCATTAGTAATCGCCTTTTGGCTCCTCCGGCGAGCCACAAGGTAATCGTTCACCCCTTACCATTTCCCCACTGGGAACCAGGGGTAAGGGCGTGGCTGGAAGGGGTTACAGGGAGCCTCCTCCTGCTGAGGGAGCTCGTCCCCTCCGAAGTCAACCCCACTAGTTCCCTCGAGTGGGGGTGCCAGAATCTCGGGCAAAGGGGAGGATAAAACCGGCTCGGAAGACCCAAACTCAGTACCTCCTAAGGGGGAAGCCGGTTGAGGCACGTCCTCTTCGCATGGCGCCGCTGGCTGCTCGAGAGAAGACGGCGCGAATCGGCACTGAACATAATGGCTGTCAAGAAGAGCATCAGTGTTAGTCCGACAAGAATGAAATACATGCATGTGAATGTGAGTACCACACCGTTACAGAAACCATGTGACCTAAAAAGACAACCTACCCGGGCTCAAGCCGGCCTGCACGAGCTTCTCCTCAGCCAAGTAGTCCGAGCAAAGGAAGCCTAACGATGCCCAAGACAGCATCATTTTCCAAACTTCGGGGTCCTACTCGGCCCCGGGGTCCTGGATGGCGCCCCTCCAAGCAGTTGGAAAGGGCCACCCCTCAGGGTTACGGACCACAAAGTAATCCCTCTTCCAGCGGGAATCTTGTTTGGCAGCTCGTATAAGAGCTTATAGCCGCGACAGGGAGAGAGGTAGTAAAAGCGCCTCTCCAGAGGAACCCCAGGAGCAACATTTTTTATACAGAGGATAAAGACAAAAATATCGAGGTCCAGAGGAAGATAGTACTCATAACACCAAGATATAGTCCCAACCATGTTTCGAATGGCGTTGGGATGAAGCTGGTCAATGGTGATGTTAAAGTGATTTAACACCTCCACTATCAAGGGGTGTAGGGGGAGACGCAAACCAGCCTCGAGTTGTTCCTGGAAGATTACTATGTCATTGGGACCATGCTCCCAAGGGAAGTTGCCAGTAGGGAGGCTGTAAAGCAGGTCCCCAGGGAGGCGAAAGTAGCGGATTAGAGATCTGAGTCTCTCCGCTATCATCAAGGAAGGGCCAAAGGTGTCAGGCTCCCTCCCCCTAGAAGTAGACGCTATGTCACTGGAGGCCTCCCGAGCCACCGGGATCTACTCCCAGGCTCCCCCTGAGCTCGAGGGAGCATCGTCGTCCTGGCAATCGCACCTGTAGTAGGTGTGGTACGGGTACCCAGACATGGCTGACAGCGATTGGGACTCACCAGAAGAGACAGAGCAAAGCAAACTGAGGAATTCATGTAGACTAGATAAAGTGCGCGACCTCAGAATCCGAAGACAGCAAGATGGTGTGGGAGAAAGTGAGGCCCAAAGGGCCCCCCTATTTATAGTCTCCACCCTTCCAAGTTGACAGTCCGGATCAAGGCAAATCCAACGGCCTGCGGGCGCCCTGATCGCACGCCTCCTGAAAACCAAAGGTGATTGGCGGCACGTCTTCCGTAATTAAGGTAATCGCAGCCGCACGACGTTTGGAGTTAAAAGCCACCCCAGCACATTTTCAGAATCCAAAAAGACAAGAAAGTCAGAAAATCTCTTGATTCCCGCAAATGCATTTAATGTGGGCAGTCAATCAAGTTTGAATTTCGGTCAAATCAGTTCATCGCGCTTCATAAACTCCTCGCGCTAAGGCAGTGCTCTTAGCCCAAGGAGTGGGGGGCAATTGATAGAGGATGATTTGACCCAACCTATGAAACGGTGACACATGGACACTAAGTCGGCACGAGCGGCAGCTCAGCGTTGTAGCCTGGTACGACCAAGTGACGGGTCTACAAAGTAGCTCGCTACATTGTAGCTCGCGAAAGGGGTTCGCCGCAACACGAACCCCGGGCCCCCTAGGTTACCTTTGAAGAGATACTCCGAGGAAATTTTAGCTCGCGAACTAAGGTCATTAGCTCGCCCGAGCTCCCAAGCAGACGAGCCATCCCCAGGGCCAATTCTACTAAGGGTAACCCTAGAGTGTTCCAAGTTCACTATAGAATAGCTCGCGAATGAACCGCACGAGCACTCCCCAGGAAGCTTCCGATTGACAGATCGTACCAATCAGACTGCGCCATATCCCTTACTGACGGCGTAGTCCCAGTCCTTTCGACAGTCTGCATCCACGTCTCACAGCAGGCAAGGGCGTGCCTGTCACTCCGGAGACGTGTCATTCACCCGGGTGAGACGTACGCCACAACGGGTAAACTCCCTGGGGATTCTTCTTCTTCCTCATCTCAGGTACCTTCCAAGAGCCACGTGAGTGCCAGCTATGAGTGACCGGATCGCGCTACATCAAATTTAGTTTCTGATTTTTGCAAGAAAATATCAGAAATAATTCGTGCTCACCTCCCTTGTACGATCCAAAGAGTTGGATTGCAATTTTGTTGAAAACTGTGTTGCTAAACTGGCCTCATTCCAAGCTGCGCCATCTTCAGTGGAGGATGATTATGGGATTTAGTTTGGGTGTAACTACCACTTTGGGAGCTACATTTGTGGAATTTGTATCAGGTATTCTTCTTCCTCTAGTTTGGTTTCAAATCTTGTCCGTTTTTGGTGCAAGAGCGGTCATTGAAAAATGCAATTTTTCTAAAACTAGAAATTCGATTCCTGGAAGGTAAAAGAATTTTTTTGAATTTTAGTCCAACCATCCAGCATGGTTCGGTCATCCATATGATGGATTACACCTTCCTTCAGTATCATTATTCAATATGGGGTTAAATGCAACTTTTTAGTTTTACCCATTTGTCTCTAAGGTTTAGGGCATAATTGAAGATTGATCCATGTTTAGTATTTTTCATAAACACCCACTTGTTGTACCTTGGATCTAGCCCTTGCAACTAAGACAAGTTACTCCACCATTTCAGTAGTACATTAGTATCAACCTTGTTAGGATAAGCTCTCCAAGTTTATCTAGTGACCAAGAACATTCTAAACTATCATAAGTCTCATAAATGTTCAATTTAAGGGGTAACACTCGGCTTATTGTTTTCCAAGTGGTCAATCCTCTCACTTTTTGGAATTTGGTTCTGACGGCACCCAAATGTCTCATAACCTCAATGATGCAATTGTTGAGGATGCAAACCTTATTACCTAGGATTTCTAACACATCGCCATCTTTATACTCCAACGGTACTTTAGGGACTACTAGGTGTTTGTCTTCCATCATGTCTTCAAGGATGGGAGATTGGTCATTCCTTATTGTTGTCATCTCTATGTCCATGATGACAATCAGAGATTCTTAATGTAAGTTTGAGGTGGGAAGCATTGAGGATATCTACCTAAAGTATGGTAGATGGCGGTGGTGGTGGTCTCTAAGGAGATTGAGGACAAGAAAGCATAAGGTTGAAAGAGGTAAGGGCTCTAGAGAGGCAGAGCTCACACAAGGTTTTAGTAATGGATTTATGTGAAGGTCCTCAGGAGTTCTTTATTTATAGGGATCTCCTTGAGTAAAAGGAGGAAAGTTTTCCTACTTTTGGAAAGGCAATCCCAAGTTAGTGCTAACATAGGCCATATAGTGGAAAGTATATGACTGATGTACAAATACAAGGCTAAATCATGAGGCTATAAAGAGAGGTGTGTGGTCAATATTGCAAGGATGTGAGGGTTTGCAATGTGAAACTAGAATTCTATAGTGTATTTAATAGCTTTTGTTGTGGTGTGACTTCTTACGAGAATGCGTTGGGAATCTACATTATAGATGCATTATTTTGTTGTGGCATCCCTCTATACTAAGAATTTGTAATGGCAAATTAATGTCTTATGGGGAATACCTACATTAGGAACTTGGCATCGTTACAGTGTCCTTAAGCTAGTTGCTTATAGAAACTTTCTAGAGGTTCCACCTTGCAAGTAGGGTGGAACCTAATCCCATGTACTTGCAAACCCATTTTTTTCCTAGTTGAGAGTCAATGGTTCAATTGTCTAAGTCAAGTGGGTCAACCCATAATGTCATAATTAGACAACAAAAATTAGAAATAGATAAAAATACAAATATTATAGAAAATATAAAAATTTTTAGAAAAAATTTGGAGGCATCTGTAATATTGTACATTCACCATATTAAAAAAAATTGTGAAAGCAAGAGTTATATTTATATTAATGATGTAATATTATAAATTGCCAACAACATTTTACAAACAACTTTTTTAATTAAATGAAAATAACTCCACCAATACACTATGCTACAATTAATTGTCTTTGCTACAATGGTTTTTCACATGGAAACAAATTATTATTATTGTTGTTGTTGTTATCCAAAATTACCAAGTGCAATGCATTTATACATTTAGGGCTTGTTCGTTTGCTCTGAAGTCTGACATCTGAAAGTGTAATAATTACATTAAGAGGTATATTGGTATTGATGAACTTTTCTTTCCTTTGAATTTTGAATGCGGGGAATGTTGTTATAAATTATGAATTTTGAAAACTATCAAATATCCATTTTGACCCCATATATGAGAGTTTTTGTTTGTCTTTTTGGGGGTATCATTAGAAAACAAAAAATTGTATGATTGCACTTTAAGAGATAAGAGATAAGAGGAAATGAACAACCGATTTTCTCTTTAAGTTAAAAGATTCCTCATAAGAGATAAGAGTTAAGAGGAAATGAATAGGCCCTTACTCATATCAGAAAAAAAAAAGTGGGCATTACTTTGGAAGCTTTTTGTTGTTTATTGCAACATATTAAAGTATTGTGAAATCTCCTACAACAAACACGTACCCTTGATTCATAAGTCATGACTATGTGCAATCAAGGGTGCAACTTGAGTGGACTTGGGTTAAGCATTTAACAAAAATTGAATGGGTCGGACTTAAAAGCTTGAGCCTAAAGCAATGTAAAATACTAACTTGAGCCAACCCAAGTTGCACCTCAAGGTGTACGATGTAAGTTGGGCGAGCTATGCGGAATTTAAGCTCAACTGAAGCCAACCCTTATAATTGGGTTTAAAGCCTAAATCTGGACTTAACTTGAGGTCAATACCCATTTGTCCAACCCAAGTCCAACCCATACTAAAATTTGATTCACTTGAATTGGGTTCACGCTTGGGTCAAGTTTACGTTGGGTCAATCATCCCACACTAAAATATGACATAAATGTACTTATTTATTTATGCATGTATGTAATCAAATATGCATCTTTATATGCACACTTGTATGTATATACAAGGATCAAAGTATTAGTATCGAGTATCGAGTATCGTATCAAACAACTTAGGGCCCATTTGGCAAGTCTTTTTTGCACGGTTTGCCGTCTGTTTAGAAGCCCGATAGACTGATTTTCGATCTTTTCCCGTTTGGTTCACAGTAGATTTAGCTGCCAAAAGCTGATGCATCGAGAAGACACGAGAAGCCCATTTTGGGCTGATTTCATGAATCTCCAATCATAGCTTCCGAGCTTTTACGCCCTCTCAGGGCTTCCTCATACGTGTGCAAATGCTCACACGCACACCAAAATGAACAATAGCCTCTCAACAAATTCCCCAAAACCCTCGACCACTCGTACACCCTCACATGCACCCACTCTCTCATGCCACAACTCTCGCAGGTTCCTCTTCTCCTTCTCCTCTACTTCCTCCTCCTCCTCCTCCCCTTTCTTCTTCTTCTTTTCGCCATTGTTGTCCCTTCCTTTTACCTCCCTTGCTTCCTCTCTCTTCTACCGCCGCTTCCACCACATCCTATTCCACTGATTTTTCAATTTTTTATAGGAGATTACAAATCATTCAGCACTCGGTTTTCTCATGGCGGTGATCGTCTGTCGGTCAGTTTGTGGTTTGTGTATGTACAACTCACATCACCATTTGGATTGTTAGTTTTTTTTTTGTTTCATCTTTTGTGGCTTGATATGGATTAAAGTGAGCAGATCAATTCCATTTTCAAACTGTTTTTTGTTTGTGTTCTATATGGATTAATTTGAATGCATCCTTCCATTTTGTTGTGTTATGTATGGATTAATGTGAACACATCTGTTCCATTTTGTTGTGCTATGTATGGATTAAAGCAAATATGGTAGTGTGGTTTGTGGTTTGATATGGGAACCACTGTTTTTTTGTGTTTATACTCATCTGTATTGTTCTAAAAAATGAATGTCGACCTATGAGCTTGTGTATGTATCCTAAGAGCCTTGTCCCAACAATCCAAATGCAAAATCACTGATACCTGAGTAATTGTCATTTGGGCCATTGTGACCCAACCATGATGGGCCAAGTGTCAAATATGCACTAAGTAGCCCACATCACTAATGTGCATATCCGAGCAATGCCAATTGGTCTTCGGACTGATATGGTCTTTCAACAGCTCAATGAATAATCACTATTACCAAACAGTCTTTGGGCTGCTTAGATCTTGAGTCAAAAGCTCAATGTGTCTTTTGACTGCCAGAGCTACCAGAAGATCTTCCTAGAAAGACTTGCCAAACGGGCCCTTAGTTATGGATATAAATACAAATACACTTTAGAAATGCGTGGATACAAATGAAATATATGGAAACACTTGGATATGCTAGGCAAATACTTACAAATCACATAAATATAGTTAGACCTGTTAATGGGCCAAGCTCGGGCTTGGCTTTTGCCAAAATTTGAATGGGGCCTAGTGCGAAGCCCAAGCCTGACACAGTGTAAGTTAGGCTTGAAGCCCGACCCATGAATACCTATGAATAAGGTATAAACACATGAGAAATAAACACTTTAACAAGTTGTATGAAGAGAGAAACATTACAATCAACAATACTAGGACTCTAGAGCATTGACACATCATACAATACCACTCTATTTCGATTTTTATACTTGTACTTTTCAATTATCATTCTATTTCGATAATAAATATGTTATCATGTTTAACAAATAATTGTTTTATTTTACGTATACTTGTAAAATAAATCATATAAATCATTTAAAGCAGATAAAATAAATTATTTTATAGTTTTTTGGGGAAAACTAAATCTTACATTATGCATTTTAGTTTTTGTAAGTATAATTTTATATTTTCTATTAATTTTGTTGAAAAAATTATTTATTTAGTTTTTATATAATAATTTTATTTTTTCCAAATAATAAATTTGTTTTCATTTTTAACATATAATTACATGTAAAATAAAACATATAAATCATTCAAGGTAGATCAAATATATTATTTTTATAATTTATAGTTTATATTAACATTTTGGGGAAAGCTAAATTTTAAATTATTTGTTCTATTTTTTTTAATTCTAATTTTTAATTTTTATTAAAATTGAAAGACAATCCAAAAGCAATCAATACGTAATTTTGTCAAACTAAGGGCCCGGTTGGCTTGTCTTTCCATAGGGTCTTTCGGCTATTTACAAGCCAAGCAAACCGATTTTCGGTCTATTCCCATTTGGTTCACGGAAGATCTAATCGTCAAAAGCCGGAGCACTGAAAAGACACGAAAAGCCCATTTTGAGCTGTTTTTGGGAAGTTCCAAATGAAGCTTTTCGTGTCTTTCGCATTTTATTCTCACACAGAAAGACACAGAAAGACGTGCATATGCCAAACTAGTTTCGGGCTGCTTAGATTTTCATGCAAAAGCTCAATGAGTTTTTTGACTGTCAGAAGTACGAAAAGATCTTCCCAAAAAGATTTGCCAAATGGGCCCTAAGTATTAATGCATATGGGACCATATCCACCTGTATACATGACGTACCATATCCATGGATATAAAACGACACTAACTAGGCATAATATGCCGATACACATGACTCATGAGATACAATACCTATTCGTGACGTATCCTATATCCATGATCCCATGATCGTGGATATGGATGATTGATATTAGGTCTGGCCAGATTTGCACTGCTCTTGACTACTAATGGCTAGGTCTCGGCTCAAACTAAAAATTAAAGAAAGCCTACTTTTAGCCCCGGCCCCAGCCCGAGGACCGAAAACCCAAGCCTGTAAAATTGCGGGATGGATCGCTCCGGGCTCGGCTTGGCCCCCCTCTCCTCTCCACCAAGTTGCACCCCTACCATGGCGCAAGCAACATGGAAATTTCCTCTTTTGGGTCTGGTTTATGCTCAAACTTCAACACTAGCAGTAGGGCATTTTAGTCATTATGCAGAAGCCAATAAAATGTGTCTTGGGCAATTTATATAAGGCAAGAAGAAACAACAGGGGAGACCGTGGACGAGAATCTGCAGTTCGAGCGGCTGAGCGAGCACCGAGGTGAGCTTCTCTTCCTCCTCTATTATGGCTCTGCGGTATTCTTCTATAGTGTTGTCTCTTCTCATGTTTGTTTCGCTCTTCATGGAAAACCCTAGTTCTCGTTAATTTTGTTTTTGTTTTTATGCCATTTTAGATCCGATCATCTCATCCATGTAAACAAGAGACTACTTTTGCAAATTTTTAAGATTTTTGGTCCCTTTCTTCAATGTGGAAACTGATTCAGTTCTGCAAATTGTGTATTTTCTGTAATATATTTTAGTTTATTTTTTCGCCATTGATGTGGTTGCTTTAGTCTGTTGGTTCTGCAGTTTTTTCTTCTATCTTCTCTCTCTCTCTCTCTCTCTCTAACTTTTAATACTTTTGTTTATTCTGAACTTCTTTATATGCTCATTTCCCTGTTACTAAGGATTCAAAAATGTGTTCACAAATTATTTTTTGTTAATCCATTTAATCCTATTAGCCTTGGCTGTGGAATTTGTGGTTCTGTCTGTAATTTGAGGTATTATTTTTTTGTCTGATGGTGTATTTTTTTTATCTATATTTTCAGGCACTATTTAAAAAATCCATAAAAGTTCTTTTTTTTTTTTTTCATTTGAATGTTAAGATGCCAACGTTTATGGCTCCTTGGTAACCCATTTGACTTGATGTTAACACGACGTAGTGTTTGCTATCACTACTTTTCTTGTTTTCTTTTTCTTTATTTTTGATGCATAAACAGCATGGTAGGATTTATACTAAGAAACTCCTGGATGTTTGATTGCATCTTGACTTTGATTTTCAGGTAGAAATTAGCAAATGTTTCTAAGACAAAAACTGATTAAGTTGTAACTTTGAGAACATTATGAGTGGTGCTCCCAAAAGATTGCATGAGGATGGAAGCCATCCTACTAATTCCAAACACCCACTTGAAGATAGCACCGTTTTTTCTAATTCCTCAGGGAAACTAACACAGTCAATTGCCAATGAATATCATCCACCCTTTGAACCAGGCCCAGATGGGCGGTTGGCAAAAGTCCCCCGGATTGAATCCTGTGAAGCAGATAAAAGATCACCTATTCTTCCAATTTATAGGATGCCGTCATCCTCTAATGAATCAGCTATGGACCATTCACTCACTTCAGAGAACAGGATGGAATCTAGAGACTCCAAGGACAACAGAGATTCCAAGGTTGAGAACAGAGATATTAAGGCAGAAGGAAGGGAATCATACACCGAAGGAAGGGTGGATTTTCAATCTTCCAAAGGTGAAAAAGATGTAAGGATAGAAGGTAGAGGAGATGATAATAAAGAATCAAAACATGATAGGGAAGCTCATGCAGGTTTTAAGGGTGAAATTAAGATTGAAAAGGATAGTTTCACTGCAGGAAGTTCTCACTTGATTTGGAAAGAACCTAAGGAACACCATAGAGTAAAAAGACATCCTGAAGCACTAGATGATGGTTTAGATCCATGGCGTATGTCACGGACTAATCTTCATGGTCCAAATGAGATCAGAAAAGAAGCTTTAACAAATGAAGAGCGGGATTATTTAGAAACACATGACACTGTTGGGGAGAACAAGGTTGATCTGAAATCTGAGGAAAAATTCAAAGAGAAGGAAAGGAAAAGAAAGGATGAAAAACACAGAGATTGGGGAGAAAGGGACAAGGACAGAAATGATCGTCGAAACAACTTGCAAGTAGGTAATGGTGGTAGTGAACGGCCAACAAGAGAAGAAAGAGAAACAGAGAGGTGGGAGAGGGAGAGAAAGGATATTCCAAAAGACAAGGAGCGACCAAAGGAGAGGGAAAAAGATCATATTAAGAGGGAAACATTGAATGGAGCTGAGAAGGAGGGCTTGCACAATGAGAAGGATTTGATGGATGGATCCATCAAAATACCTGAACAAGAAAATCCAGTACTAGAACAGAAAAGACACAAAGAATTTGATGGCTGGAAAGGTGCTGATAGGGATGCTAAAGAAAGGAGAAAAGAAAGGGAGGCAGATGTAGAAGGAGATAGGCATGAAAAGCGCACTAGGTGTTATGATAAGGAACCAGATGATGGGTGCATGGAGGGTGATGGAGGTACTGAAAGAGAAAGAGAAGTTTTTGGTTATGGTGTCCAACAGCGTAAGAGAATGCTTCGGCCAAGGGGTACAACACAAGCAGCTAATCGAGAACCTCGCTTTCGATCTCGTTCTCGGGATAATGAAGGGTATGTTCTAACATTTACCATGTTTCTAGGTTTTTGTTTTATTGAAAGCATATTTGTTATTCTAATGTATTATTGCTTGTTATACATGCATTGTCACTTTTTCAAACAATAATTATATATGCTTTATCTAGATTAATGTTTTATATTAACCACACATGATACATCAATGTATGGAAAACCGAATCTTCCCAATCTTATGTTCTGTTATCATGCTGGTTGGATTTGTGATAATGTTTTAGGCAGAGATTTTCTTGTAATTAGAGCTTGCCATTAGAAAGTGCGGACTGGTGATTAAGTTAAAATTGTACAATATGAATTTGAAAGATTATGATAACAGTTCACCCCAATCAAATGAAATTCCATTTGTACAAAGATATTACTTTGCCTTTTCTTTTTTTTTTTGGTTGTGGGGGCTGAGGCAGGGTTTTGCCCAGAGTTGTACATGCTTGTATCAATGATGCTTGGTAAACATAAAATTTATCTTTTTGCCACCAATAAAGAAGTTATAAATTGTACTCTTCATGTGGGAGTTCTGCTAAGTTGTATTTGGTTCATTTATGGATTTAAGAGGTGTTACAGACACCTGCATTTTGTTCATCTTCATTGCCATTACTTTCATTAATTCTCTTAATGAAAGTTTCAGTTATTGATGAAAAAATCTTCACTTTCTTAATCAAAGCAACAATAGTCTTCACTGCTGATGAAAAAAAAAAACTCCACTTACTGAGCAAAGAAATTTACCTTGGCTAGTTATACCAGCTTTTAGTCTAAGGCAAGAAAAATGAATTCTAGCAATAAATTTGTTTTTGTGTCAGAAATCTTCCTTCTTGTTCTTGTTCTTCTAACTACCATCTAGTAAATAATACAAGATGGGATACCTCCAAAATTGTCATATTAACACCTCCTAAATGAAGCAATCTTCCCTACTAGCCATAAACAACCATAGTTTTCAAGGCGCCAAGGCGAGGCTAGGCGACTGGGGGGTGCCTTTTTGCCTAGTCGCCTGGGCGGGTGCCTAGGCAACGCCTAGGCGATGGATTTTTTTATGTTAAAAACATAGATCCTAGGGTAGTTTCCTAGGTACCATAACCATATTTCCTTAATAATTATTCATGATATTCATAAGAAAAGTATAAATTTCATATTAAAGTATAGAAAATCAACATATTCATGAGAAGAAAAGGAAGAAGGGAAATAAAATTCAAAAAATATAGGGGCTGAACCCTTATTTTTGTTATAGGAAAAGAAGAAAATAAAAAGTATTGGTAGTAGTAGAAGAAGAAGAAGAAGAATATATGGAAGAGGAAAATATGCTCTGATTAGATAAAATTTTAAGTTCTTCCTTACTTCTTGGTTCAGGTTTTTAAGTCTTTGAGGGTTCAATACAGAATTTAGCAGTGTTTGTGTTGATTAAACCCTAATAAATAAGAAAATAATAAAAATAAATTAGTATATAAACACTCAAAATGATTATTTTAGTTTAATAATGTCTATTTTATCATTATAATCTCAAAAAGAATGAATAAAAAAGTATTTTATAGTAGGAAGTAGAAAACTGCTTGGCGATTAGGCGAGGCGAGCCTCAAAGGGAGCCTTGTCGCCTAGGCGCCCGCCTTGACAACTATGTAAACAACCTTACCATTCTCAGGCTTACTGTTCTTGTAAAGATATTGGCTAATTCTTATATAATGTCACAACCTCCAGAATATTGCTTGACATTTATTCTCATTCTCAATCATGGTTGCCTTGTGGAAAATGTTGGATACGAATGAATGAAATATCCTATGGGTGCTGTGCAAAGTTGATGCTAGTCTGCTTAGGTGAAACTTTGGTGTCTATTTTGATAGTTAAAAACATGCTAGACTAGAGTTATCAAGTATGCGTGAACACCCTGACATGGTTTTCAACCTTGCAGTCCTTTTCCTTTGTAACTTAAAAATCACATTTTATTCTTCCTATTAGTATATTTTTAACTTTCTTTGCATGCTCTTCAAATTCATAACTCATTGTAACTAAACTGGTCGCACTTGATTCATGTCATTAGAATGTTTCTTATGAAAGAACATGCATACATTTTTTTTCTAAAAGGTAAAGTATAATGTATTAATATCAAAATGATTCTGTACAAGGATTTTCTACATCAGCCACAGGGCATCTAAGAGCTCCTAAAAAAGTCTCTAGACAAAAGAATGGCTGAACTCCCCAGAAAAGCTCTACGAGAGGAGAGCCAACCCTCTCACCACCAGATACATTCCTGTAAAAAGACTTCACTGAGAGGACATCTAAGTGCTGCTACATTCAAATCTGGTGTCTTGCTCTATGGTGTTACACCTTTTCTGGTGTACCAAGGATGGCAAATCAGCAATTTGATTTCAACTCCTAACCATTGAAACTTCTCCTAAAGATAGGAGTCTACACTAGAAGCCCCCTCTCCACATCATAGAATTCAGCCACTGTACCTTTTTTTTTCCTGCTTGCTGAGAATAGGGAATAACTCACTCACTAAGAGGAGAGTTGGTACACCACAGGTCTCTCCAGAACTTCACCTTATTGCCCATGCCAATTTCGTACTTGATTCCTTTAGTGAATTGGGGGTAGGCCTTACAGATACCCTCTCCACACACTATAAAATGTGAGACTCTTCTGCCTTCCTTTCATTTCTATGGCATCCATACTTTTTCAACAATTAGATTTCTCCAGTCCTTATGATTCTGACAAGAAATGCAAAAGTGACTTTCCAAGAAGAGAGATGCAATGTTCAGAGAACCTGATCAGGCATAAAACCGAAGAAGGGAGAGGTTCACGGGTCGGAGGTTCAACCGGGGTCGAACCGTGATGACATGGCATATATGTATATATACTATGGGTTATATAAATACTATATATAATATCGTATTTATATTATTGCCTTACCTTTGCTGGAACCCCTTTTATTCTCTGATTCAGTTAATAAAATTACCTTACCTTTTTCAAAAAAAAGTACTATATATAATATATTTTACTACTTTTAATATACTTAAATATGGTGGATGGATGGAAAGTTCCTTAATTTTTAAAGCAAATGACCAGGGTTCAAGTTTCATAATTTGCATTTTCTTTAAAATATGAGTGTAATAAAGTGATATATACAATAAGAGTCATTAAATAACACAAGTAAAGAGGTGGGCTAGTAGTAGTAAAGTAATATATAAAAATAAGAGGTCATGGGTTCAAGTCTTCTCAAACTCATTTTAAAATTTCAAGTACTTAATGGCTGGTGGTTTCGTGAAACCAGCAACGGGTTATCGGTTTTCCGGTTAAACTGCTGGGTCAGCTAGTTTTCACTAGTTTTTTAGTAAATACGGTTATTGGGGTGTGACCGAAATGGTTAGGGCCCTGAGTCACGATTCAACTGGTCTGACTGGCCAGTCCGGTCTGGTTTTCTAAACACTTGAGAGATGTTGGACTGCTTCACCTTTCTTATGCCAAGACCCCCTAAGCCTAGCAGTTGGCAAACCTGGTCCAACTTAACCAAATGAATTTTGGAGGAGTCCTTCCAACTCGGCCAAAAAAACTCCCTCATGGTTTTTTTCCAATCTTTTAGCCACAACTACTAGAATGGGAAACATTGACATATAATAAGCAGGAAGGCTTGCAAAGACACTTTTAATAAGGACAAACACCTTTAGATGGATACTTTGCTTTCCATGAAGCCAATTTCCTTTCCATCCTCTCAACCACAGGATCCAAAATGCTTTTGGAAGTGCACTTGGCCCCTAATGACATTATCAAGTACTTAAGACGGCAATTTCCTTCCATGAAGCCAATTTCTTTTCCATCCTCTCTACCACAGGATCCAAAATCTTTTGGAATTGCACTTGGCCCTAATGACATTATCAAGTACTTAAGACGACAGGAAACCAATGCCACAACCGAACTCCTTGGCCAGAGAGTCTAAGTTAGCAACATTTCCAATTGGAAGAAGTTCACTTTTGGCTAGATTAACTTTCAGCCTAAACACAACTTCAAACCAATAGAGAAGGAATCTGAGGTGCTGCACTTGCTCTGCCTTAGCATCACAAAAGAAGAGGGTATTATCAACAAATTGGAACAAAGAGATCTTCCTTCCACCATTTCTTACATCAAAGCCTTCTGTTAGACCTTCATCAGAAGCTTTGGTTGTCATTCTACCCAAACTTCCCATCACAATAAGAAAGAGAAGGGGTAGCAACAAACCTCTAGAGATAGGAAAGTTACCCCTAGCTGGGACATTGACTAAAACCAAGAGTCTTGGATTGAAGATGCAAACCTTCATCCAATTCCTCCATTCTTGCCCAAACTACATCGTTTTAACAAGTAGTCCAAGAAATCCCAGTTGATGTGATCATAAGCCTTTTCTAGGTCCACCTTGCATGCAATATCTGTCTTGTTGCTTCTCAATCTTGAACCAATGCACTGGTGATAAGAATTCCTTGGATGTGCCAATTGTGGACAAAAGAAGCTTTCTGTTGTGAAATTAGAAAACTCATAACCTTTCTCAATGTTAAGTCTAATAGCTTCACAATAATTTTATATACACTTCCAATCAGGCTGATCAGCTTGATATCCTTGAGGTGTTCTGCCTCATCCTTCTTTGGAATTAGAGAGATGAAGGTAGCATTAAGGCTTCTTCACAGGGTGGTCAATTCATGGAACTCCTCAATTACCTTTATTAAATATTCTTTAATAAATTCCCAGCACTTCTTATAGAACAAGATGGTAAAACCATCGGGCTTGGAGTTGATGAAGATGGAAGTAACCAGCTGGTTTTCGAAATCTGTCTGGAAAAACTTGGAGTTGATGAAGATGAATTAAGTTCTGTTCCAGTGACTTCTAAGACTCGTGGGAGCTCAAATAAATCTCACATTGTGCATGTCACTAAGGTGTTTTTGTGGCTAACAAGTACAAAATTTTGTATAAAAGAAGGGAAGCAAAGCAAAGAGTTTCTGGCCGTGGGGCTCATGATGGAGAGGAGGTTGTCCAGTTTAGCTTTGGCTGTAAGAATAGGTAGGTGATGGGTTCGCTTGTAGGGGAGGTGGAGACAGTTTCGGAGGAGAAGAATAGGGAAGGTGGCAGTGAAGTTGAAAAAAGAATTTTTGAGGTGTCCTCAGAGGGACGGGGGAAGGAAAAAGGTTGTATAGAGATCGAAAAGTTGGTTGACAGGGATGTCAAGGTTGACAAATCCTTAGGCTTGTTTTTCTTAGGAGTTGAGGTTTTTCCTAGGAGAGCTTTTGAAAAGTTTGAGTGGAACAATAGGGAAGAAAGGCTAAAGAAAGTCCTTGTTGAAGAAGGGGAAATTTGGAATGAGGGTGGACAAGAGTAGTTACTTGACGGGGAGGATTGACATTGGAGTTTAGTAGGGGGTGGGGTTGTGAGACTTGATTTTGGGGAAGACTTTTTTGTTTGTGTCCGGTTTGGCCTGTTTGTCCAAAGCAGAGTATGTTTTGTGAGTATTTATTTTTCGAAATGGGGAGAGGGTGCCAGGTATGTAGTAGGTGGCAGTCCTTTGGCTTTTTTTTTGGTGGTGGTTTCCTAGCACCCAATTGTGGTTGTATGTTGTCTTCTTTTATTTTTTAATAAAAAAATTCTTTTACTATAGAAAAAGGGATCATACTAGTGTTTTAAAAGCGTGGGAAGGGCCTGGAGGCGTACGTCGCGCCTCCAAGCGAGGCGCTCCCAAAACGCTCTGAGGCGTATGCCAGAGGCACTGACACCTCTGAGGCGTACGCCTCATGCACATCTGATGTAAAAAGACAGAAAAAAAAGAAAAAAGAAAGGGAAGGGAAAGAAAAAGAAAGAGAAGAAAAAAGGAGAAAAGGAAAGGAAAGGAAAGGGAAGAAGAGATAAGGGGAAAGAAAGTGGTTTGCCCCCTGCCCCTTCGGCCCGCCCCCTTTTCAATGCAGCCCTATTTGTTTTTTTTTGAGTTAGGGGGGTCTTGCTTCGCTCACTCGCCTCCGCTTCGACAAGACCCCCCCCCCCCCCTTTCAACTAATGTTATGCATTTTTATTCTTCTTAATATAAAAGATTTTTATTAAAATAAAGAAAAAATGAGATCCCCCTTCCTCTTCATCCTCCTCCTAACCCTCCTCCCCTTAAGGAGGCTTATGCCTCTTGCATTCTGAACTACGCCTCACGTCTCTAGGTAGTGGAATGCCTCGCGTCACGCCTCCGCGTTTTAAAACATTGGCTCAGACGCTTTGTCATCTTCCATAACCCTCACAGGATAAGGGTTCTCTGTACTGTGTTGTGCACCACTATTATGATATGTGGTCCCATTACTCTTCCTACTTGGACAATGATAGGGTTGTATCTAGTGATAAAAAAATTATGAGGTTCTATCTCTCTGTTTTTTCTTCTAGCTTAACAATCTTTGATATGTTTTTGATAAGGAAAAAGGAAAACCCTCAAGTGGAAAATGGTTTTTGTGGTTCTTTTTCACTGTCAAAATTACTAATTGTGGTTCTCCTTAGTTACCAATTTAAGTGGCTTGTAAGACATTGTCACAGTATCTTCTAATCCTTTATGGCTTTTTACTCATTATTATATGTTAACTGTCATATATACTTGATTATGCATTTTGTTTGGACCTGCAAGATTACATTATAAACAAAAATAAAAGTAACGTGGTGGTGTTAAGATTGTCTTTGTTTAACACTTGTTAGTCAGGGATTTGAATAAAGCAACATTTGTTTAGTCTACAGTGGTTAGGAGTTGGTAATTTGAGAACATGCTATGCAGTTTTTTGAACAGTTTTCTCTTTTTATGATGGTATATGCTTTTGATATATTCTTGTGGCTTAAACCATGCTAATTATTTCTTTTTCTTTATTTGCAGATCTCAAGGTCAGCCATGATATTCTTATATTTGTTGATAATTTATTCAAGTTGCAGCCAGTGAGAACATCTTTTGACTGTGCATAGCAGCCTTTTCTTATTCCATTGACTTGGCCTAGTTTTTTCCATATATTGATGTCTTTATGTTAATTCTATTTTATTTGTACTTCAAGATGATTATCGTTGGTAGAAGTATTTCGTTGTAAGATTTTGAAATTTGAAGTCTTCTAGTCAATATTGTTGATTTATAGTTATTAGGAGGCTGTTTATTCATAACTAGACCTGTTCACGAGTGGCCTGTTGGGCCCAACTTTACACTGTTTTGGACTTGGGCATTGGGCCGGGCCTATTCAAATTTTGTCAAAAGCCTAGCCCATAATAAGTCTATTCTTACAAATGTGTGCAGAGAAAGGCACCTAGATCAGATGGTTTCACTTTGGCTTCTTCAGGGGTTTTGGGAAATTATAAAAGTTGATCTAAAGGAAGCATTTGAAGAATTCTATGATAGTGACATTATTATGTAGGGACCAATGGAACTTTTGTGGCTTTGATCCCTACGAACCTTGAAGTGGCCCATTCCAAAGACTTCAGAGCAATCAATTTGGTTGGAGGTTTCTACAAAATAATTTCCAAGATCCTGTTCATAAGGTTTAAGGACATGTTGCCTTCCATCATCTCCCAATCTCAAGGGCCATTTGTACAAGGAAGGCAAATTATTGACAAAATATTGGTGGCCAATGAATGTGTACAAGACACAAAGAGAAGGGGGAAGAAAGGTTTGATGTGTAAGCTAGAGTGCTAGACCTAGAAGAAGCCTATGATATGGTAGATTGGTCTTTTTGGGATTTGGCCTTAGAGAGGTGGCTTTGGTGAGAAATGGAAGAAATGTGTAATGGGGTGCCTAAAATCATGCCAGTACTTGATTATGGTGAAGGGGACTTAGATAAGGGGACCCCCCTTTTACCTTTTCCCTTCACCAGTATTAGTAATGTTTTTAGTAGAAGATCTCTAGAGCGGATAGACTAGAGTTGGTATTTGGGTGGAGGATAGGGAAGGAGAATGCTATTTCTCACATTTGGAGTTCATTGACAATATCCTATGTTTTTGTGAAGATAGAAGTGTGGAAGGAGCAGAATCTACATTGCTTTATCAGGTGTTTTTAAGGATTGCCAAATTTAAGAATTGCTGTATAGTGGGAGTCAACACTGAAGAGACAATAGTGGGAAGATATGTTAATGGATAGGTGTGCGAGGGGAGAGTGTCCTGTGAAATACCTAGATTTACCTTTGGGAGGAAAATCCTTAAGCCTACAACTTTTAGAATCCAAACGTGGATAGATTCTGAAGCTTCAATTGGAAAATGAACTATATTTCTTTGCGGGGGTAGTATTACTTTGACAACTCTATCGTTGTTAATCTACCTGTTTGTTTCCTGTAAGTATTTAAAATCCTGATCATGGTTGTGAGAAGATTATGAGGGATTTTCTTTGGGAGCCTGGGAAATTCCAAATAGCAAAGACAAAAGGATAGGAGATTAGTAAGTGTAAGACAGTCTCACAATTCACTTTGCAAAGGACACATATTAGGAGAGATGCACTAATTCAGAATTTTCTTTTGAAGATTATACCAAGTGATGATTTTCTCATGTACCACCTCCTAGATCACATTTCTTTTGGGGGCTGGTTCCACGGGGAACATGGTGTAAAATATGTTGAGGTAGGCAGTGAATGATATCCTACAACTGACCAGATGACATTGCAAATCTGTAAACCATTCTTGTTACAAATTAATAGAACTCCTTGATTGTTACTAATAATAAAATAATGTGGATGTGCACGACTTGTAATTTGTCCTTCGTTTCTTATGACTATCATGTACTGTATAAAATGCTTTTTTTCAATGGAGTAGCTATAAGACAAAGGAGGTTTAATGTGATGAACGTTGCATTGATTACAAACTATATCCCCCCAGTATTCATAAAAAAACTATGTCCCCCAGTAAACACATAGAGACATAAATAGCAGTGTTAATAATGGTATGAGGCGATTACTAGTCATTTGTGGCCTCTCTATCTCTAGTCAATGCAATGGCTAATTGGTATTTAGTCTTTGACTAGTCAAATAATCAACAGAAAAATTTATGTTCTAAATTTAACATATTGATGCAATCTCTAAATTACTATAAACTGCAAATATCCAATAATAGAATGATATAGAACATTTAATTTATAGTTTCTGTTTTGTAAACATAAAAAAGAAAGGCCAGGTGCTAGGGAGTTAAAGCCTCTGTTTTTGAAAGAAGAGTTTGACCTTGACCATTTGATTCGCCCATTGTTTGTGCATGTGGAAATCTTGTACCAGTACAATACAAATTGTGAGAAAATTTAAAAGAACCTGGCTACTGTCTTCTTTTATCTTATGCCTTTATTTGTATTTTATACACCATCAAACAACCATATGCCATCACAATTACTTGAGTAGAATGCATATAACAAAATCAAAGCATTTATTGTATTATTTCAAATAATTAGAGATAAAATCATAAAAACAATCAAATAGGATTTTAAAGTAAGATTGTGGTTGACTACATTGACTAGTTAATGCTTTCTCATCCTAGGTGACTGTGTCATGAGTATCGACTGACTAGTTTGTGGTTTAGTCAATCTGGCCGTCAACTGACTAGTAAATGCTTTGTGGACATTGATAAATAGATAGGAAATGATTCCTTGTAGATCTCTTAAATTATTTAAACTTCATTTAGAAATTCTCTTAGTTATTCAAAAGTGGAACATTTAACATTTTGGGATATTGAAACTATATATGCAGATAGTAGTGTGGTTTCCCCTTACCCCTTTTCCTTTTGGTGGTAGAGGTTCTGAGTAGATTGATTTCTAGGTCTAGCCAGTTGCATCTCTTTAAAGGATGGGAGGTGGAAACACTGGGAAGGAATAGTGTGGTGGTATCCCATCTCCAGTTTGTAGATGACATCTTGATCTTTTGTGAGGGGGAAAATACTAATGGGGTAGAAGTCTTGAAGCTAGTGGGTTAGCCTCTTTGAAAGAATGTCTAACTTAAGAAACAATGGGAATAAGAGTGCGGTGGTGGGTATAAATGTTATCGAAGAGGAGTTGTGTTCATTTGTGGAGATCTTGGGGTGTGAGAGAGGTGTGTGGCCTTTAAAATATTTAGGTTTACCTCTTGGTGGCAATCCGAGGTCTATCAGCTTTTGGAACCCTGTGGTGGAGAGAATTGAGAAAATGCTTGCTGGTTGGAAAAGGAATTACATCTCTTTAGGGGGGAGAATTAGTTTGATCAAATCCACCTTGGCTAACCTCCCTGTCTATTACATGCCTGTTTTTAGTATGCCTCAAGCAATTGTAAAGTGAATAGAAAAATTGAGGAGAGACTTCTTGTGGGAGCCTGGAGATAGAAGAGAAGATCATTTGGTTAGGTGGGAGAAGGTGGTCAAAAGGAAGGAGGAGGGTGGGTGGTCTGGGAAACATTAGGAAGGAAAACACTGCACTTTTAAGCAAGTGCTTGTGGTGTTTCCCCCTGGAGAATGGCAGATTGTGGCATAAAGTGGTCTCGAGCTAACAATGCTGGTATTCATGGGCTTTCTAGGAATGGCTGGGATGCTGGTATTCTGCATAGAGTTGACAATGCTACATTGCAGAAAGCAGTGCGTGGTATTCATCCTCGAGTCCTTGAGCACATCAGGTATGACTTGGTCTCTGGTTTTAGGATCAAATTTTGGGAAGATGGGTGGGTTGGGGATCTTCCCTTGAAAGTGGTATTCCCTTCATTGTATGCTCTCTCAAGCCTTGAAGATAATCCCGTTTCTAATTTCTTTGGGTCTTCTTCTTCCCCTTGGGAGGGTTGGAACTTAGGGTTTGTGAGAAACCTTAGAGAATCTGAAATTCTTGTTGTGTTTAACCTTTTGAATATCTTGGATAACTTGGTTTTTGATGAGTCTAGGGAAGATAAACGAGTGTGGAATCTCAGTCCCTTTGGATCTATCACTTGTAAATATTTTTTCTCTTCACTAGTGGCCTCTCCCCCTCCCCATCCTTTCTCTATTAAAGAAGTCTGGTGTGCCCCTGTCCCCCCAAAAGTCGGTGCTTTTTACTGGGAAGCTTATCATGAGAACATCAACATGGGTGATCTGTTGCAAAAGAAAAGGCCAAATTGGTGTTTGCTCCCAATTGGTGCATTTTGTGTAAGTTGAATGGTGAGAGTGCTATCCATCTCCTTATTTCCCGCCCTTTTGCTTGTATTTGTGATTGGTTCTGCTCTCTATTTGGTTGCAGGTAGAGCCCTCCCGTTAGTTTGGAATTGGAAGTGCATGAGAGCAGAAATTGTGTGGACTGTGTGGGAAGAAAGGAACTTGAGAATTTTTGGGGATAAAGAAAGAAACTTAAGAATTTTTGGGGATAAAGAAAGAAACAAGGAAGTAATCTTGGAGACTATTACTGTTAGAGTTGCTCATTGGGTGAGGACTTTGAAGCTTTTCTCTGATTTTTCAGTGGAGGATTTTTTCCGAAACTGGAGGTCGATTGTTTTTTCTTCTAGGAATCAAAAGGTCTTGGAGGTTTGGTCTCTCCCAAGTGAAGGCTGGATGAAACTTAACTTTGATGGAAGTAGTTTTGGTAATGCATGTCACTCCAGAATTGGATTAATTTGGGATGGGAATGGGATCATTTGTGGCTTGTTTTTGGGGCCTATTGGGCAGGATGACTCTGTGAGAGCTGAGCTCTTGGCGGCTATTGTTGCGGTGCAAAAGGCCAAGGAAATGGGGATTGCAAGATTAATAGAAGGAGATTCTAAAATAGTCATTGGATGGCTTAAAAAAAGAGAAGGGGTATTATGGCAATTCAGAAATGATCTCAGACGGTTGAAGCTGCTGTCAAGACATATGCAAGTCCAGTTAAGATGGGTGAGGAGGTCTGCTAATGGTTTGGTGGATGGCTTGTCTAAACAAGGGGTGAATAGACATCATTTGTTTTGGGCTCAATGTTAGCTGGGTAGTGGGGCTCCCTGCTGTCTTGGGTGGTATCTCTAACAACTTCTTGTTGTACTATTCTCTTTTTAAGTTCTAATAATTCTCTTTAAGTTGCTGATAAAAAAAGTAGTGTGGTTTCTCTAAATTGATCTCTTGGCCAACTTAAACCAATTAAGAATGTTCTCTAGCAGATTATATTAGTAATTAGTTTTTTAAACTTCTAAAACCTCCTAAATCCATTCTATGAATGATTTGTCTCAAAAAATGGACCCACTATCAAATTAAGGGGCCACTTATTTAATAATAATGACTGAATTGAAAATTGCTTTTTCTTTAGTCGATTTAAATTGCCATATAATAAAATATGTGTGGGCATAGGTTTTGAGACCACATGATCACTATGTAAGTACTATTTGACCTATTGTGCAGGTATTGGGAATCTTGTCATTCTTGAATATTGTTTTGACAGAGAGAAAATTCATAAGGTTTAATTTGAAAGCAGTAGCCTTGGGAATCTGTGGCCTAAAAAGGGGTGGGAGGGCTTTTTAGAGATCAAGAGGGTTATGTGGTTGCAATTTTCTTGGGTCCAATTTGAGTGGGAGATTCATCAAGGGCAGAACTGATGGCTGTAATTCAGGGATTGTAGAGAGCTATTGGAATGAATAAGAAGAAAAATAAAACAGCAGTAAAAAGAATTTAATCAAAGAATATTAGGAAGAAAATAAGAGAATATGCAGAACAAGAGGAAGAAGAAGAAGAAGCTAGGGGAAGAGTGGAGGAGATGAGAGTTCGATGATCTCTCTCTAGTCCCCTAATTACTTTTATTAATTCTAATGAATGTATGGTATAATTACAGCGATAGCCTTAGTGGGGCGACCAGCTCATAGACATAAAAGAAAGCTTAACAGGTCCATATAATCAAGGCCCATTAACACAAAAGCATGGTTTGCAATATCTGAAATATCCCCTTTTGCTAGGTGTCGATATGGTATTTTTTGGCAATCTTTTTTTCCCAAATATGTCTGATACTCTGATATTTTACCGGTATGCCAATGATATTGCAAACCACTGATGTTTAAGGTTTAAAATTTTAGAATACTATTAAAAACTTTTTGATATCCTGTCCGTTGGCTTGCTGTATTTGGAATTGGTTTACTGCCCTCTTTGGATGCAGGTGGGCTCCTACTAGCTTGGGTAGATTGTTTGATGTTTCCTTGATCAGGTGCTCAAAGAAAAAAGGATGGTTAATGTGGAAGTGCACAAGGGATTTATCAAAAAAAATTGTGGAAGTGCACTAGGGCTGTAGTGTCATGGACCTTGTGGGAGGAAAGGAACACAAGAATATTTGAAGAAAAAGAAAGGAGCGTAGAGGTGTTGACAGAAAACATTACTATAAGAGTAGCACAATGGGTGAGGACGGTGGAATTGTTTGTAGATTTTACACTGATTGACATACTCAATAATTGGTTGGGGGGGGGGTAGTTGCAACTTCTTCCAAAAAACCAAAATGTATTAGGAGTGGACAGCACCAGGTAGAGGTAGGTGGAAGTTAAACTTTGATGGTAGCAGTGTAGGCAATCCCAGGCCATCTGGAGATGGGGGAGTAATTAGGTATGGGAGTGGAAATATTCTTGCAATGTATTCATGTACGATAGGTGAAAGGGATTCAGTAACGGCAGAAATGAAAACAACAACTGTTGGAGTGCAAAAAGCTAGGGAGTTGGGAGCACAAAGTCTGATTGTGGAAGGTGATTCTAAAGTGGTAATTGGTTGGTTGTTAGATGGGATGAAGACAGCTGGGTGTTTCAGAAATGAAAGTAGGTGTTTTAAATGGTTCTCAAAGGATATGCAGATTGAGGTTCATTGGGTACAAAGATCAGTCAATAGCCTGACTGGTGGTTTGGCCAAGCAGGGAGTTAATAGACAACAATTTTTTTGGGCTATGCTGTAGCCGTTGTAAAATACTAGGGATGCTACTTGGGCGGGCCCAACCTGAGCCCAAACCGGCCCAGCCCGAAATTTTACATTGGTTGGGCTTGGATTTTCGGTTCTTAGGCTTTTTTATTTTTCGGGCCAGGCCTGGGCCTAGAACTTAGGTAGCTCGAGTCTGGCCCGAGCCCGACCCAACTATATAAATTCATACATACATATGTGTATATGTGAATTTTTGCATACATATTTACATATATACATATATGTTTTACCAAAAGAAATACATATATGTATATATATTTGCATAAATGCATACATACATGTATAATTTTAGAGTGGGTTCATCGGGTTTGGGCCTTAAGCCCAAATTTCAGGGTTGGGCTTGGGTTGACCATAAACTTGGCCCGACCTGCCCGACTTGTATCCCTATAAATACAAGGGATGGGTGGGATAGCAGAGGATAATTGATTTCTATTTGTTTTTTCTAATTAATGATTGTATCTCTTTTCTTGTTGCAAATAAAAAAAATCAACATATTTTTCTTAAAAATATCTTCTTATAAGAACAATGGGGAGTTGGTAGCTGTGTAATTCATAATTGGCTTACTATTTTGCTATGATTCACTTACTAAGTCACCATAATTCTAAAGAAAAAGTAACATGCATATAGCTAGAAAAGAGTATTCTCAAACTAACCAAAAATTATAGTAACAAAAAAGACAAAAGTCAAAATGGCAAGTAATTGACATATTTAATGATGAGAAGATAGCTAAAAAACCTAAAAGGGAGACAGAGAGTAAGATATCTATTCTCTCAATTTTCTCTTATTTGACTTATATAGTTCTGTTCTTATGGTTCTTTGAGCCTTAAATGTGCAATTATGTATTTTGTAATGATTCCTTGAAGGTTTATCAACTAATTACATGTCTCTAGAAATCTTTTTAAAATTTTTAGACTTTCCAAATATCTTAGCGAATTGAGTGAAGTATCTCTAAAATTTTCCATCTCTACATGGTGAAATGTCCATTGATATCAAAATTAAGAATCATGCATAAAAGATAACTAATAATAAAGGACAAGTAATAAAAGATAGTTTAGGACCCATTTGGCCCAATATTTCTATACTCCTGCTCAAGCTGATTATAGATGCCAATCATACCTAGCTTGTTTACATAATGTTGTAGCTTTGCCTTAGGAACTACCTTTGTCAAGGCATCTGCTAATTGTTCTTCAAAGGCAATAAATGGCAGACACACTCCCCTTGATGCTACTTTCTTTCATATGAAACGTCTATCTACGTCAATATGCTTTGTTTTGTTATGCTCGATTGGATTTTGAGCAATGTTGATAGCTGCTTGATTATCACAGTATAACATCATTGGCTTTCATAGGCAATGCCCGATTCCTCTAGGAGAGATCTAAACCACAAAAGCTTTGATACACCATGGGCCATAACCCTGTACTCTGCCTCATTTGATGATCTAGCCACTACAGATTGCTTCTTACTCCTCCAAGAAACAATGTTACTTGCAATTAGTATACAATAATAAGAAGTAGATCTCCTATTATCAATGCAACCCAACCAATTTGCATCTATGTGTTTCTAGGAGGATGCATAAATTGATTGGTCACGCTTACAATATAAGAGATATCGGGTTGTGTCATGCAAAGATATAATAACTTCCCAAGAAGTCTTTGAAACACTTCCCTATCTGCCAATAATTCACCGTCATTGGTTGAAAGCTTGTGGTTCAGATTTGTAGGTGATGATGTAGGTTTAGCTTCAAGTTTACTAGTTTTAGAAAGAAAGTCAAGGGCATACTTTTGTTGGGAAAGAATATACCTTTTTTGGACCGAGCAACTTCTATTCCCAAGTAATATTTCAACCCCCCCCCCCCCCTCCAAAGTCCTTAATCTCAACCTTAGTATTAAGGAACCACTTGAGGCTTTGAGCTTCTTGTAAACATTTCCAGAAACAACAATATCATCAACATAATCAATGTGAAAAGTAGGGGTGTACAATCGGTCGGTTCGGTTTGGTTAGAATTGAGGACCTAATTGACTATTCGGTTTGACCATTTTCTCCAATCGAACCAAACCAAACTAGAGTTCAGAATTGAACCGACTCTAACCGAATTAGGTTTGGTTTGGTTCGGTTTTTTGTTCGTTTGGGCCCTAATTCCACATAAATGACAAACATTGATCAACAACTAATAAATAATGTATAATTAATAAGTGTTATTAATTAAAAGCTAAAATGGCCCCAAAACCCAATGGTTTTAATTAATTGACTATTATTATTAATTGAAAGTTAGATTATCCCAAAGCCCAATGGTTTTAATTAATTTGCTATTATTAATTAAAAGCTATGCCCAAAGCCCTATGACAAATGGGGAATTGACGAATTGGGCATTTTTCAAAAAAAAAAAAAATTAATGAACAATTAATGATTAGTCTAGGTTTTAATTAACAATTATTAATTAATAGTTATTCACAAACAATTAAAGCCCATTGGGAAATTGTTAAATTGGTCATTGGGAAATATAATAATTAATTAGCATAAAGTATTAAATAGATCACATTAAATATTTAATATGCTTCATTAAATAAACACTAATTCGGTTTTCGGTTCAGTTCAGTTGAAAATCTCAACCAAACCGAACCGAAACAAAAAGCCGATTTTTTTTTTAAAACAAAACCGAACCGAACTGATATTCGAATTAACCAAACCGAACTTGCTTACTTGGTTTGGTTTTCGGTTGATTGAACACCCCTAGTGAAAAGTCACCAAAGAATCTCTCCTCTTAATAGAGGGTAAGTAAAAAAACTAACAATAGTAGCACGAGACTTCTCAAACCATGCTCTAGGGGATTGTTTAAGTCCATAAAGAGACTTCTTTAATTTGCAAACCTTTCCCTGCATTTCCTTACCATGCATGCCAAGAGGAAGAAGCATATAAACTTCTTCATGTAGATCCTCATTTAAGAGAGCATTCTTAACGTCAAACTAATTGGGGGCCCAGTCAAAACTAGCTACCAAGGACAAGAGAATCCTAATGGAAGCCATCTTATCTATTGGAGTAAAGGGCTCCAAGTAGTCTATGCCATATTTGAGTATACCCCTTGGCCACCAAGTGAGCCTTAAATCTCTCAATAGTACCAGCAGCATGGTACTTAATAGTATAAACCCACTTACAACCAATTGGTTCCTTCCCTTCTAGCAAGTCGACAATCTCCTAGGTATTGTTTTTGTGCAATGTTTCTATCTCAATTGTCATAACGTCCTTCCATTCTGGTTTAGACAAGATTTTTGATACAGATTTAGGGATGGGTTGAGAAGAAACAAAGGCTAGAAAGCAATAATAGGATGGAGAAATCAAGCTATAAGAGAGCTTGGAGATATTGTGAGTTGCACATTTACTTTTACCTTCTCTTATAGCATTGAGTAGGTCAAGGTCTGGAAAGGTGTAAGATGGGGCTGGAGTAATGGATGCTTATTTTGTCATCCTTCAGTAATTGGTGGTGCAAGAGGCTGAATTGATGATATGGGAACAACTTATTCATGCCTGTGTCTTTGCCTTTGGTACCACCTCTAAATGATGTAAGGAGTAATAAACGATGCTTTAAAAGGTGTGCCTAGGTGCACAGGTGAGGCACATTTTATGGTATGCGCCTTGCACTTCAGCCAAGTTGTGCAGCTTTTGAAAATCTATGCTTTTTTTTTCTATTTTTTTGTGCTTTTTTTTTGAAAACCCCATATTTGCAATGTTGCTCATTGATTTATCCTAATACATGATATTTTTAAAAGACACTTAAAAGTTATAAATCCTTTTCTTTTATAGGGATTACAATTTAAAAATTTAAGACCCTGATATGGACTTGTTTAGGCTTGCCTCGAGGGACTTGGTACAAAGGCGGCTTGTAGAATTTGGAATGCATAATGTTTAACATCACATTAGCTATTTGAAGTAATCCATTTGTAAAAGAATAAAGAGATTTAAGAGTTTACATAATTGATATGTTCTATATGTTATGCTTGATTTTATTTTTAAATTTTCATTTAAATATGTTACATGTTATGTTTATGTATTTTAATTTGAGGTAATAGGTTTTTTTAAAAACATTTATTTTTTAATTAATAATGTGCTTTACTATTTTCAATATTTTGCATTTTTTAAAATTTTTTGGCATTTTTGTATCTTGCTTCAAAAAAGGCATGGGCCTCACGTCTCAGGCGCAAAATGTGCTTTAATATGTATTTTGCATTTAATAATGTGCTTTATTTTTAAATTTTCATTTAAATATGTTTTTCATGTAATGTTTATATATTTTAATTTGTGGTATATTTTTTAATTAATAATGTGCTTTACTATTTTTCAATTCAATATTTTGCATTTTTTAAAAAGAATTTGGCATTTTTTTTGCATTTATTCACCTTGCTTAAAAAAGGAACGCGCCTCATCTTGTGCCTTGCGCCTTTGGCGGAAAATGCCCCTTGCACTTTTTTTTGCACCTTGCGCTTTTAAAACACTGGTAATGAAGGTAGGAGGAGTAAGAGGAGGAGGTGGAGCAAGAATAGAAGGTGAAGACTCAACAAGAGTAGTAGAAGAGTGATTAGGGGACTAAACTAAGGTGGGAGTAAGAAGAGGGAGATCAAATAATTCAATGGAATGCTCCCCCTTAGGGGGAAGACTATAGAAAGGAACAGAGTTTGCAAAAATGACAACCATAGAAGAAAACCGAGTTTCATTGACAGAATTATAACAATAGCCCTTCTTTGTGGATTCATAACCCAAGAAAATGCATTTATGGGCTGTAGGTTTGAATTTATGCCTTTGAGATCCAAGGATGTGGACATAGTAACTACACCCAAAGACATGAAGAGGAAGAGAGAAAGATCACCACTATGAAAAAGGAGGCTGAAGAGAGACTTGAAACCCAAAACCTAGTAAGGCATATGATTGATTAGATAGGTGGCAGTACATCCCCCCAAAACATCATTGGAACTTGGGATATGAAGAGAATGCTCTAGGTGACTCTAACAATATGATGGTTTTTCCTTTTTGTACTCCGTTTTGTTGTAGAGTATAAGTATAGGAACTAGGTAAGAACAAATTCATGAAAATGTTGCACAATTTTTGGAATTTCATCATGAGAATGTATTAGATAAATCCAAGTATATTTGTAAAAATTGTCAATAAATAGTATGAAATACATATGGCCACCTAATGCAATAAATGATATGGCCCCCACACATTAGAATGAATAGTATGAAGAGGAAAAGATCTTTTGTTACTTAATGGATATGGATTTCTATAATGCTAGGAGAGTTCACATGACTCACAATGAAGACTAAACAAGCTTATTCCTTTTAAACTATTTTGGAAACAAATTCCTCAAAGTAGAAAAAGAAAGATGACCCAAACAAAGATTACATGACATGATTTGATTATCCAATTCTAATGAAATAGACTTCAAAGCAAATTGTTGAGGTTGTACTAAGCTATTTTCAGGCACATTTAGCAAGTATATCCCATTCGCCTCATGGCCAAGGTTCAAAATTTCGATACCTTACGCCCTGTATTGGGCGTATCCTATCATATCAGTGGCTTAACAATACACCCCTACAGGGGTCGTATTAGGGTCTGACCTGATTTAGGGGGTAGACCATCCTTAAACCGACCCCTCTGAACCAGTTTCAAAGAAAAAAAAGGAGAGAGAGCTTCAATACAGGCCAATACACTCCTACCGGCATATTGACCTGTATTGATATTTTGAACCTTGCTCATGGCCACTTTCAATATTCTTCCTAGACTTTAGGTCCTAAAAAACATAATAAATGGAAAAGAAAGTTATGATGCAATTCAAGGATTTTGTTAAGTTATTAATAGAAAGAAGATTAGTGTTAAGCTTGGAAACATGAAGGATAGAAGATGGGGTAAGGGAGTCTGAGGTCCTGATGTTTCCCTTGCCAGAAATAGGGGTAAGAGAACCATCAACAAGGGATATTGTCGCGACCTAACAGAAGTTGGTAAGAGTTAAAAAGGTTAGATATGTTGGTCATATGATTATAAGCACTGGAAGCTTTAGTTGTTGATGGACCATTTGGGAGGAAAGAAATGATAGAATATTTGAAAGTAAAGAAAAATGCAAGGAAGCTTTAGTTGAAACAATAACATTGAGGGTGGCACATTGGGTAAAAAGCTTGAAGCTGTTTTCAGCTTTTAAGGTCGAAGACTTTTTCAGGGTTTGGGGACTTATTGCTGCTTCATCATCTACAAGACGGCAGTTTTTTGAGACTTGGTCCCCTCCAAAAGATGGTTGGAAGAAGCTGAACTTTGATGGGAGTTGTGTGGGTAACCCAGGCCCTTCAGGTATTGGAGGGGCCATTAGAGATGAAAATGGATTTATTATTGCTCTGTACTCCAGTCCTGTGGAGGAGGGTGATGTGGCAAGGGCAGAGTTTCTAGCTGCAGCATATGGGGTTGAGAAGGTTAAAGAGTTGGGGATTAATAGAGTGATCATCGAGGGAGACTCGAAAACTGTGATAAAATGGTTGCAGAAAGGGGAAGGGGTGACATGGCAGTTGAAGAATGATTTCAGAAGATTTAAATGGATGTCAAGGAACATGTCAATCCAGGTGGGATGGGTTAGGAGATCTGCCAACAGTTTGACAGATAGCTTAGCAAAGCAAGGGGTTCAAAGAACATATATGTTTTGGGCACATTTGTAATTCTGTTCTGGGTCAGCTTACTAAGCTGATTTCTTTTGCAACTTCTTGTTGTATCCTAAAGCATTTTAATTAATGAAATTCTTTCAAAGTTATTGATCAATAAAAAGGGGTTCTATGATTATCTGAAATAGTTGCATGATTTGCAAAGGTGTGAATACTTGTGTGGGCAATGGTGGATGAAGAGGCATTACCTGAAGAGTTGGAAGCTGCAACTACGGATTCCATATGATCAATAAGTCCATATTTCTAAAGTTTTTCTTTTACAATTGCAAGTTACTCTATATCTGATTTCTCATCACAAGATCCTTTTCACCCTTTGGTATAGTAGCCACATTAGCATTCCCACTCTTCCCAGTCATTTTACTATTATTGTTGTTCCTAAATCTTACCAATAAAAGTTGTGGATGTAACTTCCAGAAAGTGTTCTTTGTATGCTTGGTCTTCATACACTATTCACATACCTCTTTCTTCTCATTGGCCCCCTTGGACTTCACCCCAGCATGCGAAGTGATCAATAGGTGGCCCTTGCAACTGTACTTGCTACCTATTCTCTTCACTACTAACCATTACAGATGCCTGAGATAGTGTCACCTCATCCTTTGTCAATATATCTATCTAATAATGTCATATTCAGGGTTGTGTCCAATAAGAAACTCAAAGACCTTGTTCCTCTCTACCTGCTTTCTATAAGTCTCAATATCTTTCATCCTTTTTCACACAATAGTTTCCTTCGCATCAATCTCCTGCTAAAGGGACTTCAACATAGAATAATACACAGCTATAGCCTATAGTTTTTCTCCCCCTTTCTTAGACCATTCACATCTTTCTTCAACTTGTAGGCTCTGGCCACATTCTATTTTCGAGAGCAAGTTTCTGTTACGTTGTCCCAGATTTCCTTAGTTGAATCCATCCACAACTAGTGCCGACTGATATGAGGTTGCATAGTGTAAACTAACCAACCAATAACACTATGATTTTCATGCATCCATTTCTCATAGGTGGAATCAGTATCCGTTGGATTCTTATTACTACCTGTAAGATAGCCCAACTTCCCTCTATTGCAAACATGAACCCACAGATTGTGAATAAGCAAGGTAGTTGGTTCCATTCAGCTTAATTGTAGTCACAGCATTTAGTTAAGTATCTAAAGACCTTGCTGGATCAACTCTAGACTCTGGTTATTTCATCACTACTCCAAACTGCTCCATTAATTTAACCTCTTAAACAATCTTTTGGAAACACAAACTGATTAAAGTAATCCAACACTACAGGTTTCCAGGCAGCAAAACACAAGAAACTAGAATTTTCACCAACCCTGCAATTTGGGAGAAGAGGAGAAAAGACAGCCACTTCTACCAGCCTTGTCAGAATCCTTCTTTACCTGAATCAATCTCCAAGAGCCAAACACTAAGCTGGATCAACCTCCTTGACCTTTAAGTTGATTCCTTCTCTAGCCAGCTAGAGTTCTTAGGCTGAATCTCCGATTACCTTCTTGGGCTTCAGGATAGGTTCTATATGTTTCCAAAAACCTCTACCAACCAGTCTTCAATCATCCAAAAACATTCAGCAATCCAACTCTCCATACACATCCAATGGAAGGGTTGTGTATGGGATTAAGAGAAAAAGCAAAAAGGTTGGGGTTGCTCTGATAAAAAGAAGAAAAACAGAAAGCAGAAAAAAGTATTTAATCAAAGAATAGTAAGAAGAAAATAAGAAAATATGCAGAACAAGAGGAAGAATAAAGTAAGAGAAGAAGGGAGAAAGAGATGAGAGTTTGATGATCTCTCTCCAGTCCCCTAATTAGTTTTCTTAACTCTAATGAATGAATGTATAATTACAAAAATACCCTTAATAAGGTGGTCAGCTCATAAACACATAAAATAAAGGTTAACAGGCCTGTATAATCAAAGAATATGAACAAACTACTTGTTGGATGTGACTCAAAGGTGGTAATTGGTTGGCTGCAGATAGTGAGAGAGTATTTTGGTCCTGTAGAAATGAACTCAAGAAATTAAGATGCACAAGTGTTTGGAACATACAAGTGAAAAGCAAATAGTTTGGCTGATGCATTATCCAAACAAAGGGTATCAAGAAATCGATTTTTTTTTGGGCTCAATTGTAATATACACTTTATGGGAAGAGATAGTAATGACCATGACCAATGAGCCTTGTAAATCTTTGTTATTTATATTTAATAAAATCGATTGTTAACTATAAAGAAACGGATATTTGATATATACTGGTGAAAATGAAGTTCTTGGTGAGAGGATGGCTGCTGAATAATGAAGAAGCTATGTGGACTTAACAGAGATGAAATTAAAAGCATTAAATGGATGACAAGGAGCATGACAGTTTCAGTACAATGTATACAGAGGTCAGCCAATTCAATGGTTGACTGATTAGCAAAAGAAGGGGTTACGAGGAATCATTTGTTTTGGGCCAAGTTGTAATCTGCATGATTGGAGAGAGGTGTAGGTCTATGTAAAATCTGAATGTACAATTGGATGGTTAGTTGAGGCTGACGTTCCTTCTGCTACTCATGTACTCTTTAATTCCTAGTAATCAATAATATTTTTACTGTTGCTGATAGAAAATGAGTTTTTTGTTTCCCTAATTGTTTTGCTTTATCAGTATTTTTGTATAGTTGAAATCGTTCCATTCCTATTGCAGGTAAACCTGAAGTATCAACTGTCACTTACAAAGTGGGTGAATGCATGCAAGAACTGAAAAAATTATGGAAGGAGTTTGAGTCATCCCAAGAAAATAAAACTGATGACAGCTCTCATAATGGTCCAACTCTGGAAATTCGAATACCGGCAGAATATGTTACTGCCACAAATCGCCAAGTAAGCACAAATTATGAAGTTTATATATCCAAGGGATCTTAGACTGATCATTAGAGTGATTGATTGTTTCATGTGGTTTATACCTTTGCTTGCTTAGGCTTTTAGTTGTTGCTGTTCTGTTTTTGCCCAGTTAATTAAGGGCATTGTGTCCTTAACAATTTATGCACATCCTTATGTCATGATATGGATGATCTTCAAATATTGCTAACCTGGCAGAAGAATTTATTTAAAATTTCCAATCAGTTGACTAATTGATAAGTAATTTAGGACTGCTTAAAACATGTTTGACAAGATGGCTGATAATAGTGTTTAGGCAATACTTGTACAAAATCTAGGGCTGCTAAAAGTTTATAGCTTATAAATTAGTTGTATATGTCTTGTCAATACTCGTATCATAGAGTACTGGTTTATAGACTGAAAGAATAAGGAGGATGCAAACTCATTTTTGTTCTTTCTTGGCTGAACTTGAGTCTTAATAACTAGTATGAATTAATTTTTTTTTTTTGACTTAAAACTCTTTGCAAGAAGATCAATCTCCCTGAATGCAAATCTATATTTCTAGGGTACTGAGCTTATTTGCTTAACCCAAGAAATGACCAAAAGTTAGTCTCCTACTACTTCCAATTCTCTAACTTCTAATTGTACTGCTAGTCTCAAGCCTTGTAAAAATGCCATACTTTCTGCCTGAACTGATTCTCCATAACCAATTGGTCCTGAGAACAGAGCCACAACTTCTCCTTGATGATTTCTAAAGACTCCCCATACTTGCCCCCCCCGGATTGACAAAAGAGCTGCTATCAATGTTCAGCTTCCTTTTATTTGGCTCCAGATGTTTCCATTCCATCTTGACAATTTCTTTATGTGTATCTTTTTGTGCAACTTCCCTCCAATTCCTTATCATGTCATTTGTAGAGACATCTTTGAAGATTTCCATTGTTTTTACCCAATGTGCATATATGACTCTTATGGTTTCAATCACTTTCTCTTTGGATTTACTCTTCTCATTGAAAATCCTTTGATTTCTTTCTTCCGAAATGGTCCATACCAAATCTGTTCTTGTTGCCCTCCACAAACATCTTCCCTTTTTTTTTTTCTGTTGCCTCAAGAAGTCGGAGTTGAACAATCTAACCACATCCTATTGGAGAGCCCATTTGCAACCAAAGAGTGAACAGAAGTATTCCCAAATACAAGACACTAAAGAGCAGGAGATTACCAAATGAGGAAGGGTCTCACCATTAGCCATACAAAGGATACACACATGAAGAGAGTGGCATTTATTTGGTCTTCTTTTTTGTAGCATGTCGCGGGTGTTAATCGTTTCAAGGAACACTTCCCAACAAAGAGTTTGCACTTTAGGGGGGATTGGGTTGCACCAAATTTCTTTCATCAGAAAAATCTCTCATAGGTTCTGAGCAGATAAGAAGGTTAAAAAAGGAAGCACAAGAGAGGCCATTAGGGGAGGGAGACTAAACTCTACTGTCCAAGGAGTTTGATCCTAGAAGAACCATTTCCAAGTTTGGAAGTGGGAGAATTAGGGAGTCACATTCATTGACCCTCAAACCCCTTCTGAAACCAAAGTTCCCATTTAAACCAAGTTCTGACGACAAGCCAAACTTGGAAATCAGCCTTATAGTTTGACAAGTGGACTATCTTCCCAAAATAAGACTTTGTTCCCACATCCCACATCAAAATGAATGAAATTAAGAAAGGTTGGCAATACCTCAAAAATTGCTTTCCACGGAAAGTTTGAAGCTACATGAGGTGCTAGTTTTGCATCCCAACCATTGTTGCTACATTGTTAATGCTTCCAATTAGTGGTGATCATTCTTGGCCCAACCTGGAAACCTAGCCTGACCCATCCTACAAATTTTTGGGCCTGGGCCAAGGTTTTTGTGTTCCCACATCAAGCCTGAAAAATTTTGGGCCGGGCTTGGGCCCAACACTTTAACCCCAACCCGGGCCCAACCTAGCCCGTAATATAATATAACATATATTTATATATTATAACATTATATTATATATATATATATAAGATATAAAGATGTTTATTATTTTGTAAAAGATATAAAAAAATTTAAGTTTTAACATATAAATAAATATTAATTAGTTGACACGTCAATATCTGTGAACACTTAGCCAACTCAAGTATGTAAGTTGTCCTCCTAGACAAGGCCTTATATAGATGAAGATGAGGCCTTCATTCTCATTGCCTAAGTTATAAAAATGTTTATTATTTTTATAAGATATAAAAAATTTAAGTTTTAACATATAAATAAATATTAATTAGTTGACACATGTCAATATCTGTGAACACTTGAGCCAACTCAAGTATGTAAATTGTCCTCCTAGAACAAGGCCTTGTATAGATGAAGATGAGGCCTTGATTCTCATTGCCTAAGCAATGTGGGAATTGGAAAAACACTCAATGGTAGCACTCACTATTTAGTGTTGTTCCAAGTCCCGCATTGCTCAAGAATGGGAATGAAGGCCTTGTCTTCATCTATAAAAGGGTAGGTAAGACAAGCCAAACCAAACCAACTATAAGAATTAAATGAGGCCCATGCCTATTTATGTGCATAGGCCCAAAGCTTAGCACCTTAGCCAAGCCCAATTTACCTTGGGCTTGTGCCATATTTTTTGCATATATTACATTTTATTTTATTTAATTTAAAATAAAAAATTGAAATGATTAAAGTTTTATTATTGGATGTCATAGGCCTAGAAAAGCTCGTAAGCATAGCTCGGGCCTGTATAGGGCTGGGCTTGGGCTTGCAAACTAGGACCGGGGTGCGAGCCAGGCCAGGCCTGGGCCTAGGTTAAAGCATTTATCATTAGTGCTAAATCTGGCTCGGCCCATGACACCCCTACTTCCAATGACCCTATGCCACAACCTATCTCCATTTGGGGAAAATGCCCAAAACCACTTTCCTAGAAGAGTTGTATTCCTCATAATCAGATTCCCTATGTCTAGTCCTCCTTGTTCCTTAGATGTACACACCTGTTCCCGTTTTATTGGATGATCTTTCTTTTCATCTCCTGGCTCCCACAAGAAGTCCTCATTATTTTTTCTAGTTGTCTTGCTATTTTTTTCGGAATTCTACAGGTGGACAAGTAATAGGTAGGCAAGTTGGCTAGAGTGGATCTGATCAAGGTGATTCCCCCCCATTAGAGATGTAGCTCATTTTCCACATGGCTAACTTTTTAGCAAATCTTTCTACAATTGGTTTCCAAAAGTTATCTATTCTCGGGTTTTCGCCCAGAGGCATATCAAGAAAATCTAGGGGCTAACATTTTACCTCACAACTTAGTATTCCCACCAATAGCCAGTTGTCTTCCTCTCCCATGTTGGCTCCTACCACATAACTCTTTTCCCAATTGACTTTTAAATTTGAAATCCTTTGGAAATGATTGACTAAAGATTTTAATTTCTTAAACTGAGCTCAGTATAGTCCTCACAAAAAATGGTTATATCATCTAAAAATTGCAAGTGAGTCACAACAACCTCGTTTCTATCTATCCTCTAACCTCTAAACTGGTCTTCTAGGTCAACCTAATAATCAACTTGCTTAACACCTAAGCCACAAGGGTGAATAGGAAGTAGTGTTAGGCGAGGCACTCCCAAAATGCCCTGAGGCGTATGCTAGAGGCGCTGACACCTCTAACTTTTTTCATGAGGCGTGCTAGAGGCGTACACCTCATGTGCCTCATGCACATCTTATATAAAAAGATAGAAAAAAAAAGAAAAAATAAAAAAAGGAAAGGAAAGGGAAAGAAAGGGAAGGGAAAGAAAAACAAAATCAAAAAAAGAGAAAAGGAAAGAAAAGAAAAGGGAAGGGAAAAAAAGATAAGGGGAAAGAAAGTGGTTTGTCCCCTGTCCCTTCGGCTGGGGGTCACTCGCCTCCACTTCGACAAGACCGCCTCCCCTTTCAACTAATGTTATACATCTTTATTCTTCTTAATATAAAAGATTTTTATTAAAAATAAAGAAAAAATGAGATCTCCCCTTCCTCCCCTTCCTCCTTTTAACCCCCCTCTTCTTAAGGAGGCTTACTCCTCCTTGTGTTCAGGAGGCTTACACCTCTTGCATTCTAAACTACGTCTCACGCCTCTAGGTAGTGGAACGCGTCGTGTCATGCCTCCGCGTTTTAAAACATTGATAGAAAGGAGAAATGGGATCTCCTTCCCTTAGACCTCTTTTAGGTGGGAAAAAATCTTTAGCTACTCCACTGATTAGTATTGAGAAATGTGCCGAACTAGTACATCCTTTGATCCACTTTCACCATTTCTCTTCTAGGCCAGTTTTTTCCAACAATCTCAAAAGAAAGGACCAATTAACTATTATCATAGGCTTTCTCTAGATCCAATTTGTAGATTAAACCTTCTTCTACTTGCTTTTGCTTTTCTGCCATACACTCATTTTCCACAATAATGTGGTTAATTATTTGTCTCCCTTCTATAAAGGCTCATTGATTTTGGGATATTACCAAAGGCAGAATACTCTTAAATCTTCCAGCCAGGACTTAAACAATGATTTTGTACAAGCTACACACAAGGCTTAGGGCCTATAATCCTTTGGAGTTTTGACTTCTTCCTTATTAGGCACTTGGGCAAGAAAGGTTGCATGTGCTCCTAGTGAAATTTCCCCCATATTATTGATAAAAAAATTTTCCCCCATATTGTGGAATTCAATAAAACCTCCATCAAATCAAATTTTATGATTTTCCAGTAGCCTTGATAGAAAGCCATATTGTGGAATTCATAATGTTTAACATAACATTTTTTTGATAAGTAATGTTTAACATCACATTAATGCAATTGGGGAAAAATAAGGAGATTAAGAGTTTACATGCTTGAATATGTTTAATATGTTATGTATTTTAATTTGAGATAATAGGTTTTTTAAGCATTTATTTTAAAATTTAAGTTTATACTTTTAATTAATATTGTGTTTAATATTTTAGTATTTTGTGCTGAGGGTTTTTGCTGTTATTGGATTGATTTCTCCCTTGATATCTTTATTTCTTTTTTTTCGTTTAATTAGTTAGCCGGGACCACAACTTATTTGTTAGAAGTTATTAGAGTAGCAGTTTTGTTTCTTTTTAGGTTGTGAGCACTGGCCACCCGATTAAGGGAATTTTTGTCTTTGTACACACTTTTTATTTAAAGCATAAAGTTATGAAACCATGAAAATTTGGGAGTTGCTCCAAATATGAAAAATTTGGCAGCACAATAGGTACAATGAAAATTTTACAAATTATTCATGACACATCATAAAATTATGAAACCATTTTCATTGTGCTTCAAATATGATTCAGGTCAAGTATAAGTGATCCCATTCAGAAAAATTCACATTTGAAAGTGTATGAGTCACTAAAATCAAATCTATATTATTTTTTTTTAATTTTCTTGGTATAAAATCAATAAAATATAGCAGATGAATTCGTCAGGCCTGCAACCTGCTCCAAAATAACCCTAAAATCAAAATGGGCTGCAGGTTGACTGTTCGACTACTGATGTCATCGATATGATGGTGATGTCCGTGGTGCTCCAGGAAGTGTGCAATCAATCTGCTCTAATATTTCAGAATAGAGGTTTAGAGTAAATCCATTGATTTTATTTTTCTAAACAGCAACTTATGCAACCAAATTCACACTTTTACATCTCACTTCAAGTCTTTTTCCCTATTCATTTCTACATTTATAGGGATAGTATATCTAGTGCTAAACTATAATCATAAGAAAATGGAAACCCTAATTGGATCTCACACCCTCATTGGACATACTTAAGGCCATGCTATATAATTCCAGTGTTCCCTATACAGACTTGCACCTCCAAGAAAGAGAAAAGCATGGTGTATTCTTCTAGCTACTAATACCTTAGCATTTTGAGAGTTGTTGCTAATGTCTAAAGGAATTAGTGTGATTCCTATTAGTGCGCTATTTGCAACTTTAACTCAATGATAGGAGGTGTTTTAAAGCTGATATTCTCCTTGGAATTCTTGCCCATAACAGATCTAAGTATGAGAAATTTTGTAATAAAAATAAAATGAATTACAGAGACCTTGGGTTTAAAGGTTATAAAATTTGTTCTTTTTGTTTGTTGTTCAACCAACAGTACTGGACTAGTAAATGTTCTTCCGAATATCTCTATTCTGAGTACTAATTTAATGTTCTTCCAAATATGTTGTAGAGTCTAACATATATATATTCAAATGTCTACTTTATATACTAATTTGGTTTTATATGTGCAGGTTAGAGGTGGCCAATTATGGGGGACAGATATTTACACAGATGATTCGGATCTTGTTGCTGGTAAGCAATTTTATGCAGAAGAATATAGAATATTTGGATGGTCTATAGGTTGCAAACTTGATAGCCTGCATTCTACTGATGGATCCAATATTGATCTTTTATGTGTGTTTGTCAGTTCTTATGCACACAGGATACTGTCGCCCAACAGCGTGCCCTCCTCCATCTGCCATTCATGAGTTACGGGCAACCATTCGAGTGCTACCGCCACAAGATTGTAAGTTCACAGATTTAAGTGCATCTCATAGTCTGTTTCCTACTTATTGAATTGAGGAAATGGTTTATTTGTGGGATTTATTCCTTGAAATTCCATAATTGGTAATTGCATTTAATTTTTATCGATATAGATTGTAGATCTATGTAGTGCAAATTTTTCATCATTTCTTTCTCTAGAAAAAATGCTAATTCCATGCATGTAAACCCGGTCCTGTTTTGTCATTTGGAAGTTTAAACCCTACATTGCAAGGGGTTTTCTACAACATGGATTGTTGACAATGGCAGATCATACCATGCATCGGTGCACATTGATCACAAATTATATTATTTATTGGATTCATTTCCATTAGTAGTTTTCGAAGGCAAAAACTTCAGAGCATAGTTGTCAAGGTTATACAACACCTAGGTGACAAGGTGTCCATTGGAGGATCACCTCATTTTAAGTGACTTTCTACTTTTTACTATTAGACAGTGTATTGTCTTAGCTCCAATCAGATTGATGTATAAATACATTTATTGTAAATGAATAAAAGTACATTATTGTTTTATGTTGATATTGGTATGTTTCTGTGAAATTACCCATTAAACTGGACACTTGTGAGACTCGTGTTAGCTTAGAATGTTCTTTGCCGTTGGATAGACTTAGGGAGTTTATTCTGCCAAGGTTGACACTGATGTGCAAAATATGTTTATGATATGTATATAGTAATGTTTTATGAAAATGCTTGCAAAAAGGTTTTAATTCTCGACATCCGAGTAGAGAGTGTTACATTGCACCTTGCAAGCTTGCAGGCAGGGGTGAGGTCCTTCTCTGTCGGGTGTTGTTTGATCATTATGGGCCGAGAGGTTAAGTGTAAGAGACCATTAAGGGCTGATTACCTAATGGGCTTTATCTAAGTCCATTATCCTTGGGTCTTCATAGGATGACTAAATTCAAGGATCATTTAAGTGTATGTTGGGCCCATATTGATCCCATAGTGATTTGCTCAAGGGTTCATTGCGTTTAGTAGTGAATTTGGCCAAGCTTTTTCGTAGAGACTAGGCCAAACTTATGTGGATTTATGTAAGGTCTTTGTGGGGTCCCACGCCATATAAATCAGGCCTAAGTTGGCCATGCAATACCCTTGGGTCGTGAGCCTTATAGCTGATGGGCCTGAGGCCTATAATTGATATGATTAATTAAGCTGGCACATGATAAGGAGGAATTTGGAGAGTCATCGGGAATCTCTGGTCCAAGGGACAAAGTTCAAAGCCACCCCAAGTGGGACAACCGAAGGTGGTGCCTCTTGTCTTGGCCACCAAGGAGGAAGCTGGAGAGTCATTGGAGGGGGCTGGTGTGGACCATCTAATTTTTAGGAGCTTTAATGGTCACAATTTGACCTTTGTGGTTATGCCTGCTTGTGGTGAAGTTCAAATTTTAAATTTTGAAAATATGGTGGAGACTTTGACTTTAGACCGTCTCAAGCTAGTGACTAAGGATTGTTTGAAAGAACTCTATGTGGTGCCTAATCCCATTGGGGAGAGAGACATTTGGCAAGGAGACAACCCAAGAGACATGAGATTGAAAGAAGGGGGCTTCTTGGTTTCAGGAAAAGAGGTTTAACTTTTTGGTGTCTCAATTAGCAGGTTGAATCAGAAAACCGCAGAGCAACCGCTCTCTTCTGGGAACCCAAATGGGCAAAGGCCGAAGGTAGCTAGTAAACCCAAAGGACTAGTCCACAGTCTGGATGCAAGTAGCCCGTTTCTCTTTGGTTTAAACTAGTTAAGCCATCTGTGTAAGAGAACTATTGTGAGCTCTATTTTTTTTTTTTGACATTTCCTAGAAACCATGCTTCTAAAGAAGGGGTTTCAGGAAAAGAGGTTTGACTTTTTGGTGTCTCAATTAGCAGGTTGAATCAGAAAATCCCAGAGCAACCGCTCTCTTCTAGGAACCCAAATGGGCAAAGGCCGAAGGCAGCTAGTAAACCCAAAGGACTAGTCCACAGTCTGGATGCAAGTAGCCCATTTCTCTTTGGTTTAAACTAGTTAAGCCATCTTATAGGTTTGGGAATTTCTCTATCTTGGTGGTGTTTGAGTTCTTAACAGGGAAATTTGTCAAGTTGCAAATGTCTATGGTCCAATGGAAGATGGGCAAAGAGGTGATTTCTAGGGGCAGTTGGTGGAGGCTAGAGGCTCACTTGGGTGCTTGGGCCCTAGGGAGAATTTTAATGTGTATTTATCCATTGAAGAAAAGAACATGAGAGGGTGCATAACTAGGGCAATAAGTATGTTTGTGTAGTTTATCAACAGTTTTGAGTTGATCGACCTTCCTCTAGTTGGGGGCCCAATGTACTTGGACAATAATTAAGTTTCTCCAACGTTGGTGAGACTGGACAAGTTCTTAATCTCTATAGGTTGGAATGAATGGTTTCCTGCTTCTATGCAGTTGGTTCTTCCTAAACCAATGTTTGACCATAGTCCACTCCAGTTTATTTGTGTTGAGCAAGAGAGAACCAAGGCTCCTTTCACACTTGAAAATGCTTGGTTTGAAGAGGAAGGATTCCTTTCCCTTATAGTTTCTACTTGGGAAAATATTCAGATTGAAGGCTCTAGCTCTTCATTCTTGCAAAAAAGATTGAGTGTAGTAAAAGAAAAGCTGAAAATTTGGAATTTGGAAAATAGGCTAATCTCTAAGACCAAGAAGAAATCTTGTCTAAGTGTGATTGAGGAAGTAGATAGAGCGGAAAAGTTAGGGCCTATCTTGAACGAAGAGAGATTGAAAAGAAGCTAGGTGAAGGCCACTTTCAATAGGCTGGCTTATAAAGATGAGATTAGATGGGGCAGGGGCAAAAGTTAATTGGTTAAAGGTGGGAGATAGGAAAACCATTTTTTTTTCCATAGAATGGCCAATGCCCGAAGCAAGGTCAACACAATTTGTAAGTTAGAGCATGAGGGTGTGCTAGGGGAAACTTTTACTAAAATTAAATCAATTGCAACTTCTTTCTGGAAAAACTTGTCCGAGGAGCCTTGGGCGGCCCCTCCCCTCTAATACCCCCTTCAAACAAATTACTGAGGAGCAAAAATCTTTCTTAGGATTGGATGGTTTGACAAATCTTTTCTTTGTTGAATGTTGGGATTTCACCAAGCAAGATGTGTTGAATGTCTTCTAGGATTTTCATAGAAATGCTTCGCTCCAAGAACCCCCGTTTTTGCTAATGTTGTTCATTCATTCATCCTAATAAAATATCTTCTTAAAAGGCAATTAAAATTATAAAATCATCTTTTTGTGGAAGGATTAAGAATTTAAGACCCTAACATGGACTTATTTGGGCTTGCCTCGAGGGGCTTGGTACAAACAAGACTTGTAGAATTAGGAATGCAATATGTCTTACATCGCATTAGCTATTTGAAGTAATGCACTTGAGGAAATAAAAAGATTGTGGGTTTTACATGCTTGAAAATGTTTTTTTATGTTTGATTTTTTTTTTTTAAATTTTCATCTGAATACGCTTTACATGTTATATTTATGTATTTTAATTTTAGATAATAGGTTTTTTAAAGCATTTATTTTAAATTTTAAGTTTATTTTTTTTAATATAATGTTTAATATTTTTTATGAATCTTTTTGAATTTTTCACAATTTTTTTAATTCTTTTACCTTTTTTTTTGCATTTTTGCACCTTGCTTCAAAAAGGTTTGTGCCTTGCCTCGCGCCTTGGGCACAATTTCCCCTTTGCACTTTTTTTTTTTTTTTTGCGCCTTGTGGCTAGCTTGAGGATCAAACTTCAAGCAATATATGGATTTGGTTTTTTACAAGTTATCCCAGAACTATGCCCTATTCACCCCTTGCCTAACCATTGCATCAGTTAGCACATCTGCATTTCTTTATGCCCAACTAAAACTTGCATTCATTTCAGTTTCCAATTTTCTCCACTCCTTCAAGTAGCTCCAAAATTTTCTTGGGCCTTATTTTATGTTGTAGCCATTACACCACAACCTCTGTTCCCCCTCCATTACTAGGTTCTGCAAACTTAATGTCCTTGCCATTCATAAACCTTGCAGTTCTGTTATCAACTCAGCCCTGATTGAGTTTTCTTCCTCCATTGGTCTAGAGAATATTGTGAAGCAATGTTTTAAAATGTGGCATGATGTGAGGATTCCACTACCCGGAGGAGGATGAGAGGAGGAATAGGAAGATAGAGTAGAAGATTACATATTTTAATTTTTTATAATAAAATTTGTTTATTATATTACAATGAACAAATTTGGAAGGTTTCACCCTCTGTATTATGTTAGTATATAATGGAGAGCATGATAAAATGGTTCCCCTAATTTTATCTATATCATTTTTATTATAAAAACTTTAAATGTAAGAGAATTTGAGGCATATGCCTTGTACACCTCAAGTTTCTATATGCCTCTAGGTGTATGCCTCTAGCACCTTTTTAAAAGACTGATGCCTAGATATTCCTGTTGTGGTCTCCAAAAGCACCTCACAGCAATTTAAAAGGCACGCCTAGGCGCACAAGCAAGGTGCATTTTAGGGTAGGCGCCTCGCCCAGGTCCTAGGCGCAGCCCTTTCAAAAGGCACATACCTGGTGCGCCTTGCGCCTCAACCCATGCATGCACCTTTTGAAAATTTGACACTTTTTGCTTTTTTTTTTTCAAGAACCCCCTATTTGGTAATGTTGTTCATTAATTCATCCTAATAAAATATCTTCTTAAAAAGCAATTAAAATTATAAAGTCATTATTTTTTTGTGCTAGAACTAAGAATTTAAGACCCTAATATGGACTTGTTTAGGCTTGCCTCGAGGGCCGTGGCACAAAGGCGGCTCGTAGAAGTAGGAATGCAATATGTTTAACATCACATTAGCTACTTGAAGTAATGCAATTGAGAAAAAAAGAGATTTTGGGTTTTGCATGCTTGAAAATGTTGTGTTTGATTTTATTTTTGAATTCTCATTTGAATATGCTTTACATGTTATGTTTATGTATTTTAATTTTAGATAATAGGTTTTTTAAAACATTTATTTTAAAATTTAAGTTTATATTTTTTATTAATATTATGTTTAATATTTTTTCATTTTTTTTATTTTTGTGCATTGCTTCAAAAAGGCATGCACCCCGCCTTGCAGCTTGTGCCTTGGGCGCAAGTTGATTCCTGTGCCTTTTTTGCACCTTGTGCTTTTAAAACACTGGCACCTCCTATGCTGGTTGCTCCAGAGTTTCCTATACTGCTTCCATCAAAGTTTAATTTGACTTCACCTTCTATTGGTGGAGCCCATGACATGGAGGCCACACTGCCATAAGGCAGAAGCACTGCTATCGCAGTCCAAGTTCTTAGTACATCTTAAATCGTAAATTCTTCAAAAGGTTTTGTTATTTTGATCCATTGAACAGCTTTGACTTGTATGCTTTCCCTGGCTCTTGGCCTTTGAAATATCTTTGGTTGCCACTAAATCCAAAGGGGCTTTTGAGATCCTGTAGTGGACAAATTTACCAAGAAATTGACTGTTTGAAAGATGAACTACATGTCCCTTGGAGGTAGAATAACAGACAGTAAGGCATTGGAGAGAGCCTGCTCACCACAGGAGTCTCTTCGAGGGAGACTCTGTCTCCTGAAATCAGAAAATAGGGAGAGAGAGAGAGAGAGAGAGAGAGAGAGAGAGAGAATCTGAAAATGGCTTGATGTTGGTTACCCCCTTTTCAGCCATACTGGGCCATCTTGCGAGGTCCCTGGGTATACACTTGTTTAATGGGCCTAAATGGGCCATTCACAGTTCTGTTATTATTAACAACTCCATCAAGCATCTGTTACTAATCCGGTAGTTCTACTTTGTTTTGGTTTTTTGTGCTTCAATTTAGGCCATCATGTTTTTTGAATAAACTTGGTGCGAAATCCAAGAAAACTCATTATTTGGCTCTAGAATTGAAACTTGCCATTTGGGCACCCAAAGCAACATAACTGGTTCTGATTCCCACAGGACTGATGACCAATCCATGCAAACAATAAAAAGGCCATTGTCCAATGTTGGTTTCAGGCCAATTTTTTTCCATTAAACTGAGTAATGGCCCCTAACCCATAAAACAATACAAAATGAAAAAAAAAGCCTCTGTGTATCTGGACTTACTAAGAGATTTAGAAAATCTCTTAGTAATAAACAACTTTCATTCATTGAAAAGGAGAAGAAAAAAACCCAACATCAATAAATACAGGTAATATTGAAAACAGATTAATTCATTGAAAAGATAAAAAATAAAAACAGATAATATCCACCCCAGGGCCTATTATCCCCTAAACAAAAATTCCTCAGTCACCCTTGCCTTAGAGAGTCTGCCAGGCCATTGGTAGAGCTTGGAATCCATGTGAATGAGCACTTAATGGACACCTATTACCAAGGCGTTAGGTTCTATTAACCAAGGTTTAAAATGTCAATGTCGATGGAAATGTCGCTTACCAAAACATAGGACATATGTCAGAAATGTCGGAAATGTCAAAGGGAAATATTGTAAAAATTAGAGACATTGTGGAAATATTATGAAATATGTGGAAATATGCAATGATATTTTGTAAAGTGATAAAATAAGCATTAATACATATTTATAGAATATTATTCTTATTCCCAACCATTATATAATGTTAAGAAACTAAGATCAATAACAAATAGAAATACATTTATTCTGATTTTTTAAATATTAAAGTTATAAT